>VXAU01004217.1:397809-429785 GCA_013399695.1 Formicarius rufipectus | reverse complement strand
AGTGTCTTGACAGTACCACCTATAGAAATTTTTCTGCTGTGCCTTTTGCAACCGGACTTGCCTATCTCTCATTAGCCTTATCAGTCATCAGTGCACATGCAGCAAGTGTGGGTAAAACCCTCCCAAATCTTCGTTCCCGAAGTCTAGCCATGATGATGACTAACAGATTCTACCTGAAAGCAAACATAAAGCACAGGGAAATAGCAGCAGCAATCACTATGAAGTCACTAAAGGAAGTAGGGAAGTGCAGTTACCATTCAAATGTAGAACACCTTTAGCAGCAATTTTTACTAGAACAATTTTTACTAGAACAATTTTTCAGTTGTCTTATCCTACTTCACACACAGACAAATCCCAACCCCTAGTGATAGTGCAGATGGCAAAGCTGAAGACTTAGGAAGGAAAAGAAGAGTGGTAGGGAAAGAAATTTTTGAGTCATAACTCAAAATTTACACAAAAGGCTTTGAATTTCCTCATTTCCCTGATTCAGTACAATAGTTGATTGCTAACCTGCAATGATTTTATATACAGTATGGTTTTTTTTTTTCAAAGGTTGGTGAATAGAGAGTTGGATTTTTAGCAAATGAAAACCAAAAGTCTCCTTCACACAGGAGGATTCTGCAGACTGGATGTAAGGCTGAGGTTGCTGGAGGAAGGGCAGAGGGAGGAAGTACATAGCCTCAAATTTAGCAAGCTACATGCAGCAATGGTAGATAAGAAAGACAAAGGCACTTCTGCTTCTCCCAGTATGTAGGTTCAGTTTACTACAAGAATATGCAATCACAAAAAAGTTTCTCCCACTTTCATTTGAGTGGTAAGTCAAAAAAGAAACTACTTTTAAACAGGCTGCTCTTGAGTGTGTTCTCTCCAAAAAACAGGTAAGTGAGCATTAGCACAGAATTGACCAAGCCACTTTGAAAGAGATGCCCCCTTTCAACGATAGGCTCAAACAGCCCAAATCTTCTATTTAAAACTCCCTATCTTTGATCCTTCCCCAGGCAAGCAGTGCTGTAAGATATACTGCACTGCTGTAGAAGAGGAACACCTGGAAAGATATCTGCAGAGAGCAGAACCTGTCACCGAAGGCAAAGTAGCTGTCAGATCACGCTGAGTTCCACTCAGTGCCTTGCAGTGCTCTCACAGTGGAAGCTGTCAGGCCTGTTCTGAAGGCTGCAGGATCATCACTAACAACAGCTTAACAGAGTTAAAGGAGTCCCTTGACCAAAATAAGTGAAGGCAAGTATTCTTGTACACTGAAACTTTTATTTTCTTTTGGGGGCATTGCTAAATGCAGGTAGTTACATTTTATGTGGAAGACTACTTGTTATTTTGCAAAGTTTATTGCTTTTCAGTTTAATTAGCTACCTCCAACTTCAGGA
The DNA here is from genome assembly GCA_013399695.1 of Formicarius rufipectus. Taxonomy (NCBI): domain Eukaryota; kingdom Metazoa; phylum Chordata; class Aves; order Passeriformes; family Formicariidae; genus Formicarius; species Formicarius rufipectus. Next base: position 428,406 of record VXAU01004217.1, on the reverse strand, counting down.
GAAGAAATATTTCTATATTCTAAATTACTAATTTACTCCTCTACATCCTATTAACTGGCAGTAAGATCCATAGCTGTTATATTTATGGTTAGCCTTGACCCTAGTTTCAGCAACACAGGCAAAGAGTTCAAACAAATACGCTGCAACACTTGAACCACTATGAAAATTCATGACAGAAACTCCTGCTTGCATCTTTTGGCTAGTTCTAAACAATTATGCACCACTGCCTTTTGCCCTATAAGTACTTATCCTATTACTTGAATGCCTTCTGTGAGGAACTCTGTCAAAATTTATCTACATGTCTAAATTGTATCATCCTGTTCACTTACTACAAATCTCACAATTTGTATAGCCAAAGCACTTCATTAAACAGGAGAACTCACTTTTCCTCTGCACAAAATATGATGATCTGACTTAGAGTTAAGTCAGCTTAGGCATTAGAGAAAATTATTCAGATGACTCCATCCAGACTCAGTGTTGTAGTTAATTCCTCATCTGATTGTGGGCATTTGGACTTACCAATAGCAACTCCAGTTAAGTCAGTATGTCTTCTGCAATATAAAGAAAGAAGCAGCCGGAAAGCAATGCTTTAAAGGGGCTATGGGCACAAAAATGCTTTTTCACTTAGTTGGCTCCATCTGCTTGACAAGTTATGAACAGATGCTCCGTATCTTTCCAAACGTATTTTACCAGTGACCAGAAAAGTCAGTTTTTCAGCAGACAAAACGTCAGCATCCAGAAGTGGAGACCAACCTCTTTTAGAACTGTTTCCCTTTGAACTGGAACAGTTTGTAGATAAACAGACGCAACACTCACACACAAATATGGACCATTAAAATAAATGGAGGCTATTTTTCTTTAATCTGGAGAGAGAGTTTGAAAGGAAAAGGAGGGACACAGAAACAAGAAAGAAACGGGAAAAATCAGAAAACACCATTAGGAGAAAAGGGAGCAATTATGGAGCAAAGTAGGGTTGTGACTGTCAGCTATCCTCTGCTTGCTGGCCCAGCATTTGAGCCCAGTTTGTCTTGTTTCAGATCTATGTGATCTGAACAGGATCACAGAGGATTCCTATAGGACAATCACTTCCATACTACAAATAAAGAAGAAAAGGAGAAGAGAATCACAAAATATGCTGAATTGGAAGGGACCCACAAGGATCATCAAAGTCCAGCTCCTGGCCAAAAACTGGAAAGCCTCAAGAATCACACCATGTGCCTGAGGACATTGTTCAAACACTTCTTGAACTCTGGCAGGCTTAGTGCTGGGACCACTTCCCTGAGGAGCCTGTTCCAGTGCCCAACCACCCTCTGGAGGAAGAACCTTTTTCTAATATCCAACCTAAACCTCCCCTTACACAACCTCAGGCCATTCCCTTAGATCCTGTCACTAGTCATCACGGAAGAGATCAGTGCCTGCCCCTCCTCTTTCCCTCACAACGAAGTGCAACTTCACCACCTTCGTTGCCCTCCTCTGGTCACTCTCCAATAGCTTAATATCCTTCCTATATTGCAGTGGCCAAAACTGCACACAATATTCAAGGTGAGGCTGCCCCAATTCAGAGCAGGACAATCTCCTCCCTTGATTAGCTGTCGATGCTTTGCCTGATGCCTCCCAGCTGTAGAATTTGTCACTTCCCCNTTACACAACCTCAGGCCATTCCCTTAGATCCTGTCACTAGTCATCACGGAAGAGATCAGTGCCTGCCCCTCCTCTTTCCCTCACAACGAAGTGCAACTTCACCACCTTCGTTGCCCTCCTCTGGTCACTCTCCAATAGCTTAATATCCTTCCTATATTGCAGTGGCCAAAACTGCACACAATATTCAAGGTGAGGCTGCCCCAATTCAGAGCAGGACAATCTCCTCCCTTGATTAGCTGTCGATGCTTTGCCTGATGCCTCCCAGCTGTAGAATTTGTCACTTCCCCTTGTTGAATTTCATACGGTTGGTGATTATCCATCGTCTAATCTGCTGAGGTCTCTCTGCAAGGCCTCCCTGCCTTCGAGGGAGTCAACAGCTCCTCCCAGTTTTGTGTCATGTGCAAAATTGCTCAGTATCCCTTCCAGTCCTGTGTCCAAGTCATTTATGAAGATGTGGAAGAGCACAGGGCCCAAGAGGAGCCCAGTGGAACCCCGCTAGTGACAGGTCACCAGTCTGATGTCACCCCATTCATTGTTACCCTCTGTGTTTGACCCGTGAGCCAATTGCTCACCCACCACATGATATGTTTATCCAGCTATATTGAACATTTTGCCCAAAAGGATCCTGTGAGAGGCAGTACTGAAAGCTTTACTGAAATCCAGAAAGATTACATCAACTGGTTTCCCTTGATCAGCTAGCAGGAGTTACCTTGCTGTAGAAGGAAATCAGATTTAACAAACAGGACTCTCCTCCCATGAAGCCCTGCTGACTGTGACCAATAACTGCATTGTCTTTCAGATGTTTTTCAATACCTTCCAGAATAACCTTATCCATAACCTTACCAGCAACTGAAGTGAGACTGACAGGCCTGTGGCTTCTGGGATCCTCCTTCTTGCCCTTCTTGAAAACTGGGACAACATTCACCAGCTTCCAGCTGGCTGGGACCTCTCCAGATTCCCAAGATAATTCAAAAATCATTGAGAGGCCTCATGATCACATCAGCCAGCTCTTTAAGTGTTCTTGGATGAATCCCATCAGGCCCTGTAGATTTATAGGGATCCAGCTGGAGCAGCAGATCCCTTCCAACTTCAGTGTCAACTGGGAGCTTATTTTGCAGCCATGGTCCTCAAGCTCAGGGCACTAGAACTCCTTTAGTCTGTCACTGGTGTTGAAGACAGAGGCAAAGAAAGCATGAAATATCTCTATGTCCCTGTTTGTGAGGTGACCATCCTCATCTTGTAACAGACTGATGTCATTTCTGCACTGCGTCTTGCCTTTAAAGGATGACTGTGTCCATTTAGTAATGAATAAACTTAGCATGCATGTCTTTGCCATCTTTCATGCCTTTTCTTAAAGCCAAAACAAACCCTCACTTTTGCTGCTCTCCTCACTCCAACCAAACAATGCCACAGTCAAACAACATCTTTTCCAAATTGAGTGCCCATTTATTATAAAACCTGACAGGTTTTATTATCCAGTCCTCTTCCTACGTGGAGATACACTGTTTTCTCAAAAATGCTTTGATCTTTCATGAGGACACACACCTCAAATGTTCTTAACCTGACATCCAGCGGTTAAATTGCACCTGTATTGCACCTGTATTGCTGAGACCTTTTGGTCAAACTTACTGTTTGATTCACCTTGGCCCCAGAGGCAGGATACCGTCCCATAGCTGGGGCCAAGCCAAAGATTTGCTCCAGGATTATCCCACGGTCACAAGCAACCACTTATCTGCTCCACAAAATCAGAGGCTTGGCTGGGAGATCACAGAGGAAGCCAGCAGTGGCCTAGCTGGGCTATCCCTGGAGTGGATGAGGACCAAGCTTCCCATGGTACAGTCAGGGTATAATGATGCGGTAACACAAAACCTGCCTCATTAGCTAGCAGGTGTTAACAGGTGTTAAACTCTACATTCAAGATTCAGACAACCAGAGCTCATGAGTATTAAACAACAGTGATGATTTTTTACCATTATCATCTTCTAACAGTGAAAGAAAAAAAAATTGTTAATCCTACAGACATTACACTTGGAGTCTTGTCTGCAGTTCCTGCTATGGCAAATAAACCTTGAACGTGTCCTATTAGAGACTATGGAAAACAGCTCAAGGTTAAGAAAGCAAAGGTATAGTGAAGAAAAGACCACGGCAATTCAAGAGAGAATTTTTCTGGACCTCAAAAGGTTAAGCAAATGGCCAAAAAAACTGCTGAAGTCCAATTCAGCATTCTCTCTTGTAGTCAATGTTGCCTTTTCCAGCACTAATTCAGATCCCCCAGAAAGGTGACCATACAAAACAAAGTATTTGTTAGGGAGGGCAGATTTATAAGAGCAGCCTCTCAGGACAGTCACAGTCCTGGCAGCAACAGGCAGAGATTGCTGCAGTCATGCTTCAGCCTGAAAAGGTGTTTTTTCATAATGCTGAGCAAGACTTCAGTCCCAGCCTCATAACAGAGCTGGACAGATACCATGAAGTGTCTTCATGCTCATTGCTCTGCCCCACCTTGAAATCGAATCTTTTCTTTGGTAGTAGTGGGTTTTCATGAACATCCATCATCTGAGTGGTTCTTTAAAATTCAATAGGGGAAAAGGAGATAGACTGAAGATGGTAGCAGAGAAGATACAGTGAGGTAAACTACTAATACTTTCCAAACTACATACTACAGAATGTCCTACTGTTAGAGTAAAGGAAGATTTCAAGGGCCCTGCAGACAGGGTGAGACACAGCTGTCTTAACACAAGGTTATCCTTCACGTCCAAATGAAATTTTCTTTTGTTGCTTTGACTATGTTAGTATCTTCCATTACAAATTTCAGTTTGGAGATTTTCCCAGTTCTCAGTATGAACCATGAGCCAAATTACTCATATTTCCAGGCTACTGCAGCAACGGGATTCCTACAGAATATCAAACCCTGCAATTATTAACAATACCTGTTGTTCTAGCCCCACCGTCCAAACTCAGAGCTCAGGACACAGTCAATCATTTCTACTAAAAAAATTGAAAAAAATCTTTTCTTAAAAATGTAACTTTTATCCCACTGTATTCTGAAAACCAAAGTGAACACAAGAGCACAAACAAAAAAGTCATGCTAAAGCAGCGACAAGTAGAAACAGAATTTTGATCAGTGGTTTGAAACAACTTTCTGTGGTTGCTGCACGTGTAGCCACAGCAAACACAACAGTGGCTGAGGTTTCTAGTGGTCAAAAGCAAAACACAACCAATGAAAAGAGTTTTTACATGGGGGTTGGGCACAAAATTACTGGTGCTTGGTAGCAGCCACATGATAGTGTAGGTTCGTTAAAAAAGGCTCCCATTAAACTTAGTAACAGTTAAGCTACAAGACTCACACCTTACTTGTGTATTTTGGATTATTTTATTTTAAAGCTCATGAAACCTCAGAAATGCAACATTTCTTTTTTTATCTTGTGCAACTGATTGTTTTATACATAGTGAGAGGTTCATACAAAATTGAATTAAACAAGCAGAGTGCTATGCCTGTTGCCTCCAGCAAGGCCAGCTGTAATGTATCCTTGGTCTGATTTGGTTTGAGGAAAATAAAACTCATACTATGTTTTGTTGTCAATGCTCAGCAGTATAGAGCAGCACCAGAGAAACAATTTAATAAGCCCTCTTCTAATCTCTCATTCAGAGGAGTCAGATAAATATTTTGTATCTGCATTAACAGTTACCTGCTTCTCTGCCTTCTTTTCTCCCATACCTGCTCATTATTTGTACACTGTGAAAAGTAAGATATGCAACCTTTCTGGAGAGGGAAAGCTGTGTTGTCTGCCCACAACCAAGTGCAATGCATATTTCAAGAGTGCCACAAGGAACCACAAGGAAAAAAAATTACATCACCTCTACCATCTTACTGGTAATTGACTTAACTGGAAACTAAAAAAACCTGTAGACAAAAAAATTAGTCAGATCTGCTACAAAGATGTGAGTTATGTTGTTACTGTAACAAAACTGTCAGTCAGAGATTATGTCCTATTTCCCAAGGATTTCTGCATAAACTACAGAGCCTGCACTCTAGGGTGTTATGCAATATATACAGCTGTGATGAAACCTCCCAACTTGACTCAAAGAGTTTAATTCTAAGATACAAAATCATTTAATGAAGACGAAATACAAATTGCGTATTTTAATAAGCCTTTAGAAAGTACAGTGTAATCACGACCTACAAGTCGGTTGATCAGTGACCCTGCTAAGCAATAGATAAATTTTATGTTGATTCAATTCACCAAACACAATAGTTTTACACAGAAAGATTTAGAGCCTTGAAGACATCATTAAAAAGGTTACTCTGCGTTCAGAAGACACCAAGGGCTCCTGTGATGCTGAGCTCTGAACGAAAGGCTGAGGGCCATGATTCCCATCAGACCAGACAGAAGGTTCAGCAATTCACCGGTCTCTCTGTAAACCAGGTGCCCAAGTCAATTCTATCAAAGTCAATACAGTGGTATGGATAACAAACAGGCCCTAAAATTTCCAACAAAAAACCTGCTTTCATGTGGTACAAGCGACGTGGCTGTAAAATTCACACAGCAATTACTTAACATCACACGTTAAGCAGACCGGTGGTCTATTTCATAATACATCCAGGCTGTTGCTAGTAACAACTGCTTTTCTAAAGAAGTTAGGCATATTTGGTAGGAATAATCACAATATAACCTTAATGCAAGTGGGCTAAATTTCTCTTAACACTAGGCCCTTGGCAACAGATTTATATTCATTAGTATTCCTATTTCACATTTGCTCTGTATAGAGGAACAGGGCAGGGGGGAAATTTTTCCTTTTCCATTAACCACTGAACATCAAACATCTGGCACAGTGCAGGAAAAGAAATGCAACATGCCTGCAGTAAAAACCAAGGATAACACATGTGGTGCAAAAGATATTTCATGACAAAGGCACATTAGAAGTGTAAACATGCTCTTCTTACATACTCTTTCAATTCCAGTTCTGATCATCAGAGTGGGTGAAATTAGACAGGGCTTCACTGAAAGAGGTTTTAGTACAAATAGTAGTTCATTGGCTCTGTCACAGAAAAATCCAATCATATCCTTAACCACAAAAATAATGCCCTGACTGGACTGATAATCTTGTTTTCACAGAAGAGCAAACAACTACAACAGTTATTCAATGAAATCATTATGAAGCAGAGCTACTTCATGGGATGCAGATTGTCTTCCTTGTGACTATGGCAACATACAATCTAGGATAATATTCAGACAGTATTCTTTAGACATCTAAACTTGGTTGTCTGCCTGTATTATGCACCTACTTTTTGAAACCAGTTTAGACACTCACACCTCTTTTCTGAGTTGTTCTGCAAAGACATCCTTTAACTTATTGGCTGCACAGGAAACTTACAATGCCAGTCCAGCTCCTAAATGCAACTCCTTAACAAAGAAAGTCTGAATATCTCTCTTGGCTGAATACTTGAATTCCCATCTCTAATACTGAAGCTGGTCCTCTTTAAGTCAGTGAACTTTTTTTTTTTCCCCCCCAACAACTGCATCTGGAAATAAATAGTACATTGTTGAACATATCTTCTCCTGCAGTCTTAAAATTTTAGTCTGAATCTTTCTCCTTGGCAACAAAGAGAGACTGGGGCTGTAGATCTGTAGATGGTGAACACACTTCAGAAAACCTCCTTCGTCATTCACATTTAACTAGGATATTACCACTTCTTTAGGAGCCAAGAAATGCATTACTTGCCTAACATCAGTAAAAATGTTTTCCATTCATTTTATTCAGAAGCTATCACAACTGATGAAAAAGATACAGAAACGCACAGATAAGGCTCACATGAAAGGTCTTATCTTTTACTTTAGTCAAGGTCCAAGTTCCTTTGATAGGATAATAGAATATTTTTTGGTTATCTGCACTTCAGCTCCATCAGCCCAAAGGATGAAGTATAAACTCTGCTCTTTTATTTGAGGCTAGCAATAAAAAAGGTCATGCAGAATGAAGCTTGTACATTTTTAAAAGACTGCTCAATGCTTAGACAATCCTCTTTTGTTTTCCTCCACAAGGTTTAATGCCCCTTGTTAATCTATATATGCTTTTATGTGTGTTCATCCTCATGGTACCTGAACATTGCATTAAATCACAGATACAGACAGTGCAGCTTCCTGTAGTGTAGCTAACCCACACTTGAGTTGGTGGGGAAAGCCAGTGACTTAAAGCTTTATTCTGCTTATTTCTATGAGCTATTTTAATCAGCTATGTTTGTTACTTCACTGCCTGTATTACAGCAATCCTTAAGCAGACTTCCTTAATGTTGTACAACCTCACACTGTATTTCAGCTTGTGGGTTCCACCTCACTACACGAAGTTCTCATTTTCACATCAAAGTTTGCAGCAGTATGCTACAAATATCCTACATGCCAGTCTGGGTGTCTCTCAATAGGTAGGACCTCCTACACAAAAGGGCTAGCAGCATTGCACATACTGGGTAGGTAATGTCTCACCTACTTCTCAAATTTTAGTCCTCTAGAATATCAGCTTCTCAGATTCCCTTCCTCTCCTTCTACTGTACTGCCAAGGCCTAGCTATTACCAATGAAAAAACTACGATTTTTCCACTTGCCAACATCAGTTTTTATCTGAACAGTCAAAGACTCACCACAGAAGGAAATCATCATGCAGAAAAGGACATTCCTCTGTAAACTATCCATCTGATCCAGTTTCACTGACTGTTGATATTATAAATCTCATAACAAGTCATAACTACAATACAAATCCTCTTTGCTCTAGGGATGAGACTAGCATAAATGGTATTACAGATGTAATAGGAATTTGCAAATGTCCCTAAAGAAAACGAAGACCCACTTTCCAGAATTTGTTCCAAAGAAAATTTTTCAGCATGTACTGTTCAGAGCATCATCTAAATTTACCTTCCTTAATGAGGAGAGTCAAAACTATATGTTTCCTATGGTAGAAAAATATACTCTCACCATATCAACACTGAAATGGATCTAACAGTCATTGTGGAACAGAGTCCCTGTTTACACAACAATCTGGGTTACTTAAGAGATTGGAGAATCTGGGATGATGGTTACAAATACTGAAGAAAGTCCTGAAACAAGGATTTTTATTGGTCTGAAGTACAAAGGCATAAATTAACTAAAGTAGTCTGCCAAGTGGCCCTGAGGTTGTCATGCTAGTAAATACAATAATGAGGATTTGTTTTTTCCATTAAACTTCTCTGTACTCCTGTATGTTTCCAGGCACTGTATCATATTTCATCTAGATGTTTAAAGCTTTACTCAGCTTTAAGTTAAATGATACTTTTCCTCATGTTATGTTCACCAGTTTCTGTTTCCCCTATCCAATTCTTATTAAAATCAGATTAACTGTTGTAAATGCATCTTTTTAGACCCATCCTCTTCAATCTCTATTTCTGCCATTTTTACCATACCTCATTTTTTCATAATCCATTACAATAAAATTATTATGCACCTGGCCAATCCACTCATCCTATTCTACAACCTTCCCAATTCAAAGCAGGAGTTAAGACAGTGACAAAGCAATGGAAAAAGGATGTCAGCCTTAGATAAACTTGGAGTAGACAGATTTTGCTAGGTTTTGTGTATTTTAGTGCTTTGAATATTGAATACAAATATTTCATTTGTAAGTAACACTTAAAAATCCTACAACTCTCTATGAATGACCCATGGAGACAATGCAGGTAGAGGACTGATTGCAGAAAAGAAAAAGGAAAAGAATGAATCAACTGTCACATAGAGGTTGAGTTTAAATCATGTCCTTTTCAATGTGTTGATTTTCTTTTTAACTAAGAAACTCAGCTCCTAGTCCTTTGCATTCAGCATGCATACTTCCCAAAACATTCAGATAGATCAGAAAGATTTAGTCATCTTTTTGTAATACCCGCTCTTCACAGCCACTGGGTCTTCCTGGAAAGAAGAAACAATGCAAATCTACGCTGACTGCCACTGCTCACTGGGTGTGCAGGATGCCAGACATAACCATTTCCTTTTCAGTGAAAAAATGTTGTAGGTGAGTCTCTCTTGCATGCACCTACATTAGTTCCATGCTCAGGCTTAATGAATTTATATGCGTTCTATCAAAAGATCTATCATGTGGGGATTCTTAAACTGTATTTATATTGCATCAAGTAAATTTTCCTAATAAACTTGGTTTGCTCTTTCAGCCTGCAAAATTACCAAGTCCTAAGATACCATGGTGATGGGAAAAACAGAAAGCACCAAAGCAGACAGATTCTATTCTCTTTAACTGAAATGCAAATTCCTTGTTTCATACAGGAAATTTTAGTCAGAATGACTACATAAACGCAAATCTTCCCTAAAGTAAGTTTTGTGAATAAGCAGTTATTGTTAAGAAAAGCTGTGCTTTTTTCCCACAGATGCAAAGACAAAATATATAAAGAAAGGGAAAGAAAGAAAAGAAAAGAAAGGCAAAGAAAGGAAAAGAAAGAAGATTCTATGTAAAAATAAAATAAACTGGGATCAGGTCATACTAATCCGTGCAAGAGAAAAATGAAACAGAAATACAAAGTGTTCAGAAAATTGCAGTTGTAGAACCATCATGGATTGTACTGAGTGAATCATTTCTTTCTCCAAAGCTGTTGGAGGTTGGTCCTATTGGTAACTTTCATGCGCATTTTACAGGACCAGTAAAGTAAGAAACATGCAATTCATCAAACATCTGCCTTTAAAGTGACACAGCTACAAACAAGCACAAAAAGCACCACACAGACAAATCAAGTGTAATTACTTGGGAGAAAGTTCAAAGATCAATTCAGTATCACTCACTTGTGGGATTTTTTAAAATGCTTGGGTCCACACAGCTACATGGAAATTTCAGCTTTCACTTGCATATTCTCTACTCTTCAAGCTTCTGCCAGAAAGGCCAAGGTTTACAAACACAAGAAACAGAAGTCTTACAAACTACAAGACAGAAAAAAACCTCTCCTAATTATTAAAAACTTATAGCCTTTATGGTCATCATGTGTTCTTTGCTGTCCTGACTTCAAATTGGAGAACATGGACTAAAACCAATATTAAAATTAGTAGTAACATTAGCAATAATTAACACAATGTAAAAAAGTGCAAGCAAAATTGTCATCCTTCATGACACAACATTCACCCAACAACCATACATATGGCCTTCAGTAGATACCAAAGCCAAATCTCCTTATTTCTGTTTCCCCTGAACAAACAGGCAGCTGGAATAAGCAAAATTAGACAAACACAGGCCACGAGGGAAAAGAATTGTCACTGCAGATTACTGAAAGCTCAGAGCTGCAGGAGCCTCTGGTGCCATCACCCTCCTTTATATGGAAAACTTTCTTTTTCCAGTCCTTCAAATCCAGTGTTATTGCCACACTCAAAGGCTCTCACACAATGTTTTGCATGCCAGCTCAGGATCTCTGTAAATAACTCCACACATAAAATAGTTGAGCCATCTCATACCCTGTAGGTGGTACATTATTAGGAACTTAAATATATTACAAGTCATGTCCAATATTGGTTTACTCCTAACTTAGCTATGCAGCTGTCAACAGACAAGTCACCAAGTTTGCACCTCTGTTGCTGCAATTTTAACTGTGTCAAGCAGCATCTGCTAACAAGTTTAGTTCCCTTAAGAAGGCCTTAAAATCTTTTATCTCATGAACTGAATATTTTATCATGTGGACTTCAGATTAATGCTTCTTTTGATTTGCACACAGCTTGAAAACATGCCAGACATTTCTTTCAAAATCCCTTGCCAACAAGCTATGAAAAATGGATTTAATTTCAGGCATCGTGGACTGTTACTGACAACAGAACAGTGTTTCAGCTTGCTATGAGTTTCCAGGATCCCAGGTTTATCTCTCAATCTCCACACTTCTTGTTCCTAGCAGCTTGTGCAACTTACCAGTGATACATTTCTCGGCATAGGCTGTCAGTTCTGTACCCGTGTGCACTGGCATTTTTCAGTCACTAACAAGATGACCTAATCAGCATCTGTTCTTGCCATGCCCATGTGCTGCCACAACATTTATTTCTTTTGACCATGAATTTTTTTCACTTGCAAAATAAGTGCTACTATAACAGGCAAAAATGCAAATATTTTTCAGAAGCAGTATCCAAAAATTGTTTCAGTGACTTCTAAATTACTGATATACTTCACTTGTCACTATGAACAAGAGAGTAAGTTCTCGTTCTACTTCTGATTTTTCATTTTTACCCTTCCTTTTCAGGAGAAGCCCCTCTGTATACACAGCATGCTACTACAATGGGTTTTCCCATGCTTTTACAAACTATTCTGGGCATACCTGCATTTCCAGCTCACCTGTACACTAGGCCAAAATTAATGGTACATTACATGAAATTGATGGGATTTACTTTTTCTTAACATAAAGCCTAAGATAACCTTTGATATGGATTTTAATTCCAGAATGAACTGTGCATGCTGAAGTTAGAAAGCAAAAGACAGATAATGTTTCCAAAAAGATGCTGATGTGCAAGACGTAGGGGGAACAAACTCAGGAAAACACCATGAGAGGAGCAGACGATGGCATGCCAACAGATGCAGGAAAGGCAAATCTTTCATGGTATTTACAAAGAGCTGTTGGATACAACTATCATTGCAAATGTACAGGAGAAGACAGCAGATCAGAGCCTGCATCAAGGAAGGGGCAGGAAAAGGTACTGCACTGCACATCACTGTAGGCAAGGCTAGCCTTTCAAAGTACAGCATGATCTCCCCTGCGTCACTGTGGCCCACTAGCTGGTATCAAAGAGGAGGAAGAGGAAGATAACAACCCACCAACCACCTGTCCCCTCTGAAGCATCTGGTGCCAGTGTTTTAAAAGAGAGCCTTAAATTCAAATCCCCAAACGTACAGGCAGATTGTCTTCTTACTTTCACCCACCCTTTCAGAACTACCTCTGCCTTTGAATCTTTAGGACATAAGTCTGGTCTCAGGGACTCAAGTAGCTCAGAAACATAATATATTTTTCTTTTTTGTCACTTCAGGGAAAGTGTGTACAGTATTACTTCATTAGAACATATACAAAATGTTCTTTTGGTTGTACCCTGTAAACAAAGCCCCTCTTAGCCAACTCATACAACAATTATTGCATTGCACGCTCATAAGACAAATCAAAAAATTACCAGTACCTCTATCTCATTAAGCATAAAAACGCAAATGCACCTCCCATAACCTCAACGTTGCAACCGTATATTCCTATAACCAGCAGAGCACAGCAATCAGCTCAAATCCTTGCAATGCAGTAGTATCATGATATATTTGCATTGAATGTCATGTTCCAAATTGGAACTGGCACGCATCTTAGCCGCACACAACAATGCCATATGGAGTTACATCTGATACAGCTCGAGCAGAACTCCCTTCCTATCCAGAATACATCAAACAGTGCCACAGATATGCTATGGCATTTAAATAGTAATAATGCGGATATGAGGGCTAAATTAAAAATGTGTTGCATATTTGAAACAATTTGCGCACCAAGATAAAAAAAGAGATTCACTGGCTTTTGGCAGTAAACTTACAGATATGTAAATAACCATTTTACTTACTTGTTTATACGTCAGCTTTCTGAGTGGAACAATTACGGGACTACAGGTGCATCAAAAATATACTAGCACAGAGAAAATAAGCTCAACGAGAAACAAAGATTTTGTTGCAAGCAGATAAGAGGAGCTGAGCATTAGAAGTTGTGCATCCAGTCAGAAGAGGGTGCAGGGCTGGCAGTCAGAAATGACAGCTCCACTTCAATCACCCCTTTAAAACTCTACAGATGTGAATTTTGTGCTTGCGTAAATCAGGTTCATGACTCGTGTTGTGCACTTACACAAGGAACAGCTGAGATGTGTGTGTTCCCACAAGCCAATGGCACTCAAAGGGAAAGAAAAGTAGATCATGTCTCCAATTTTACTGCTTCTGCAAAGCCCACAGCTAATACAGTTGCAGTGCATTGTCGCTCTCAGCACAACTCAAACACTTGCTGTCAAGAAAATTAAAATATTATCAGTTATTACCCATTGCAAGGATTTTTGTCTTTCAAACACCAGATCACTTGCTCAATTCACACCTAGACCAGACAGCCATCAGGTGGAACAACTCATCACCTTCTAGAACAGAATTTGAGAGATATTTTGAAACTGGAGTCCTGTTACCAAGTGACCAGGCTGCCCATCATTTCTTGGTGTTTTATTGCGGAGGTATCTGTTCAAGGCTCCAGTGTTACGCAACAGAAACCAAGAGCACAGTCCCCCTATTTTATTGAAGGAACAGATTATTCCAGAAAGCCAGACAAATCAGGTTTTGTCCCAGGAGCATTTAAACAACTTTTGCCATTTTTTCAAATTAGTATGGGGCATTGTAAATACTTCAAGAGCACTAAAATGACCAAGTATCTGATGGGTCAAACCCTGAAGGTTTTTCTTCAGCTTTGACAGATTCATTAGGGACTCCATTGGAAATACGGGTTGAGAGAAAGCAACAGGATTCCTTCAATAGTTTTCATTTCCCAGAGCACATTGTTAACTAGTATTTGCAATCTGTTTTCTACAAAAGTCTTCAAAGGTCAGAGCATTTCCAAGATGTCCTCTTCTACAAACACAGAAGTAGGCATCCCTCAGCTCTTAAATAAGGTGACCACCTGCCTTAGCTTCTTTGCGCTCTGCAGTAACACCAACCTTTGAGCACAGCAAAACTGATTCTGCTGCTGCATGTTTTCAGAGATCCTCAGTTAATGCACTGATGAGAAAACTGTGTTAAGCAAAAGTTAAAAAAAAAAAAAAAAAAGAAAGAAATTCAAGTTACTCCATAATTGTTATTAATGCTATAGCTTCAGGTGTTCAAATCATTCAGAGCATCCAGAAAACACAAATATTATATTTTGCAAAGCACAGCATGTCCATGCCTGCCAAGTCCTGAGTTCCCACAATGAAGCACAGAAACTGGCTTCCAGGGCCCAACCAACAAAACCCATCAGAGCCAAAAAGCCAAACTACTATACATTTTCAGTAACTTCATACATGTTATCAAAGGTACTGAGTACCTGGGTCACTTCTGAGCTGCGACCCAGGGGCAGAAGTTGACCTAGCTCAGATGCACTTTAGCCATGCTGCTCACTAGTGCAGGAACCTCTCCAGACAAGCCCACAAGACAGCCTTAAATGCCCCAGAATCCAGAACTCTCACAGCTCTTTTCCCACATGCTCTGGCACAACAGTTGGTTTCTAGCAAAGACATCCTGCTGCCTATAATCAGGCTTGCATTTTTCAAGGCACCCAAGCCTGGTCAGCACCTGCAGTGGGGACAGCCACAGCTCCAGAGGCTGACCCTTCACGCTAGTCAGTGCATCACTGACACTGAGCAATTTAAATAGTCAATGTCTTTTTATTTTTTTTTTTCCCTTGGGGACTTGAGAAATACATAGGAGATTACAGTTCTCTGCACTTGTGCTGCTTGGTGACAACTTTTCATTTTTGAATGGTTCTCTTCACATGCAGCCAAACACAAAACAGTGTAATATTAAAACCCAGCCTTCCAAGGGTGCTATTCTTATTCTGACTTGAAATAGCAGCAATACTTTCTGTGTAAAAGGATAGCTCATTATGAACTTTGGGTGTGTTCAAGATTTTAAAAGCTTTAAAACATAATTTTGTAAGAACTTCCAGCAAGAAAGGATTCCAAGAGCTAGTAACTTTCCATGAAGCAAAACAGTGGAATAAAAGAAACTCCAATTTTCATGGGAATGTTAACCAGGCTTTAAAAGAAAAATGTGCCAAGTACAAGACAGTGCCAGCATATAAAGCTTATCAGGTGATCACTTTCACACATTTAGGAACTAATTGCATCATAAAATATGTATCAAATATAACTTGTCTGTGAATGAAATCCTTTTGACATTTGCGTGGTTTTCATTGAACCATCCATCCTTGTACAAATTTTAACCTAACTCCATTTATGTGTAATAACAGTTCTATGAAAGTAAATGCAATCTGTAAATCTCAGAGAAGTTTTGCCTTAAAATACCAAGTCCTTTCTCGTAAATTGCTTTAGACTAGACCTGACATCTCCAATTTTGCTGACTGATGCAAAGACCAGATAGCTATATTCAAAATCAACAAAATTGTATTAAAGTATGTTTGCTTGTAGCTGCTACTACATGAAAAAACAATATTTGCATTTGCTGCTTATAAATAACCAGACATTCCCTAACCTTCAACTGGAGGTAGGTCAAAGCTACAATGCTCTGCCACTGCCAGCAGTATATACAAAGTCAGAAAAACAGAGTAAGAACCTAATGGTCAAATTCTAACTTGTAACAGTCTATTAGAAGCATGTAAGAGCAAGTAAGGAGTTTTCTGTGCCCTGTAAAACCCTACTATCCTCAGGCAAGCAGGGTAAGCTTTTCAAAAGCAGCAAATGGTTTGGGATAGCTCATATACTGGCAAGCTACAGGAGGAACTGAAATTGCCTTGATTTTAACAATATGAACATTTACAATGTTCTGAAAGATGTCCTAACTTGCCAGTCAAGCTTTGGTCTACCAGTCACAAATTCCTGCAGCTCAGGATGAGTTAGGTAATCACTACCACTCTCAGCCTTGTAAAGCACAAGTGTCAAATATGCATATCCAGAAGAGAGTTCAACTCCAGACAAGACATTTTCCTTTTTCCTCCCCATCTCAGTGGTTTCAGAACACGCAGAAGTCCCTAATAATATTCCTGTGTGAATTTTTAAAAGCAGATGAAGTAACAAACTACACTGAGAATCACAGTCCAGAAACACCAATAACTGGTGCAGCTCTCATTTTCCCCTCAGATTAAACCACAGTTTCCCCAATCTAGAATTGTAGTCACATAAATTTCAGAAATCATGTAAGCTTTTCATCTATTGGTAGTCTTCATCCTTCTTTAGATCAATAAATCATCATTTAATTTTACATATATTACTAGCACATGTAATAAACTTATCTTGGAATTTAAAATTGCTGATTTCACTGTCTTCTGTTGCATTTCATAACACCACTAGCATACTGACCCATATTTATAAACCAATTAAATTTTCAAGAACGCACAAGTGATTTAGATGTCTAAGTCCTATTTTCTAAAGGAAACAAGCAGAGTCAACAGGGTATATAAATCTCTAGATCACAAACTGCTCTTGCAGATCTTACCCACAATTATCTTACAAAGTTTTTGTTGTTGGTTGAGCCTTACTGCTGTTTCCAAAAGCACTGTGTAGTATTTTTCCTTCATTTCTTATTCTTTCATTAGTAGGCTACTTGTATTATTGCTTGACCTAGAGGCTCAAAACAGGCTTGAGAGCTTCATTAGACTGTGTATGTTTGGACAGAGTTTACGAAGAGGTAAAAGAAACCATATCCTTCCTGCATCACAGGAACCAGGCCCAAAACTCTATAAAGCAACCTTATAAAATTAAAACGGCAAGGTGCATTTGAGAAATCATGAAAGACATCTCTGAAAGTTGCAGAAATTAAACTCAAGTTGCTAGCTTTCAACTTGTCGCCATAAATATTTTTGATCGCAATTCTCATGGACTATTTTCACTTAAACATGCATAAATCTCTCTTGTCTTGGCAGAAGCTCTCGGCATAATAATGACACGGTATGCTAACACCAAGAGTGGAGTTATGGGTGAAAAGCTGTCTGAAAACTCTCTACATCTTCCCCTACAGCCTGCTTGTCCTTAAACAGAGATGACCATCTCACCCTTATCAAATAGAATTGCCCAAGCTAAAACTAAATCAAATTTAAAAAAAAAAAAAAAAAGAAAAAAATCACAGCATCTCACCTACTTAATTTATTCCTCTCTTCCTAAGCAATGACATCTGGTCCCCTTTGTTTTGAATTTCCATAAACTAAAAAAGAAATTCTAAAATCTGAATCTAAATATGACTGTTTTAGTATCAGCACACAGATATCCACAACGCTTTACTAATAAAGATGGCCAAAGCCTCAGACCCATTCCCAAATGAAAAGTAAAAGCATTTGAGTGAAAGATTCTCCACAAACAAAGGGTAGCTGCTCATTCCTTATTAAGAAGATAACGGCTAACAAGCAGGTAGGATTAAGCTGTGCAGAATCTGTTGTTCTATTTTTAGTCTGCAGCCCCAGGCTGAATGCTGAGGTGCTGGAAATTACGTGAATTATGCTAACATGCTCCACAGTTGCTTACTAGGCATGCTTCCTATTATCTAGACAGGATAAGACTCTAAAAGAACATCTGTACAGGCTGAATGAGAGCCAAGACCTCAGCGGATGACCCAGTTAACATCAAGTTTTTTGTTGAAATTAGCTGGACTAGACATGCTGTAAGAAAACTAACAATTTGAGGGATGTTTCTTCTCAAAAGAAATTATTTTAAAAGATAGTTTAGAAATTCCAAATAAACAAACAAATGGCATTCTGTTCACTTTTGGCAGGATGTAAAAGATAAATAATCTGATCATGTGGGAAAGGAGCTGACTTCCAGTATAAATACATATTCTAACTCCTTTGTGTTATAAAAGGACAAAACTAATAGGATTTAAATCATATCCTTCACACTGCAGAGAATACTAAGAGATAGACCCTGTATCCAACTTCCAACACAGTCTCTCTCCTCGGGACTGTAAATGGGCCCACAGTTAAGTCACATCTCAGCGCTGTTCCCTGAGTCACAGTGCAAGACTGATGATGCCGCCACTTCTCCCACGGATGCTTTTTCATTTCAGAGTTCAGACCAATGCTCATCACTGGGCACCTCTGCTCAGATCACTCAGGATATGTATTGTTACACCTCAAATTAAGATGCAGAGGGGAAAAAGTGGGTAGTTCCTGAAAAAACTTTCAGAACACAGTAAGGTTTATACAAACGCTTGTGGGAGAGATGAAATTCAGTTTGGTGGGATCTGAGAGAAGCCTTGGAAAAATCAAAAGACTGCCTAGACCATGGAAAGCAAAAACAAGAATCTGTTGTCAGCAAGAACTAGGAAAGCATCTATCATCTCTACCAGACAGGCATGTAAAAAAGTACAGGACAAGACGAGCAAAGAAAAGAATCTTTCGCTCTAAATAATCATCGTGTTACATAATGGAATAGACAAGTCTAGTAAGCTTAATGAAGTTCATTTGACTCCCAATGAACTGCCATCCCTACTTGCAGGCACAGAAAAATATAAAATAATTCTTTTCTTCCACAGTGGCTTCACAATACAATTTATTCATATGAAAATGGTAAGCACCACAGTTGCCTGTTTTCATCTGTTGCTTATGGGAACTCCTCCAAAAATACAAGCAAGTTCTTCTGAGGAACTTCACACCCTTTTCCAACATGGCAAATGATGCAGTCGATTCAAGGCTTAAATTTCTAATACTGTAAAGCCAACTCTTCATTAAGCTGGATTTGCAAAATATCCTTTACATCCAGAGGCAGAAGTTCAGGACAACATTTTGTAACATTTGGAACTGGGAATCATGTCTGTAACATCTATATCCAATGCTTACATTAATACCCATCTGTTTAGATGGCACGGTGCCTACTTTGAAGTGTGCTGAACCTGGTCTCCAGGACACAGATGCGAAGAAGCTATACATGATTTTCACAGCAACACTGTGGAGACCAGACATATTGCAGAGAGGCCCTTGCTCCTTCTCATTTACACAGAAGCACTGTCGTTAAAGAAGCTTAACTGAGCTTCTTTAAAATGTAGAAAAAAATGAGGGAAGGTGACAAAGACTAACTTCATGGGCTTCTGGCTGCCAATGAGACTGTGCTGCTGCAGCTATAATGAAAAGATATAATACACTACAGAATACTGTCTTCCTTACTCTGCAAATGGGCATAAGATGTAAAGGCAGAGATGAAAGGCTCACTAGCTATCACAGAAGGAGATACCTGTCAGAGCCCTGAACATACAGGAATGCACCAGCTCCAAGGAATTGGCATTCAAAAGAAATGCATTTCATAGGGCTTTTTATGTCTGGCACTGCTTCTTGCAACCTGTTAACGAAGATGGTACATGGGAAAAACACATACACTTATGAAAGATCACTTTTCAAGAGCAATTTTCGTCTTATGAATATGGAAAATTCTTAGCACAGTGAAATGGAAACAAGATCATGGTCTCCACATTATGTTAACTGATCCAAGCTAGAGTAGCAGCATCTGAAATCCCAGACTTGAGGAATACTAAATGCAAGTGCACACAGTGGTTCACAGTACAGACTGGCTAAGGAAGTTAAGAGAAGTCTGAAAGCAAAGATCATGGCATAGCAATGTCTGAATTTTAAAGCACACTGAAGAAAAAAAAAAAAAAAGGAGAAAAACCTGCTAAATATTAAGGACATGTTTCAAGCAGGAATTTTAACAGTGAACAGAAGAAAAACACATCTCTCTGCATGAAATACATTGGTCTTGTCAGATATACACAACAACAGCATCTGTGTCATCCTGTGAAATCACTCCTTTTAAATGGCATTTTGCAGATGAAACACAATTTTTTGGCTACAGTCTTATGTAGTTTTGAACTGAACTTCATATCCACTCATATCTTCACACACACAAAGGACTGACTACAGCACTAACTGAATTTTGTGCAATACGTGCATCAAATTACAAACAAAAAAAACATTCCAGATGAATTCAAGAACTGAGCAGAGAAGCAATGACACCAAGCTAGCAGCTAAGATGAGACATACTCTCAGGCACATGGTGCCTTTACATCCTATGCCCACTTGCAGAGTAAGGAGGACAGTGACTGGTATTTTGTATTGTATTATCTTTTCACTATGCTTCTCACAGACTAAAACCTCCATCCTGAATCAATGGTCTAAACATTTTCAGACTCTCTTCAGTGCCAACCGTGTAGTCCAAGACTCAGCAATTCAGCGCATCGCACAACAACCAGTGAAAAATGAATCGGACATAGCCCCTACCATGGGAGAAACTCTGAAGGCCATACAGCAGGTGAAAACCGGCAAGGCAGCTGGAGTTGATGGAATTACACCTGTAGTCTTGGAAGCATGGAGGCCAAGCACTCCATGCTAAATTTCACGAGCTCATTGTGCGTTGCTGGGAACAAGGTGTACTACCACCAGATCTCCGTGATGCAGTCAACATCACCACGTACAAGAAGAAAGGAGAAAAATCAGACTGCTCAACCCACCGAGGTATTACTTTGTTCTCCATTGTTGGTAAAATCCTTGCAAGAATACTCTTGAACAGATTAGTACCCGCTATCACAGAAGAACTTCTACTCGAAAGCCAATGTGGTTTCAGAGCCAACAGGAGTACGGCAGACATGGCATTTGTTCTCAGACAACTGCAAGAGAAGCGTAGGGAACAGAACAAAGGACTCTACGTAACTTTCATTGACCTCACCAAAGCCTTTGACACTGTGAGCAGAAAAGGCCTGTGGCAGATCTTGGAAAGATTAGGATGTCCTCCCAAATTCCTCAAAATGATCATCTTGTTACATGAGGATCAGCGCAGTCAAGTCAGATATGGTGATGCTCTCTCTGAGCCCTTTCCAATGGTGTGAAACAAGGTTGTGTTCTCGCAACAACTCTATTCACAATCGTCTTCAGCGTGATGCTCCAAAGGGCCATGGATGATCTTGATGAAGAAAATGGCATCTACATCCGGTATTGTACCGATGGAAGCCTCTTCAACCTAAAGAGGCTTAAGGCCCACACTAAGACCCTAAACCACCTTGTCCACGACCCGCTTTTTCCTGATGATGCTGCCCTCGTTGCCCACACAGAAACAGCTCTGCAGTGCTTAACATCCTGCTTTGCAGAGGCTGCTGAGCTTTTTGGGATGGAAGTCAGCCTGAAGAAGGCAGAAGTTCTCTACCAACCTGCACCTCAGGAAGTTTTCCATCACCCCCACATCACCATAGGCGAATCAGAGCTTAAGTCACTCCAGCAGTTCACTTATCTGGGAAGCATCATTTCCTCGCATGGTAAAATTGAGAAAGAGATTGACAACATGTTAGCAAAGGCATACAGAGCTTTTGGAAAACTCCATAAAAGAGTCTGGTGCAATAAACACACAAAGAAAAGTACAAAGATCAGTGTCTCCAGAGCCATCGTACTGTCTGCTCTTCCATATGGGTCTGAAACTTGGGTCATCTATCGCCACCACCTGCAACTCCTCGAACACTTCCACCAGCGCTGCCTCCGTACAATCCTAAACATCCACTGCTCTGATTACATGACTAATGTGTCCGTTCTGGAACAGGCAGAGGTCACCGGTATCGAGGCCATGCTGCTGAGAACGCATCTGCGCTGGGCAGGCTGCGTCTCCAGGATGGAGGATCACCACCTCCCTAAGATTGTGCTCTACGGTGAACTCACCACCGGCTGCAGCAAGAGAGGAGGCTCAAAGAAGAGATACAAGGACTGACTGAAACAACACCTCAGCCTTGGCCATATTAACCACCAGCAATGGTCCACTCTGGCCTTCATCCGGGAGACATGGAGACACACAATCCATAACCTTGCTGTTTTCTTTGAAACTGCACGCAGAATCAGTCTGGAGGAGAAAAGACACCGCCGAAAGAACCGTGCCTTGACATTATCACCTACAGAAACTTTCTGCTGTGCCTTTTGCAACTGGACTTGCCTATCTCACATTGGCCTTATCAGCCATCAGCGCGCTTGCAGCAAGCATGGGTAAAACCCTCCCAAATCTTCGTTCCCGAACTCTAGCCACGATTATGGTGATGATCTTTTCACTATAGGTGCAGCAACACATGGGGATGGTCCTGTGCAGGGCTAAGGGTTGGACTTGATGATCTTTGTGGCTCCCTTCCCATGCAGCATACTCTGTAATTCTGTAGATCACTCCAATCTTCTTCAAATAAAACACATGGTAGTTCCTTGCCTACTTGTCTGAACAACCACTCTTTCATTTAATAGCAACTTGCAGGATAAAGTAATTTCAAGAAGGTGTTATAAAGAAATAATAGATTGCTATTTGGCAAAACCAACACCTCTAACGTACCAAAGACAGATTCATAGAGGTGGAGGGAATCAGAGATAGTTTGAATATCTGTGATAGACTAGACACATTAAAATAAAACGAAAACCCAAAAAACAAACAGACAAGACCCCAAAAAACCCAATTCAAATCTCCTATCCTGGAGGGTCATGGACTAGATCATATCCCTGCAAGTACAACAGTATAACCAGGGCTAAAAACATTTCCCAACCACAGCAACATCAATCAGTTTAACGGGTAGTATATACAAATGGTACAGCTAAGCAGTCTGAATGACTTTAACAGCATGACCATAGTCTGGGTACAGTGTGTTTCTAATTTTGACACTTGTCAAAACTTAGGAGAGACTAAAAAAAAGTCAGAAGGAAAAAAATATGTTTCAAAGACAAAAAGATTTATGCTCTAGATTTCAGAGGTGACCACCAGAAGCCAAACAACATGTGATTTCTATAATTAGTCAATGACAAACAAAAAACAGTACCCTCTTTCAATTACACTGCGAGATACCAATACATCAAATAGCCAAGGATATAATAAAATCAATTTTCTATATCCTGGAACTTTCCTATCTTGATTGAACAAAATAATCACTGCCCATCTCCAAAACAACCTTTCCGTCTTTCCACACCATCAGGCCAAGAAAACCACTCCTTAGCTTCCCTCATCTGACTGTAAGCTTCTTTCTAACTTGCAATGCCAATTTTACTCATGACTACTATAAAGTTTGCATGTGATGACATTATACTCTTTCTCTGATAACCAAGGTAGCCTAAGGACTAACATTATTTAAGGCATGGGGAATGCAGTTATCCAAGAAAGTGTTGTGTTTAACCCCATGTCAGCACCACTCACATATTCCACTGACCACTATAGAATTGTTTTGACTGGCAATGAGCTTTGGTGCAGACTCAAAAGGAGCTTGAACTCATTACTCTGGATTTGACATACTTCTTCAACCACAAAAACAGGCTAAAGTCCTGCTCTTTTTACAGCAGAAAACTTTCAACTTCAGTTGGGATTTTGCTTGCAAATTTGCCACTTAACCAATTCTTGTGTATCCAAGCTCACATATTTATATGAGCTATATAAAGTTGCCTCTCCTGTGAAACTTTTTAGATGACAATGACAAGTACCTAAAATTTGTAAACAATTCTGGTTTTTTCCAGCATGGCTTGAGACGAAGTTCTGTTCAAGGCCCTTAATTTCTTCCAATGATGTTTAATACCATCTTATGCAATTAATTGGTTAATAAATAGGTTCTCACTGTATTTTAATGCGTAAAGCTATTTCAGCTAATTACCAAGGTATTTTATTAATCAAGACTTAAGGAAGAAATTTATTTTACAGATGCTTAACATTCAAAAACTACTGGACAGTCATTTATCTTTCTTCATTTCAAGAAACTTGATCAGCAAATGCCTTAAGAAGTAGAAGTCAAAGAAAACTCCTTTAGGATTACAATTTTTTCAAGAGAAGAATCATGTACAAAGTTTCAAACAGGCAGTCAAATTGTCAAAGGTACAGACTCATAGTATCAGACTCTAGTTATTAATATGCATCTTATTCATATTGTTTTGCTTGAGGTTGTATTTTCCAAAACGTAGAATATTTTATTGACGTTTCCTGCAATAATTGTTTAAATAACTTGTGTAAAAGCAATGCTCTGATCTAAAAGAAAAATATGCCGAATTTTTATTTCAAGAAAAAAGATATTGACATTTTCTTCAATCTGTGCTGTCTTGAATCAATAAAGAACCTTTCCTGTGAGGACAAGAGCCTTGAATATTTTCCTTCCAGCTAGAAGTTTCATGCACACAGATGTGTGAAAGGGATCGAAAATCTCAAGAAAAAAAGAGCTCATTGTCCAGCTAACTGACTAGCTAAATGTACCAAGCAGTAGAAAGCCCTTCCCATAATGGGCTAAGATCCATTGTGCCCCTCAAATTCTTCAAAGCATGAGAATCACACCCTTAGAAGGAGATGGCTATCATCAATTTGTTTAAGGTGTACTATTCAGTTTGGTTTCCTATTTTGAGATGTCTTGGAAATGTGCTTTTTGAGTGGTACAGACGCCTCTCAAAATTTTCAAGAAAAACCCTTTAAAAGATGGGATGTATAGTAATCATTCATCTCTTACTGAAAACATCACAAGCTGAAACAGCAACTATTTCTGTATCACAAGGAAGCATCCTACATGTTGTATAACCCCCCAAAAGATACTGTAATTTTATAAGTCTTCTATTAAAAATCTAAGCTTTTAGTGAAATAATTTCGTATTAGCAAAATTTGCCATGAGAGACTTCTTGCGTTACCACTACTTGCACATTAGTACCTCTTCCTACATTCCAGTCCATTTTAGCTTCTGCATTCTGCACCACTGTACTGAATCTGCACCACTTAAGCCAATGAGAATATTGTTACTGGGACTTAGGAACACCTGATTTTTGCACACAAATGTGTATAATAGTTGCATAAAAGGTAAAAATGTGACAATGCAACAAACCAACTAATGTAATTTCCACTCTAAGTACTCCTTCCCCATTGTGTTAATGTGCTGTTACAGTTAGACACTATTGCAATAAGACATTAATTGAATCCCACAAATTTTCATAACATTACAAGTATTATTCCCTTACCTTAATTCAACAAGTCATTGGAATTCAGCAAGCAACACAAATAGAGATGGACTCCAAAAGAACTAATATTATGACCTATGCTGGCATTCCTCAGAAAGATGTTAGCCAACAGTTTTCTCTTTTATTACAAGACAGTGGTAACAATAGTGTGTTTGACATATCATGCTGCATGTAAGTACCTTGGTTAGAAAGGTTTGGAAATTTTCAAAGAAAATTAATAATTTAATTAAGTTACAGATTGTATAATTACACTGAGATAATTCCAGAAAAGTGCTTCCAGAACCTGTGACTATAGGATAAATAGGTTCCACACTACATTTTCTTTTTGGAGAGTGTGTTTTATGCAACTGTTACAATTTACCAAACCAAATTACATGAACCAAATATCTGGACTACAAAAGAATCCAGCAATTCCATACAGCTGACCAATATTTATTAACACTTTTGCTTATGAAGAGAATGTTACTGTATTGTTTTATCCTAATAAGGTATTAAAAAAAATTCAATGAAAGAAATGCTAATATAGTGCATAGTTCCATGAATCCATTTTCTTATTGATCCAAAGTTTTCCAGAGTACATCAAAAGTGTCCCTAAGTGCCAGAAAACAGATGTAAAAATTACTATCCTGAGATACCTTTTTTGCCACCTACTTATCTCACACATTCAAAAAAGAAATTTTAAGAGGGAATTTTGACACATTGTCTTGCTCAATATGTTGGTTTAAACCAGTTTAAAAGTACTGAGGTTGTTATTTGAGTAAAGTTTAGAAGTACTGACGTTGTTATTTGACTTAGTATAATCTTAGACAAGGGAGCTGCAATGCTCAAACTTGTAATAGTGAAGAAGGGACAAATCGTGTACCTTCTGAAACGCCTCTGCAGTTGCTGCAGGATTACAAGTGAACAAAATGTGGTTGTCTTGCTCTCTTTTCATGCCAGCAGAAAGGTAGAACACCTTCCGTCTCTGTGTGCTAACAATGCCACAAGGAGTGACTGGTTTTAACCTCCCAGGTTAAAGACACAAGACTCTATGGGCAAAAAATATGTCAGGGAAATAAATTCATTAAAGCTTTCAGTTTATAGGACTATTTTAGCGACATTACAGTTGGAACCGATTGTAATCTGCTGTGTTGGTATAAATTCAAGGTTTCCACTGCAAGCAAGTCAGTGTAAACACTCCACTATTCTTTGGCACAAGTTGTGGACTCCTACTCTGACTCCTCCTAGCTGCAGTTGACAACCTTCTCTTAATATACGCAGCTCAGCCTTTTTTTGAGCAAGTTAGGAAAAACTTGTTATTGCTTTTAATTGTCATGGTTAATTTCTTGAAGGGTGAATCCTATATCCCCACTAAAGCCAGAAGAAATATTTCCACAGGTTCATTCTACTCAACATAGTTTGACATGGAAAATATTAAATCAATTTATGCATAAGGACTTATTTAATGAATTACTGATCTGGCCCTTCTGCTTTGAGGAGGAGGTCTGGGAAAGAAACAAGAAGCTACCTGCCAAGGCATCTAATTTATTAGCTCAGTGATGCTGAGTGCACAGTTCCCTCCACATTTCTGCAAATTAGACCATTTTCAGTCACAGGTATGCAGGCAAGTCCCTGTAGCTGTGTAGTGTTCCTCACTCTTAGTCAAGAATATCTAGTCATTTTAAATAAGAAAAAGTGGTATGTGAAATGACAGTAAGGTTGCTAAGCCACCTCACCCAAATCTGATCTTGCACATAAAGTAGTAAAAAGATGAACAGAACCATCCTTGAAAGATGGTCCACAATGGACTGCTACAGCAGCAGCTTTCAGCTCCTGCACAGCTGCTGCGTTTGCTTCCCAAAGAACCACCAGCTAAGCCTGATGAAGGGACCCCAGGGGTACCTCACCAAAAGTACAACCCCCAAGATCTTTTTATTTCTGCTTAGCTTCGTCAAAGCACACAGATAGCAGAAGCAACTTGTAATAGCACTTTTGTTTCCAGCTTCAGGATCCATTATTTCATGTTTACCTCTTGTGCTTTCTCCTATGATATCCTGCAGTTCCTAAAAACTCAGTGGAAATCACACATCGAATTCATTGACCGCTACACTACTGCAGATGTTACTTTTCAGGAGACTAAGAAGTCTGATGTTCATAATAATTAAAATTCTCATTTGTTTGTGTTGGAAGGACTTGGATGCTGCTCTTTGATATAAAGGGGAACTTGCTGAAGAACTCTCTTAAAGAATCTTATGTAAGTTTCAAGACAGGAAATCAAGAGTATTTTAAAAATTATTCTATATATTTATGTGAGCTACTAAGTTTAAAGCTCCCAAAACAAAACCAAAAAAAAGTATCGCACCAATATCTCAGCATATCTAGTAGCAAAGAATAACCGTGGAAACCTTCTATATGAAAAGTGATAAAAATGAAGAGTGAAATCCTGATTCCACTCAAGTTCAGGCGAAGCTGCCACTAAGCAAGAGAACTCCTTGAAACTCTGCTACTCATTTCACTGAAAATAGAATTATACTGTATATTTTTCTTTAAAAAAAAAAAAATTTTTTTTAGTTGTATTTTTGTAGAAAGTTTCTGCCAAAATAGTTCAGAATACAACAATAGTATTTTTCAGTTCCTACCTCACCAGAAATTTAGATCCTCCATTTACAGCTTTACCATCCTAAAGGTTTAACACAATTCTGCATGGATGCATCCCACATCACATGTTCTATGGCCTACCTCTTGCAGTGTACATAGGCCAGCTTCACAAAACACCTTGAAGAAAGGAAAAGCATTTTAGGATAGTTTGTGAACACAGTGACAGAGGTTTTGCTGGAACCCAGTGAAACAGAGAAGAAGAGGTGAATACAAAACAAAAGAAACAAAAGCAGCTTATAGGTAGTACACTTGGTCTGAGTATAGAATGAAACAGGAGACAAACATGAACACTGGACCAGGAATACAGGAAATAACGTATGCTTTATACAGTGTTCCTAACAAATAAATTATTGCACTTTGAAGAAATACTCTGGTATCTGGTTGCAGTATTCTTAGCAGTTGTTGTCCATGGATATGATTATTATATGATTCAACTGAACTCATAACCTGCTCTGCACGTGCAATAAGGAAGCTTAGGCATATTACTCATTATTATCAGTAAAATTATGAATCAGTCTATTTTCTGAAAGTTACATATTCATATATGCTTGCTATTATCATTACACACTGCTGCTTAATAACAAAATCCATAGTATGTGTGAACCTCAGAGTCATGACCTAGAATTTTAAATGAAACCAGGATAAAAGTCACATTCACAGGCTGGACATGAAGCAATACAATTCAGGTTCTCAAGGTGAACAGATGGTGTTATCCTTTCACATGCCAGCGACAGTGCTGGAGATTCCCTTCATTGCTAAAAGATGCAAAATGAAGAAGAAATTAACCTGAGCTCTAGTGTGAACAACACTATCTTAAAAGATGGCAACTGGCTTCCAAAAAAAGAAAAAATGTATCAAGAAGTCAAGTCACAACTATGAGAGGTACTGGACTGGCAGAATTTTAAATTATTTAAGCATGCAACAAACTTCTAAAGAGGTCTCTGTTTTCCTAAAGTATCTTCTTTTGGCATGCAAATGTGGGACTCCAACAAAATTAAAAGACTCTCTAATGTAAAAACAATTACTTCTAGGTTAAATTCAAAATTAGGTAAAGAGTTACATATAGAAGCTTAAATTACAGGACAAATAGCTTTTTCCGGCATTTCATTATAGGAATTCATCTCTGTTCATTGTACTGCTTCAACAGAAGATTTGGTTAGCTTAACTGGAACATAAGTACAAAGGATTACTTATAAGACATCCTTTTTCTGCAGGCATTATGCTTATGACCACTGGTGTTTTCCTGTAGAAACTTTTCTTAGCAAGAATATCCAAAACCCAATGCCTCAACTAGAACCTTGTAAGAAACAGCCCTAATTAGGCTACAAATGTTTATGTTAAGATAGCAATAAGAAAAAGAAAAGTTCAGATATCTGACTGTGCTGCTGGAAATTTTTAATGATTCTTCCCTCGTTTGGTTTTAGCACCTGTACCCAAGGAAACACTGAACTGCAGCACAGGGTATATGCATTGAAGAATGTAATCCTCTTCCTTCTTTCAAGCAAGTTTTACAATCAACCATTAAAAGCTGTACAGGACTTGGAAATGGGTCCTTCCAAGGGCACACCTATAATTTCAACTGCCTAAAATGAAAGTCTGTGCATGTTACAGTGTGTAAGATTATGTTCAGTCATCATGGCCACACACTCACAATGACTAAATTCAAACAAACTAAATCAAACGAGCTGTGCAAACATGAATTGAAACTTGTATTGTGTGGATCTGTGGAAGTCTTGCAGACTTAGTCACAGAACATCAGCATGGTTCTTTCTATCATCTTATCAGTGAGAGTAAACAGGCAGTATCAAATAATATAAATACTTGTATCAATACCAAATCTAGGTGAATACAGGTTTGTCTCCAGCACCCAATGAAAATCTTGCCAATGACTGTAATATTTGGCTGTCTGATGTAAGGCTCAGACCTCTACCTCTCGAGCAGACATCTGACTTCCATGCAACAAGCTAAATCCATTACAAAACTCAGCTGAACCTGCTGTCCTAGACATCTGTTGAGTCCATTACAGACAGTAGAATCATTTAAGCAAGAATTGTAACTTGTTACTGCTTGTATAACACTAAGGTAATGGATTTTTGGCCCCCAGACCGTAACATCACTAATACAAGTAACAGTAAAAATTGCAATACTCGACATCTTGGCATTCAATAGCGTCTTCCTTCCTCAAATTGTTAGGGATGAGTAAACCTCAGACAGGAGCCAATTAGACATTCCAGTTCACAAGACTAAAAGCACATCAGTGACTTCTACAGCTTAAAGAGAATTTCTGCTACTTTGGTGAAACTTGGTTCTGAAGAGAAACAGCCCATCTTCTTCTTTAGTTACTCCACCCACCTTCACGGATTCTTTTTCCTCCTCTTGTCTTCAGCCAGTGTCAGGGAAGTTGATCTATCTCACACCATAGAGAAAGGTGACAACGTATGAACATCGTATGTTGCAATGAAATAGATATTTTCTTTGCTAATATGGGCTTGGACCAGACAAGAGTGATCAAGGATATGTGAGACCTGTGTACTACTCAACTACTATAAATTAATCTCTCTCTCTCTCCACTCCCATACAAGTTAAACTATTTACCAGAAAAAAAATTGGGTAACATTTCATTCACTCTTTGAGGCAGAATTTTTTTTTTTTTTTTTTTTTTTGAAA
>VXAU01004217.1:370909-397784 GCA_013399695.1 Formicarius rufipectus | reverse complement strand
TGTGAAATGCCTACTAAAACAACTCTTTTTTTTTAAATTTTTTTTTTTTCTCCTGCTTACATATTATACCCATGGTACTAACTGATGCACAGAGCTGGTGAGAAAATAGTTTTTCTCCTCCATCCTGTTAAAATTTCGAACTTATTTTACTGTGCTTTAAAATGAAACCAGTTGCTGCGAGGAAGAGAAGAGAGAGAAGAGAGATTTGCCCCTGAACAGTAACATGGTTGGGCTACTCAGATGTAACAGACAACTCCAGAGTTGGCAAAGAAGCATGTCCTTGAAAATGCTCTCCTGCATGCCACTGAACTGCTCCCATCACGAGCTGCTGTCTGGGAGTGGTAATTCCACCCAGGACCTCATAAATATTTCTCCTGTGTAAATTACATGAAAACAGCCACACTCTACTGAAAAAACTGCAGCAGATCAGTATTTCCAAAATAAGAATTGGACTAAGAAAAAAGTCCTGACCAGATGGAATAAATAGGCTAGGCTAGAGGTCTCTAGTTTGCTGATTTGGCTTTCTCCTGAACTTGGGAATGCAAATCATTAGTCTTGCTCTTTGGCAGATCTGAAGTAACAAAGCAAGCTACCTTTATACTAGCAACCTTTATATTAGTCTCCAGGTAACCCTGACTGCCAAGGAATTTATAGCTTCATTCCATGGACAATGGAAACTATACTAATGATTTATCAAGCTATCATTCAGGCAAAATTCATCTTTGGCACATGCACCAACACCCACAAGTGCTTGACCAGCTATACAGAATGACACGTGTATGGCATTTTATAGGTGAATCAAAGTGTCAGGAAAAACTGACAAGGATTCCTGCACCTCTCTAGGCTACTGACAACAGAGGTATTCTGCACACTAGCATCTACCCACAACTGCTAAACCACCTGACCCAGAAAGGTTTTGTCTCTCTCTACTCTCCAGCTAAAGAAAAATGTAAGAGAAGTATAGCACCACACATGGAAAAATACTCAATTTGGTTATACTGGCTGTATGTTTCATTTAAAATAGCATACACTGTACATAATTTCATATTTTATAGACAATTGGACCCATATGGCCTATACATCCATCATGTAGCTTGGTCACATTGGTTGGGCTCACTGAACAGTAGTTACATTGATAACACTATGATGCAATGTGGTATAAGGTTTTCTAGGCACAATTTTAGGATGGCCAAATTAAAAGGAACAAAGACAGGAATCAACTAAAATTGTTACCCATCCAAAACAGTGCCAATGCTATACTACCAATATTTTTCAACCCAAAGAAACATGAATTAATAAAATATAGGTAAGTGTAATAAGAAAAGCATAAAAGACTGTGGGACAACCAACACCACATCCAACGAGGCTCAAAATATATCCCAACCGGGATAAAAGACATCAATACTTTGTTATTTGGGCTTGCAAATCAGAGAATTGCCTCCTTCCAGTTTTATATTGCTGAGAGGTTTAAAAAGCTAAAACAGGTCTTGGCAGAAATGAAGCAGTGGAAAG
This sequence comes from Formicarius rufipectus, assembly GCA_013399695.1. Lineage (NCBI taxonomy): Eukaryota > Metazoa > Chordata > Aves > Passeriformes > Formicariidae > Formicarius > Formicarius rufipectus. Next base: position 396,272 of record VXAU01004217.1, on the reverse strand, counting down.
AAGAGCATTAGCATTCATGTGGATCAGTCGAAGCCACACAATACCTGAAATTCTATAGAGTGTGCTATTTGGCTTAGAAATTTGCTATACATAGAAAATATGTATTTTTTTATAATTTCACAATTAAACGTTTTAATTTTAAAACAGTGTGTTGGTCAGTATCCTTCTCCAAGGTTCCTTAGACGTTTTGAAAATCTGAAGTTAACACTGATGCAGTGATCTTTACAATGAGAAATATAAATAACTGCGTTTGCTAATATGTTACTCAAATATAAATAAATGTGCTTGCTAATATGTTACTCAAATTCTATCTGTAGAGGTTTTTTATGAAAATCTGTTCTTATTTGCCAAATACAAATACAAATACAGTACAAATACAATACAGATGAATACAACTTTATAAGGCTTATTTTTCAATTGTCTTCACTTTTTGGAAAAGCATTGTTTAAAATAATCCAAGTGGCCATTTCAAAGGGTTGTTCCAGGAACGCTTTGAACAAAAGTGCATATGATACTTACAACTCATCCATTTGCATCAAAAGCAAATTTTGAAAGCTGAATGGCAAAAGATTAACCTTCAAGAAATCACACATCCCTGTAAGTAGGTGCTCTCACAAGGATGACCAGTCAGGAAGGAGGGAGGGCAGGCTGTATAGTTCCTCCAACAACTAGTACAAAGTTGGGCATAATACTAGCATGTCCGTTAATATTAGAAGTTCCACACAGCTCTGCAGGCTGTATGCCCTGAAATGGCCTCTCCCTTTCCCACCTTCACCCACCACTTTGGTCCCTAGAGCAACAAAAGGGCCAAAGGACAGGTTCACTATCATGCCCCACTGCCAGATAATGACACTGTGTCTTCCCAGCACCCGTGAGAGATGGGGGCTCTTCCCTCACTGCATTAGTTGTCAATTGTGATTTTCAGCGTGTTTCTGACTGCAGCCCCACCGTGTTTCCTCTCCCTGGTTTCCTACGGGATGGATTCAGCAGCACCTACCACGGCAAGACTTCCTCTCAGAGTTCCTGCAAACCCTTATAAAGGAAGAAACTGTGGTGCACTCAGAGGAAGAGTCTGTTTGGCAGGACTCTGGTTGCACCTTCAAAGCCTAAACAAGCATTGTTTTGAGGCACTGTAACTATTTAATGCCATTTTCATATGGGGTTAATAAGGTTCCGTATTTTCCACCAACCGGCAACTAATTCCCATGGAAACAAAATATAAGATAAATGGTTACCTGGCTCCAAGTAAAGCACTGTGTCACAGTGTTCAGTAAGAAATTTACATTTTTTTGTGCCATAATAGGATATTAAGAGGTGAATTCACCACAATACAAAAACAACACAAGCAGTGCTCATCTTATTTCTCTCCCATTCATGTTCAGCCTTTCCATTCTAAAATTTTTGACACAAGATGAAAGTAAAGGGCACAACTGACTCCAGTCCAGCTATGCTCTATTCTATGTAAACCTCTAGCTATGGATGAGTAGCACTGACAGGCATTTTAGATTCCCCTGCTACCTCTGCACACCTGATTTGCTAACCCTGAGGCATAATGCTGGCATAATTTTTAGAGGATTTTTATTACTGTTATCCCACAATAAAATTATTTAAATTAGAGAAAAAAAGAAGACAGGATGGGGAAAGATACATATAAACAAATCTCACTGCACTAAAGAGTAAAATACTATTTGACAGACCATATGGCTGTCACAGTATTCTTCTTGGAAGAAAATCCTCACAAATACCTCAGAAGCCTTAGACAGGTTGAATGACCATCAGCCTTCTCCAATCCTCCTTCTCTTTGTTCTCACACGAAAGGAAAAACTTAAAGGACAAATAAAATCCTCAGCTAGGCATAAAGGTAAATATTTAGCTGAACATCCAAATGAAGCAAATAAAACACAGAAAAGGTGCAATATTTGTAGCTCAGGTGCTTATCAATCAGCACAACTCTCCTACAGGCAAAAACCTGGAGGATCACAGGCTCCCGCTGTGAGTAAATAAATCTCTGGGTGCCTGGCCAATACCTCCTCCAGCCTGCCAGGCAGTTCCCTGGACATGGCCAGAAGGTAGTCCTGCTTTGAGAAATGGAACATCTTTTCTTGCTGTAAATTTTTCTGAAAGTTCCAGCTTCCTTCCACTAGCTCCACCTGCTTTGGTGATCAAGTGGCAGCTACTTTTCCCAGCCGCCAGACCATGCCAGCCAACATCTCTGTCCATGTCTACTTGAAAGAGTGTTGCCTCAACTGTGATGGCACCTAAACCAAGTTTTGTCTCTGTGTGCCTTGTACAGCCGAGCCAGATGAAGATTCTGGTTTCAAAGCTGTAGCTTCAGAGTAGTTCCACCAGGTTTTAAGACACATGTAAATGCAACAGTCAGCATCTTACAGAGCCAGGCCGTATATGGTTGTTCTTAATATGGTACTTCTTACTTTGCTACTAGAGACATATAAATATTTTATTTTTGGATTACAAGGGTTGCAAACAAGGTATGCCAACTAATGTCAAACAGAATAGCTTTACAAATTCCAGGAAAGTTACGTGCAACGTTTAGACAACACATACCCAACAACAGGCTTATTTGTAGTTACAGTAATAAGAGACGAGACATATACTCAAAATAAATGACCCCACTGGAAAATTCGAGGCACATTACTATAATTAAGCTAGAACATTTTCTGCAAAGTCATATTATGTAGACTTTTTAAAGTAAGGTTTATATCTGTTCATAAATTTTGTTATTGAGACACCATAAACTTTATTTTCCCAACATTTTAAAATACTTTTCAGCTCTGTGCTTCAACTGCTTAATTTTTAATTACTTTGAAAAATAATCTAGGTAAAGATAGCTGTCAAAGTTTATTAACTATACTGACATAATATTGAACTCAAATATGAGCAACTCTTTAGCATCTGAGTGCTGTCTGACACTATGCTTACACCTCTCTCACATAGGGCATAGTACTGTCTCTCCAGGTATGTGATTGTCCAAGCCCTTACTTTGAGTCATACTTTGATACTTCATGCCCAGTCTATGAATAAAGGCAAAAACTGACCTATGAGCAAAGATCTCTAGTGATGGATCTACACTGTTACTTTATGCAAGTGCCAGTGTATACTGTGACACCTATGACATCCTCCCTTCTCCTAATGTACCTGAAAGACCCACTGGATTTTCAGTTTCACTACATTAGGCCTTATCGGTTACATTTATTTGGATCCACTGCATTCACTTGTTTTTGGAAAATCATTTTACTTAGCAGAAAAATTTCTTACATATTTATTATATCCTATAGATAAAAATAATACAGGTTTTACATTATCAGCAGCTGCAATACTTTTATAGGCAACTTGATTTCCAAAACTATGATATTTTCATTTTCTTACTCAAACAATGGAATGCGGCTCAGTGATCTCTCTGTCACCGCCAAGCTTTTAAAATTAAACACTAGAAATAAACTGCCCCAGGTTAAATAAAATAATACAGCAAACAAAACAAAAGCAAAAGCAAAAACAGCAATCTTGGCAACATATCCTTTCTTCATCCTTATCTAGCTCTAGCCAACACCCACTTCCACAAAGAACCAGAAGGAAAAAGTAGGCCTTGCAGTATGTCCTGGAGGTTAGCAAATCTGGGCTGCTAAACAGCAGGAACTGGCAAACTCTCCAAGTTCAGAGTCCTAAAAGAGACGCCTGCCAGATACTCCCCTCTCCTACTCCAAAGAGGTTTCAATTCAATGCCTTCTACAGTCTGCATCTCTGGCAAAGGGAGACTGTATTTAACCGCATTAATATTCAGTATCTGCACAAAACTGTTACTGCTAATTCATTCCACCACAGGCTGAGGATAGCATCATACCTGTTGTGCGCACAAAATCATTTTTGACTAACTCTAAAACCTGCAGATACTACATGGTCTTTCACTGCCTTTAAACTGAAGGCAGAGAGAGAGAGAGCACACACAAAAGAAAATGGGGGGAAAAAAAGTGAAAGCAAACATATACAAAAAGTGCATGCAGAGCCAGATTTTTTTCACTGCGGACTTCAAATATTCACCACTCGAAATTCAAACCAGATTTTCAAAAACCTAAGCCCCAGTAGTTTCTATTGTGATACCTATGATTTGATAGCTGCACAGATTTTAACAATCTGATCAGTTATTTAGTTAACAGCTAACGGACTCTACTAAAAAAAAAATCTCTTGCAACTTAAAATTACATTTATTTGCACACAAAACGTTTCAGCAAAAACTCATGCTATATGTTTTGCAAGCCCTTGCTATTTATTTCAGAAGATATGATAAAATCTCTCTTAGTTAGGGCTTTTTTTCCACAATATGTCACTTTCCACACAGCTGTGAGAGAATGAATTGTGGCAGTGAAGTTCATGGTAAGGATGAGATTTTGAGTAGAGGAATTCCTGTTCACTGAAGGTCATGCGTCAGAAATACCCTTTTCAGTATATCAGGCTTTAAAAGGACAACACCTCACTTCCTGGTCTGAGCTGAATCTGCCGTGCATTTTCAAAATAACATTGATGTGTTTGCAGCGGCTCAATGTGTAATGGCTAACTCTGCAGTTAAAAACCCCCAAAGCCCAACAACAACAAAAACAAGGCTATCATCCTGGAGCTGGCTGCGCTTAGTCTGTCTGCTTGTGGTTTACTTGCAGAAAAGTTCAATAACGGAGGGATTGCTTTCTTTTAAGAAGCAGAGGGAAAAGTAATATTTTCTCAATATGATCTGTCCCTGTTTATCCTCACAGAAATTCTGCAAGGAGGGAATATAAAGTACTTTTTAGTTTTAATATTTAGTTTATTTGCAAACCATTTCGTTTTGTGCTTGAGCACAGAGAGCAGAAAACAAAACAAACTCTGAGAGAAAAAAGAGCTATGACTATATTTTCTCCCTTGCCAAAAACACTACAAAGAATGGAAAAAACAATGTCTCAATTTAAACCCCAGAACTGGTTAATCAAAGCGGTTGATGATCACACACCACAGCTGGGAAAAAAATAGTTTTCTATCCATACTGTACTTATAACTCTGTACTTGTAACTCTGGCAGCCTCAGACAGAAAACAGGAATTGCCATGCTCCTGTCAGAGGTCTGCAGAGCAAGAAAATCTTCCAGCAGCCCCCACAAAACACACTGAACCAAGGTGCAAGAAACCTCCTAGTGGGCAACCACTGCATGACCAGAGCAGCAAGGACAGGGCAGTGCCCTATCGCCCGTCAGTCTCTATCAGGCCCATATTTGGATGCAGCATCACCTGAGGATGACTTATGCATTGGGACTGGAGGTATCAGCATAGCCTATAGAATTCTGTCGTCAATGTACTAAGGCCTTGGTGTCAAAGATACAAATACAAGCAAATTTTATAAGTTGTCAGTGTGGAATAATTTTGGTATTATCTAATAACTTCTCAGTACATCTCATGAACATACTCTTTTAGCCCAGGTTACGGGATCACACTCCCCACAGATTAGTTCATTAAAACTCCTAGTGGATTGCACATGGTCTGTGACAATAAGCTTCTCACAAGCATTTGAACAATATTCAGACTCATTTATTGGGGATATGCATTTCACTGGGGTAATACTGAGGTATTTCAGACATTATGTGATTTTTTTGACGTTGCATTATTATCCCAGTTTTATTCTTCCTCCTCTCCCCACTCAGGCAACACTATCTAGTGGGACCAATAGCCTGGAAAGTTTTCATTCCCACACTCCAGCAGAAAACAAGACAGTGAGGGAAGGAGGAGGGATCTTTAGCCATTTAAGAGGAAAAGCACTCAGTTCCCAATCAGATCTCCATATAAGCACACAGGTTTCAAAAAATCTCCAGACAACAGTCCATCATTGTGCTCCATGTTATCTTGCAGGAGATTTTCTCCCACATGAAACCATCCCACAAGGTCTCCAACTGACCTGTCTGTCAGTGAGGCGCTTCAGAGCCAACAGAGTGACCCAAGCCAAACTAAACAAGTTATCACTATTTACTGATCATCTAGAGCTAAAGAGTTGCAGAGAGTGCAACTTCATCCTTTATTCCACAGATGCTATGGAAAAGGAGAATATTTACCTAGAACTCTTTATTCTTTAAAATACAGTGAGGGGAAACAAGAGGAAAATTTAGCCCTAATATTCAAAACCAGCACAAGGTACTTTTAAACCTCCACAGGCTTCTGGACTGCCCTTTTGAAGCTGATAGTCTGCAAGTCAAAAATATCATACAGCTACTTTTCATTTTATCGGTAAACAAGCAAAGCAGGTATTTCCCAACTTTTGATTCCTACAGGCCTGGCTGCAGGAAAGGTAGTTGTATCTTCTGTTTCAAAATAGATCACTAATATTCAACTCATTTTAACCTCATCTCTGCAGTGAAGACCGTGGTTTTGCTTGGTCGTCTCTCAGAGTAGGTGGTCTGAAGCACATTTATTTTACACTGAAAACCAAGAGATTCAAAGCACAGCCTGAAAATGTTTCAGAGGAAGTTACCCTTATCAGTACTACTCATGGAAGTCCAGTACACCACGTATTTGGGACCAAGAAGATATAACAGGCCGTGTATAATGTATAGGAAGTTAGAAATGCAACTACAAGCATAGCTCTGCTTTCAGCATTGCTCTTCAGTGTTAAGATCATCCTTCAGGTAAGGTGAGAAAAACTAGCTAAAAAATACTGACTTATCCCACATGGTGATGTCGTGACGACGTAAGATTGTTCTCTAAAGATTGCTGTATATTAAAGAACATGCAGTATTTTCCAGGCTTGACCCTTGCATAATTTCCCAGCTGATCTGCATTATTGCACAATGGGAAACAAGGCTCCCCAGGCTTGACAGGTGACTGCCTCCCCCTACAAAGAAGTAACTTCCTTTCTTGCTCACTAAATTTGCTATAGTCCCTCTGTGGCCTCCCAGAAGGTGTCACCACACGCCAGGTGAAAAAGAAACAGTGCCCAACCCCAAAGGATCATAGCTCAGGATCTGCATTTCCTGGGTACAGTCAGTCCAGGGGCAGGGAGGCAGTCTTTCTCTGGAGCACAAGGAAGGCTCCAAAGCCTGCTGATTAGTTAAGCATGGTCAGCTTGACTCTCTTCAGGAGGAATGAGGAAACAGAGGTAGAAGAACCTGTTTGATGAAACTTTGAGCACTGAAGCCCGAGGCAGGAACTTTGGTAGAATTAAGCACTGTTTCTTTTTCCTCCTCTTTGCCTCTAATATGTTTATAAGCCATATATATTGGCAGGGCCAATGAACACACTTCTATTCAAGTCCCAGAAAACAAAGCAACACACAATCCCCGGGAAAGGTATAATATAATCAAAATACCTTCGAGCCAGGGTGGTCCAAGCTTTCTATATACAAGATTAGCACAGATTCAGTATTTCAGAAAAGAAAACCGAAAAGGAACCCTCCCTCATATCCATCCTGCCATTAAAAACTTCAGTATCATTTCAGGCAAGAGTTTTATTTCTACATGCTGCAATAACCAGATGCAAAAATTTTAGCCACTTGCTAATCATAACAGCAACAAATTATGAGGGCACTGAATCAGTCTGACTAATCAGTTCATGCTTAGAGCATATAGATTTCCTTGTGCAACTTGTAAAAAATCCTGTAAATAAAGTTTTGCCCTTAAGCATGACTAGTAGTAAAGTCTAATACCCACCCTAAGTTCAAATAATGCCTGCAATGACTGCAGTCACTGGTAGCAGATTAACCTCATAGGGACAGTAATGTACTAAGAGGAGAGGAGGAGCCTATTTCAAACATCCTCTACAAGCTCTGAATCTCCATGCATGACAAGGCATATTGAGATACCCATAAAACAGGAATGGCTCCAATGAAGGTCAACAAAGTTGACAGTGAAGCACTATACCAGTACATGCTTCTCCATCCAAAGGTCTTGACTGAATATTCAGTACATTCATCAAATTGATATCCACTTAGGAATCTACTGATGTAAAGTACTACACAAATTTGGCATTGCTTTGCTTTACATAGGGAAACCATGTATAAATGCTCCTAAGCATGACAGTAAAACTGAAGAAGGATCTTCCTTTTGCTGCTAGGCATCTGGTATTTTGCTTCACCCTCTTGATGTCTCATTTTCATATCAGAATTCTAATTAGTACAGCAGACAAACAATGAAAATGTGGAAGTGATAGAGTCCCTGCAGATCAGCTTCTGTCTTTACTCAAGTGCTGTACATGTCTGTGTACATACAGAGCACTGATGATAGGCACTGCAAGCAATATTGGCAGTTAAAAAAAGCTGACAGCAGTAACCTAATTTTACTTCAGAGGGCAGATCTAATCTTAGGATCTGATCCTGTCAGGAACCAAGAACCATAAATGTACTGGAAATCAAGCAAGCTCAGCATTTCACTGTAGACACTCAGCATCTCACAGGTTCAAATCCATACTTTTAAAAAGTCACTTCCTCTTTGTCCTTTGTCTACTCCGGCTTGTCCTGAACAGCGAAGCTTTCTGACATAGAGATAACTTTGGAAATGATTACTCTTATATTCTTTGATGATTTCAAAAGGCAGGAAAGAATCTCTCCCCTTTCTGAGGGCCACCCAGCTGAAGCAAAGAACAATTTTTTTTTTCAGACATGTTAAGAAGATCCAGTAATAATTCAGCTGAGTTGCCTTGGCCTTGAAATACCCAACTGAACTTGCTTTTGTTCTTAGGAACATGTTTTGATTCTCTATCTGCTGTCCTAGTTATCTTTCAGACAAACCTAAAGGAGAATCTGCCCAACCTCTTCCAATCAACATAACCTCTTCCTGTGACACCTATGCACTGCCTTAATGTTTTATCCATCATACCTGTCACACATTTGGATGGAGCCACTGGGAAATACAGCGCAAAAAGCAGGTCTTCAAATTAAGCTTTCTAATGATTAAATATGTTAACTGTAACTACAGCTGCTACAAGTCCCACTTTCTCCAGGGGAAAATAGAGATCAAGAGAATACACAGGTGGTGGAGTATGGCATCTCCCTTCCTGATTTCTAACAGGGAAGAAAATGCAGAATGAGTTGGACAGATATACCCAAATAAAAGAAGATAAATTTTTTCACCCCTTTGCACCCTCATGTATTCTGGTTATTCTGAGCCCAAACCTTTTATTTTACTTTATTTTAAATCAGGCTAGGAGATCTAATAGATGCAGCCTGTCACCATGATTTTCAAATTCTGCCAGGAGCAGAAATGAGGTACTTCTCAGCTGAGGAGATGCTAAGAGTAACCAATGAGACAGAGATTACAAGTACCACTGGGAGAGTAAGATACAAGAGAGAAATGAAACTGGAAAAGCTGTATCTCTTAGAATAGCAGGATTAAAGGAAAATAGCATTGAGACTGTGGGTTTGAAAATGCAAGCCCTGGGATGTGAGATCAGAGCTTCAGGGCAGATGGCATTTTGAGGCACAAAGTTGGTATCTGAGTTCTTTGATTACAGGTCTTATCAGCACCCTGGTTTGTAAGGAGGGGTACTTTCAGGACAGCTGGGTACCCCTCCCATATGCTCCCCTTTCTGCTGCTGAAATATGTCAGCCTTGAGATGAACATCTAACGTGCAACATTGGTATTTTAAGAAGTGAGGACACAAATGTTAACTTCATGCTGAAGTGATGATGACTGATCTCACATCGTACAATGGACCTGCCAACAACATTAATAAACAAATCTGTATTTGTCTAGTATTCATCCAATTCCATATGTATTCAAACATTGTCTTAACAAAGTTCATTCTTAATGAAAGTTACTTATCCAGGAAAGTAAATCTGTGGTATCAGGAGAATTTGAAGAGAACTGGTTGTATCTGGGCATCATGTCTTTTCTTATTTGCCTAAAGCAAGAAAATCGTAGCTTCTGTGCAGTCAAAGGTGTCATGGTCTAATAAACCTCCAGTATGAAATAAAGCTATTAACACACTCCCTTAAGCTGCTATTCTAACAGAATTTCATGAGCCACATATGTTTGAAAAATGAAGTAAATCCATAAAACTATTCTAAGGGCACTGGTTTCTTGCTGTATATTACTGACCAGTGTACTGTAAAATCATTATTAAATTTTGGATAGTCACATAGAATTGCATAAAATGTGAGTTTAAAATATGTCCTCATAAACAGATGAAAACTCTTAACTAACTGGAGCCTTAAGTTCACCACCTTTGCACTCCAATGCCTTCAGCTTCAAGTAATATCACAATAAGAGATATTCCTATCACTGGCTAATTTTAGCATGATGGGCCTTAGCAACCCACATTTTAACACTTTCTCTGTAGCAACTGCACAATAGCTTTCAGATGAAAGAACTGTAAGTAAAAAGCCTGCTAACACTTACAAGACCAGCTGTTAAATTTATACTGATCAGGGAGCTCAATACTATACACAGCATCAAGAAACCCAACAGAATATCACTTCTTCCCTGTTCAAGGAGGGAAATGGATATGTTGCATCCTTACCCCATTCCATTTGAGCTCCAAACACAATAAATAATGAATCATTTTGCAAAGCAACTCTAAGTAGCTAAAATAACACCTCTTTTTTATTTCCCCAGAATCACTCTTCTTTGAATTCAAAAAGCCTCAGTTGCTGTAATCTGTACCAAATTTATCCCACCCAGGATCAATCCTGAAGCATCACTATGTTAACCCCAAGCCATGTCAGCATATCTGGTGTAGTGAATCTGTGGGTATTTCAAAACCAGGGACAACCTTGTGTAAGCCACAGGCTAACAGTCTGCCAGGCAGGCAAGACCAATGTCATCTCACTGCATATGTTTCATAATCACACTCGGGTGTTGGGCTATCAGGCTTTGTTGCACAACGCGGCTGTTCCACAGCACACACCAGCTGTACTTGCTCCCTCTTCACACCACTTTAGCTATAGGATTCTAAGCCTTTCCACAAAGATGAGGCTATAAAAATGTAAAATCAGATGTTCTATTTCTTCAAATGATTAACCCGAATGGAAGTCCCCTTCCCTCTGAATTTAATGCATGAACAATGAAACAACACACACTTTGACTTTACATGTTGTCCGCTGTTATCTTCTACCATATTAACTGCAGTTATGGAACTATAAATGATACATAAAATTATTAGTCAGGATGGCAACTTTCAAAGGTGCTCGAAACAATTCATTCTATATTTCATAGGGATTTGCAGACCCAATTCTTCCACTCTTTGGACAGCCTACATACAGTGGTAGGCTCAATCACAGAGGATCTCCAAGTACATGCACATAGAATACCTCTCAATGGTATTTTTTCACTGAAACAGTAATCTGGTGCTGCCCCCAACTAATCATCCAGAGAAACAGCTCAGCTCCCAACTACTGACTCTGCTCCAACAGTTTGGAAGGCTGTTTTTATAGATCCTTACTTCTACAGAGAAAGCTTCAGTGTCAAGAAGGCAGCAAAACACAGGCCCTTCATTTCTGTTTGTTTACTACAATTGAAGGAAAGCATTCCCACAATAAAGTGGGTGTAAAATTAAAACATAACCAAACTATAAACTAAATTAAAAACTAAACTAAACCATAAAGTAAATAGCTGCAAAAGCTAAGCTACAAGAAGGAAAAAGAAATGTGATGGCAAGATTTCTTTTACAAAAGTAAGAAAAGTGATTGAGAGATAAGGAAGAAGCTGAAAGACAAAAAGATATCTAAAGGGTATCAGGCAGACATCTTATTTCAGTAGTCTAGATTTCAGCACCTGTCTACTCTCTGTAAAAAATGAAGATATTGATATTTCTGCTGCAAAACTGGGAGGGTAAAATAGTCATTCTTGTGCCCTACTTCTGGGTAACATGAGAAATACTGTTACTCCATCCATTACATTTTCTCTTAGGAATGCTGTGAAGATGACTATACTCAAGATTCTTCAGACTCAGATATTTTGCTAACAAGTTTCATTACTACCTGAGACAGATAAGATCTATGTATCACTACATGTAAATCTAAAGCAGACAAAGGCCTCTTCTGGAACCACTGATATAAAAGCCTGTATTATTCATTTTATGAGAAGATTTTATACCTGAATTATGAGAGAATGCCCATCCCATCATTTCCATCACTGATATACTCATTTGTTTGAAGGAATTATATGAATAGAAGTCAAGGCAATAATTACAGAACAAAGAGGAGATAACATGCTATATCACAAAGATGCAGAACAATTAAGTATGTAAAAACTTGTCTGACCAGTTCACAGCAAGCAAGATTATAATGCAGTTATTACACATTATCTCACAGCTCACTAAGACCTCAGACCATAATGTAACCAGGATCAGGAACACATTATGCACTGTGAAAATTAATTCACCGACCTCACCTGTTACCACAAACACTAAGGAAAACTAAGCAATACTGATGATGGCTATTTTTCTGCAGTGACCTGTTATGACATTTTGAAATTTCTACTTAAATAAAGCCTACTGCAAAAATTATCTTACTTCTTTGCATGAACTAGCGTATTACAAAGTGGCTTCACTTTGTTGACTGTGTGTCATATTTACATGTTCCTTGGTTTGGCACACAAGCTTCAGCCTCTTTCTCTGCTGACTCATGTGAACAAAAACACTCTCCCTTAACTACTCAGTTAGAAAACTACTGCTTTCCCAAGGGCCATCAAATACATTTATTTCTTTTGCACACTTCTGTCCTGAAAATACAGATTTTTTGTTATGCATTTCCCATGTTTATTGCAGGCCACTTCTGTCTTGATACACAAGTTATCCCACTCCAAAAGTGAGATAATTTTACTTATTTTACAGCATAAGCTCCTCCAGGAATAAACTATGAACTTTGGTTCTGCACAACCTAACATACTGTGTTATCAAAGAGAAACTAATAACGCCTATGTTTGAAACTGTCACCCTACCAGAATGTATGCATCCATGCTCTGACAATGCTTCAGCACTTCACTCCTGTCTTACTGGGACATCACTGGCAGCAAGTACATTTTCATAGGTGCATAAAATGTCTCCAAGACTTTGCATTATTTGCATCATAAAGTTGTTTAGCTATGCATAAATCTTATATACAGGAGTTCTGCAGACCAGCACATTGCTGCTGGGAAGCAGATTTAACTTGTGAGTCTACAAATAGGGTGCAGGGCTGATTCACAGTTGCTGGAAAAGCTGCAAACTTCTTGGCAGTTCTACAAAATATCTGGCCTGCAATTTATCTTACTGATCACTGTCACAATTATGACCAAGTCCCAAAGAGAAGTCCATGCAGTCCAGCAGGAGACTGCTGTAGGGAGAAAAGGCTTTACCAGAGCTGCCCCCACTTCTCACTCTGCCTGCCTTCCATTTCAGTCAGATGTGCTTTTTTTTTTTTTTTATTACCTCAGTCTTCCAAGAAAACCATGAAAGACAAAATTACATTCTCACACTTCACATCTGATTTTAAAAATGGTAAACTTTCAGATACACTAAGGATTTTGAAAGCTTTATGGTATTAATAACACTGTTACAGCAAAACAATGCTTGGCTGGAGAATGCACACATTTTGCACGAAATATAGCAGTTATGACATGTCAGTTTGATGCCCAGAGTACAGTCAAATAAGATCAGTTTCATTTTATTTGTTCAAATATCCAATGATTTACTGAAGTTCTATTAATGAAGCATCAGTCAAAAAAAAAAAAAAAAAAGGGGGGGGGGGGAAAAAAGGGGAAAAAAAATGGATGTTGCTTTTTTAAGTTTAAAAATGCTCTGAACAATACCACTTCCTAAACAACACATACATACCAAACTGAAAAGAAGGCTTGTTGGTCAGAACTGACTCTTCTGACCAACACATTCTCAAGCAGTTCACAATACACTCACAAACTCATTTGTACACAGTTTAGAAGCTGAGTTTCCTACAGATATGGCCCCGAATTCAATTGATGGCAATGTAACTAGCTGGTAGCACAGATGAATCACTATGTATGCAACTAAATGATACACATACTCTCAACAGTTTCAGCAACAGGGAACACCACTCACAGAACTCCTCATTAAAATCGATATAGGAACATCAGTTTTGAATCTGTATGAGAGACAACTTCTGCTCTGTCTGCCCTCCAGTCACGAGCGGACAGCACTCACTACAAAATTACTGGTTCTGTTTGTTTCTTTAAGGCATATTGATTTTTGCGTACTCACACATCTACTTCCCAACAAAACCAACTGAGAAAAGTTCCTGGGGTTTTTCGTACTGCTTTGGGCTGACGAACAGAGGTCAACTGCACCTGATTTTTTATACCATACTACTGCAGTAAAGTGAACTTCTTTCAAAAGCAGGACCCCACATTTCTACTAAATGCTATATCCAAGAAGGTAACGTGGTATCCCCTATATCCCCTACCCAAGGCATCTTGCAACTAAGAGGCCAAGCAACATGAAGAATGAGAATGAACTGGCAAGAAAAGAGCACCTAAAGAGACCATGGGAACTTGCCTAGGTGGTGGTATCTGGGCGGTTAATGCACTGCAGAATTGGTAAAAATAAGTTAAGTTTTTATTTTAAAACTTTGTACATGGCCTTATGAAAACACATATGCAAAGCTATCTCCTGAATATGACCAGTAAACAAATAATATTTTTAAATTGTGATAGATATAGATGTATGTATATATATATACATATTATTGTGTAAGGGTCATCAGAAATGTCTACCAGGCTTGGCTCTTTAGGTGAAAGCGCTGTCGCTTGCTCCTGATTCAATGGGTAACACTTCTACAAAATCAGTATGTGTTAATAAAATTCTTTTTATCTCTTTCTTTCTCTCAGACCCTTGACATGGCTCTGAGAACTTACTGGCACAAAGAGTAAAGGTGTGGGATAAAACTTAACGACGCTTATCTCAGTCCAGTGACATTAGTACATACTATTATACCTAGATATCCTATCTGAATTTGATTATTGTACTGGTAGTGCTCTAATTCACCTACCAAGAAAGAAAAAGGTTCTAATGTAATAATACAATTAATGCCAGCTTTCATGGAATTATACAGAAAAATATTGTAGGTCCCTGAAAGTGGGCAATCCCAAACATTCTTAAAACTACATGGGATACTCAGACACCGCTAGAAATGTAGGAACCATGGACTAGATCATACAAGCTGCCCCTCTAAACCTGTCAACTCCTTGAAGAAAAACACCACATTATGCAAAACAAGATCTTCAAATATCTCTAGCACATTATCCACTATTGCCTCTTCCCTTGAGATCTTGAGTTAGGCACACCAAGCAAAGCTGAGCTGATGGGCTGTTGTTAAACTACTGCTACAGCCTTTCTCACTGGTAAACATTTTCCTAATATTTCTTTTCACTTCCCAAATCTTTTTGTCTTTTGCTTGCACTACTATTTTTTGAATGCAGAAAACATAATTTCATCTTATATAAAATAAAAATACTAGGTATTTTCCATGATGAGGAGTTCCTGAAAATCTCAACAGCTAGTACCAACTAAAATTTTGTAACAGTGTTTCCATTGCTTGGGAGAGTCCAGTTTTCAAGGATGGATCAAGTTCCTCCAACACCCCACTGAGTCTGCTAAAACCATTTTTGCCTGAAGTTCAAAGCTACCATATTACATTTATTGCTGCAAACGCTTCTGCAGTGTAACTAACTGGAAACTCAGTGCATCACTCCTGCCTGAAAATAACCGCTCTGACAGCCACCAGTATAATCAGCTCCCTGCTGCTTGCTGAGCAGCACAGCAGGGACATGCTCTGGGTGACAGCAGCTGGGCAAATGCCATAGAGCTTCACATACTAGAGATGCTTCTGACTCCTACTGACATGAGGACCTTAGTGGTCCACCAGAGCGACAAAACCAGGGAAGGAGTCGGAGCAGCAGGAATAATGACAATGTGGATTATACAGGAAGTAATAGCAAGAAAAATGAAAGAAAAGTTAAACAGCTGGGACATGAGTACAAGGCGATAGCAGTGGGTTAAGGAGAAAAGTGGGCCATAAAGTCAAATGTTCAAGAGGTGCCAAGGCACTATGGAGTTACAAGGAAGGAAAATGCAATGAAACTCAGAGAAAAAGAAGAGGGGGAAAAAAAAAAAAAGATTCTTCAATAACTCTGACTACAACCACTTAAAAAAGAAAACAAAGTGGACACAGCATGAATGACTTTTAGCCTTTCCTTTGCCAACACATTCTCAAACATTATTTCAAAGACCATGGACCAATCTCATCTTGAAATACAGGGAAGTTGACAGACGCCACTAAAACTTATGCAATTAGTAAATTCAGTCCCAGCAAGAAAACTGTACTTGGAATAGATCTCTGAAGAGATCTATAGTAGGACATTTCCTTCACGTAGCCTGCTAGCTTGCCAGCATCAAAATCTTATGCAATATTGTAAAGGTCATTGTATTATTTCTTGACTATCTTGAAGCCAGAACAGATAAAGAAAGCTGGAGAATAGCAGCATAAAGATAGAACAGATTATAAAGAGGAAACTGAAAGAAAATAGGGCTTTTAATCTGTGAAACAAAGAAAAGCAATTCCAGACATTTCCTCATCACCTATATAGAGCATACACCAGTCTTTCCTTCATGTGTTCACAACCATTACATCTGCTGCACTGCTGCCATATCACTCTCTAAATATAAACATTGTCAAAGCCACCTATCTTTTAATAACATTATAAAGGCCAATGTACTGAAGAATGAAGAGTTCTAAAGTTCATAAGAAATCCTGGTCCCCCATGATAAGAGGCTTGTAACATACTTATACTCTGAAGTACTGGAAGATACTAAGCTGTAACGAAGTATTAAGTTTCCCTACTCTTCATTTAAGATCCAGAGATACAATGGGTGTTTGCTGTTCAAACAATGCAGACGTGAAATTTATTTGGTAGCATCTAGCCATTATTCATGCTTTTTTGTTCCTGCCTGTGATGAAATTGCCCAGCAGGACACCAGAAACAAGCAAAATGATTCTATTGTCTGGAACAATTAAATCAGTTCAAGTTAGCCGATATAAGGCAGAAATGGCTGCCTGCAAGCCTCCAATGGAATCAAACTTTGCCTTTTCTAATTCTAAAAGCAATAGTTTTCCTTTATTTCTCTTCTTCAACAATTCAAGCCTTACAGAGTTCAGTGGGGAAAAATTCTTAGAACTGTGTAGCATTTCTCTAACACTGCTTCCAATAAAATAAACATTAAAACTCCTGTTACATTTAATGGGAACATGCCAATACCTCTAGGTTTTTAGCTGTGCTATTCAGAAGTATGTGAAATCTTGGCTTCTGTAACTTCTGTTAAATCACAGCAATGGTAATTTAAGATTTTTTAACTCTTGGAGGAATGTGAGAGGACACTCAGAAATCAACTTTACTAACAACTCAAGCTAGTGACTGTGAATAATGATCAGAATACATAATTCTTCAGATGTTCTTACATCATATTAATTTGCATTTTCTTCATTATAGTGCAAAGTACATAATGCCATGAAAGTTACCCAATCTGTAGAATTGTTTATTAGCTTTATAGTTGCAGTTTCATATTAATATTGCTGAATACACATCTTAAATTGTCTAGTGACCGCGTGCCAAATATGAAACTACTCACAAACACAAGATTAAAACTTTTTGTCAGCATCCTGTAATGACTGCTTTGTTCCTAAAAGGCTGAAAAGCCTATAACTGCTAAAATTTGACTCTTTAAGGACAAGCAAACATCCCCATTCTTCAGGCTTTGCTCTGGCCAGCTCAGACTAAAAGTTTGTTCAATCCCCTACAGCTCAAACCAGCAGTTTTCCAAACTGTCTTTGGAATTCTGATCTTACTCCATATCCAGTCAGTTCCAGCCCTACCTTTCTCTGTGGATGGAGGGAAAGTCTCTTCTCAGTCCTCTCTGACCACAGATTTCCCATTACTTGCATACCCTATTGTTCACAAAAACTCTTTTACCATGAACTGTAGACGTCTTTCTCTAATAACTGGGGCAGGGGAAAGGAGTACTGGGTAAAGCAGAACTAAATTCAACCATCCAATTCCAGGCCAAAATGCCCATGCAACTGATGTTTTACAAACTGTATTCACAGCCTTCCTTCAAAACCCAAAACCTCCCAAACAGTTCATTTAAATGAAAGTTTAGTTAGGGAGTGGAAATTAATCAAATTTAGTTGTCAAGTCTTACAATTCCAACCTAAATGAAGCCCTCATTTTGGCAATATTTAATGGCTTTAGAACTGGGAGGACAGAAACTTAAGCTTGGCTAGAGGAAAGCAGTAACCAGACTTGCATATGCAAGAGTGGTAGAAGAATAATAAATCAGTAAGAGCAAAAAAAAAGTAAAGGATGTTGTTAAATGTCATTTATTCTCCATTTTCCTTTGGAACACAGGCTCCTATTGAGGAAAGAATTTAAACACAGGCCTGTATGAAATCCAGTGACCCCAGTGAGATCAGTGGTTTACTCACAACCATGAAGTTCTGCATAGTGTCTGTGGAACCACCTGAGCAGGAATGACGATATGCACTGCCTAAAAACTGTTATGAGAAAAGACATGTAGGAATCATTTTCACTCCACTTGGACATTTCTTAAAGTCTAGATTTGAATTAGTACCTTAGAATTGGACTATTACTGGCAACTTTGTTCTAACAAATACTTTCTACAAAGTTCAGCAGAATTATTTTCACTATGTGGAACCTTGTATCAGTGTTGGTATTAGCAGCAATAGGGTAAGATTCTGATCAGTGGTGGGATCAAATCCTGACCTAGAGCTATGAGAATTCAGGGTTAAGTGAAATGCATGCTCCAGTACACACATTTCATGCCCCAAGCAATTTTTTCACATCTGAAATGAGAATTCAAAAGCTATACACTGAACAAAGTAGGCAAAAAAAACCAAACCCAAAAGCAGGTCAGTGAGCAACATACGGCCTTCAACTAGTCAATTTGCCTGTGCCAGCTCATGCCTGTCTCCTACATGTGTAGCTTTCTGCTGTTGCCAAAAGGGCAGCTGGAGTACGCAGTACAGCAGCAGCTATTCGTTATCCTCCTCCACGTTTCTCTCCATGGCTC
The DNA here is from genome assembly GCA_013399695.1 of Formicarius rufipectus. Lineage (NCBI taxonomy): Eukaryota > Metazoa > Chordata > Aves > Passeriformes > Formicariidae > Formicarius > Formicarius rufipectus. The sequence continues at coordinate 377,218 of VXAU01004217.1, read as the reverse complement.
ATCTCCTCCTTTCCCCACTTTGCCCTTTCTCTCTCCCTGCAATAACAAGCGCAGAGGCAGCATTTTCCCCCTCTACTGCTTCTCAGCAAGCTGGGAAGCATTGTCGGTAAGCAGGAATGGTTCGGAGACAGCATTTCTAGCAGGCAGTAGGAGTAGATTTATGCAGCTGTAGAAATGGATTGATACAAGATAGTGGGTGAGCTGTGTGTGACTGTACTTCATTCCCAACAGAGCAGGAAAAGAGGGGGCACAGGAGGGAGACAGACTGGGGGAGAAGGCAGCGAAGACCCCTATCTGCACAAAGTTCTCTCCAAAATCTCCCAGCTTCTCTTGACAATCACTCACCCTCTCAATTAGAATCCCTGTGAAACCCTGCTGAGCCCCTGTAGATTTTTCACCCTGGCCCCCCAAACCTGACAGACCTTGCTTCGTGACAGCCTTGTCATGCAGAAGCGTATCAAGCAGGACAGAAATTTCCCCTTTCAACAAATTCGCTTCCAATAACAAAGCTTTTCAGCAGCCCATGAACCACAGTTTAGATGAGATGTAAAGTTTTTGCAAGCAAAATCACAGGCCTTTCAACACCACCAGCACAGATAAATTCAGTAGATGAAAATAAAAATGAAAACATGCTACAATTGTGCTCCGCCAGCCCAATGCCAGCCCTCAGCAGTATACGGCACAAGCAGAGGTTAACGCACAGGGTGACCTGCACTAAAATGATGACAGTTCCATTCTCCCTCTGCCAGCTACAACAGATCACCTGCTGACTGAAAGGGGTTTCCATTCCAACAACAGAAATGGCATTAAAAAGAAGGAGGGGGAAGCACCTAAGTAGTCTTTCCAGTTAATTCAGATTAGAGAGACTGGAAGAAGACAGTTCTGCTTCTCACATCCATGGACAGCTCACGGGGCCAAGGACTCAGAAGAGCTTTCATCCCCTCCCTGCTACTGCCTTTTGGAAGAGACGTTCAGAGCTCAAATAACCTTGTGTTTAACTGTATGGACTGCAACTTAAAGACCTAGTCTTTCAATATGAAAATTTATTCAATACTACATTGTAAACATGACATAAAATTACATAACTCAACAGTTCAACAAGTATGTAAAAGAGTGTACTCCTTCCCCATGCCATTTCCCATAATTCATCATCAACTTGCTACTGAGACATTGTAATAATTCATAATAAACTTCCTTTATGCAATGATGGCATAGTTGCATGATTAACTTCACATTGGTAAAGGGGAAATCTGAAAGGATGCTTTTAAAAAGCTGTAACGTTTTAAATTTAGACTTTAAGAAGCAGCACTGAAGAGAAAAAAAAGTAGCACAGAAGATATTTTAGCAAAGAAAAGCTCACTGAAATCTATGTTTTACTTTTTTCCTGACAGAGTTAGGGATTTTTTTAAGACAGCAGAAATTAAACTTGTTTCATTAACCTAAATATAGCTGTAAAATATTTTCAGTGGAAAGAGAGGCTTTTCTTGCTAAATATTGTGATGTTCTGACTGATTTAGAGAGTTCTGCTACTCAAAAGCTGCTGGCAAAAGGATTTCTTAGGCCGACTCAATAGGTTTTCTCATGCACAGCTGGGCTAATGGCTAAGACCCTTAGATGGAGTCTTTGGCATAGGTCCAATCACACTGATTTCACCTATCATCAACTCTGGAAAGTAGACTTGAACTCAGAGCCCATACTACCAATCACTGACACATATAAACATTGATCATGCTAATTCACAGGAGTATAAGCACAAGGCTATTTATCAATGGAATTTTCCTTCCTGATCTCAATTCTACTGAATAAAATGCAAACGCATTGTCAATTCAAGTGAATCATTTACATATGCCACATGTAAAAATGCTAGATAAAGAAATACTCTATTATCACCTGAATTACCTAACAAAAAAAATACAGCCAGAGCTCTCAAGTTGTTAGTTTGTTTTTCAGTCAGAACTTGCAGGTTGTTTGTTGTTCTATATTTTCTGGTTTTCAGAGCATAAATTCACCGGCATCCTCTTGACTATTCGGTGCCATTCTGTGTTACGTTTTCTGTGCTTACAGGAAAGCCTGTAATGTCTTAAATCCAAAGTTCTCTTTAAAACTGCAGTGTAGCCATGACTAAAAAAATCTGCAAAACTGACACTTTTACTCTGCTATGTCTGTATTGATGCATCAGTGGAAAAGCAGCCATCTTTCTAGTTGTCACTGTATCTATTTTAGAAACCCAAACATGTATTTTATATTGATCTTAAAACCCCCTTACAAAACTACATATTTTCTATAAAAGCATCCATTCACTAAAATCTGAATCCCTGTTTAGACCACAACTTTTATTAATGGGGTTTTTAATATATATATATATTCAGGGATTATACCCATCATAAGGATAAAAACAATTTCTGCAACTGCTGAACACACTATAGATAAAAAAAACCCTGGATTTTGCATATCTGTCTGACTTGTTCTAATACAATAGAAACTACCATGATTTCAAGCTTTGTACTTGTTTATCATTAGTGTTTCTACTGTAACCATGGCATCAGTATATAGCACAGACCTAACAATGAGAAAAATATCCAGTATTTTCCTAAAAAATTCATCTAAAAAAAAAAAACAAAAAACAAGGATTTGCACAATGGCAAAAGTCAATCAAAGCAGGTGAGCTGCCTAAAGAGAAAATCAGTTTCTTTTCAGGGGAAAAAAAACCCCAAAATATTATTTTTTTTAATCTTTTTTGCATTTTGGACTTCTGACAAGAACCTAGGAATGCAACCTTGACCTTAGAGCAGATTTTATAAGACAGATACTGAAACTTCCTTAAAAAATACATACAGTACCATATGAGATCGAAAGTATTAAAACTATTAATATATTGACAAGAGTTGTTCTCAGCATATGAGCAGTTTCTCAACTCGATTTTAACAGTGATAGCCCAAACCTGCAAAAACTGTTGCATCATTCTGAAGGTAAGGAGAGGCAGCAGCGTAATTACACCAAACACGCTCAGCAAGTACATGGTACCCAGTTCAAACTTTCAGAACTGCTTAAAGGGAAACTTTCAGAATGGCATAAAAAGACTGGATGGTCTTCAAGCGTGTTTCTTAGGTTGCATTTATTTGACATTTAAGGCAGTAAGGAGGAATGGGTTCCTGTGATTGCTGCTTTTAATTTGTTTGTTACAAAGTTCAGGAAGAATACTACAAATATCTGCCTTAAATGCTAAGAGTGAGAGGAAGGAGGTAGTTCTCTTATTAAACAGAAAAAACCAGATTGTATCGTACCACCAGATCTTAGTCTAGCATTGCTTTAGGCCACATGCATTTTCCTTGAACTGTGAAACACATTCACTTTACCGATGATTCCTTTTTCAGGTTTTAGTACAGGCTTCAGACACTGATGAAGATAGCAATAAATCTATTTACTTTAGTATGGACTCTATAGAGATGTCATGGCCCCAGGCAGTATTTTAACCCAATGAAATCAGACCAAAAACCTGTGCAATTTCGTAAGAGTCAGTTCTCTGAAGGTCCTTATCTATAAACAATCCAATAAACACACTTGGTATTACAATTATAGTGACGCACTCAGTAAATAGGAAGATTTTGGAACGGATAAAGCACAATCTTATAAATACTTACCAACCCACCTATTCTAAGTGTGACACAGGGAGGGTGGTGTCTATTATAGGTATCACATCAACACAACCCTAACTATGAGGATTTACAGCACAAAATAAGGTAAGTGATGCTTCAGAAGCTGCATTATATTGAGCTGACTAGTTATGACCCGCTGCCATGTGTTAATTTCGTGACACCAACAGACAACAAGCATAGTCACTCCCTCGTCTCCTCCCACCCAATGAATGCTGGACAGCAATGAATCCTGATGCAATAAAACACAGCATTTATTCGATTTAGCTATGTACTTCCTCACAGGTCATATTTACAATGGGTCTCGATCTGTAAAATTCACTGCTTATCTGGGCAAAACGTTCAGACATTTGAAATCACATTAAACATCGGAGCGAGACACATCCCAGTCCCACCAAAATTCAAATTCAGCATCTCTAACCTGCAAGGTCCTTCCAGATCTGGTGACAAACTCACAACACTCACCATGCACAAAAAGAACATACCGATTATTATCCTTTCACTAAAAGTCTGTGATGACATCTTCATCCCACTGTTCTCAAAAATGAAACCTCACTTGCTTTCAGGAGAGCCCAAACTTGATTATCATTCAGTCCAAGGTAAAAGAAATCTGCAATACTGCTGCATTTGTCTTTTCCTGATGGGGCTTTTTTCCTCTATCACACACTTTTACCACCTGAGCATACTAATGTGCAGCTTTTATAGTGCATCAGAATAATCTAGATCCTAATTATCACAATGCAACCCATAGGTAGCGAAAGGGAAAAATATTTTAAAGTTGTAAACACAGAAGTTTTAACAGCAAAGTTAATCAGTTCCTAATCAGCACAAATAGAACCTAACTCATATCCTTCCATCATTCTGCCATCTCTTTATACCACTGCATTAAGAAGCCCCAAAGAATACATGAAACTCAGAGCTATTAACTCTCACTATTTTTACTTTGGTCCTGGGTTCCTTGTCTGGCTAGTATCCTAGGTCATGAAAAATAAATACATAAAAAGACGAGCATATATAATTTCAGACAGCTGGTTAAGCAGGGCACACTGAAAATAAGATGACAGCTACTATTTTTTTATTATACACTTCATTTAGAGGATATATCATTTAACTGTTTAACTGCAGAAATGCAAAATGTGCATATTCACATTTCCTGTTTCTTTATTGTTTGGTTGTTTTTCCCCTGTTAAATCACACTACCTGAGGATGTCAGACCAAGGATTTTCCAGCTTTTTTTGTACTCCCACAGAGGCACATCAGCCTCTGGATCTTTAAGATACTGTAGAAGCTATTAAGACACATTGTGCATACAGACAACAGAATTTGTCTAGTTGGGCCTAAATTCCACCAGGACCCTTTTAACAGCCTTGGTCCTTTGAAGAAGCACCGCGTTAGATCTATGCATAAAGGCGTGGGATCTGTGGGAAGGAAGGAGGAGCATCAGTGCTGATGCAGTGAGCTCTCAAGTGACACGAAGACCCTGAAGTGTCTCGCATGGGAGATCAGGTCTGGATTTTTAAGGCTTGTCATTGCCCGGCTAACCAAGAGCATTCACCCTGAAATGACGAAACTCGTCTAAGTGCTGGACCTGGCTTTTGCAGTGATGTTCTGTATGGATGCATTTGGTTGGGGGTTTTCAGACACAATAAGACCACTAGATTTGTATTTATGTAACATAATTTCAGAAAATGAAGTGGTTATTACACATCTCTTACTTAGACTCAGTATATTTTTCTTTCCTGCCTCGCCTGTAGACCACATGCATTAGTTATACAGTAACCATGACTATCTCAGTATAACAAAGCATGGAAATAATGAAAAGCCTTCAGAGGCATTATATGCCCTTGGCAACCTAGCTCTGCAAGGCAGATGTTGCATCCAGAGCCATGCCACTGCAAATCATATGTACACGGACGTATCTGCAGCGCTAACACTTACCCAGTCCTCGAAGTGACGGCTCCCGTTCTGCAGCAAGTCCTCAAACTGTATAGTGCAGTTGGCTACAAAATCGTCGTACCCGATGGGGGCATCATGGAAAACAGCCATCTCTATCTTCCTGCCATTACAAACGTCGGTGACAAATTCATCGTTCCAAGCGGGACTGTTGGTCTTTTGCTTGGTCGAGGTCTGCCCGATCCTGGAGTCGTCCACATTGAGGGCGATGTAAGGGTCCAGCAAAAAGGTCTGTGGCCTGGGACCCACCGCATGCCTCAGAGACCACGCCGTGGGCTTCAGATTCACCGCCTCGCAGATCTTGATTTTCAGCAAGCCATTGAAAACCACCATGGTTGGATGGCTGCACTTTTCCCGGGATCAAACACTCGCTCAACGCACTCGCACCGAGAGGGAGGGAGGTCTCGCCAATAAATAGGAGGGCAGGTTTGGGAGTGGGGGAGCAGGGTACGGTGCGGGTCTCTTCGTCTGGCTGCTGCTGTTACCTTTGATTATTTAGCCTTTGCTCTTGCGACACCCAGTGAATACATTTATTTTCTTGCCCGTGTTTCTAACGGAAAACAAGGGAGGGGGGCCGCGGGGCGAAGGGTGGGGGGGCGGCCGCGGCTGCAGGAACCCCCGAATGCAATCAAAATCCAGGCATAATCAATCCGTGGGGTAAGCAAGAGCCTTCTCCCTTCACCCAGACCATAATCCTGGATCA
>VXAU01004217.1:322235-370424 GCA_013399695.1 Formicarius rufipectus | reverse complement strand
CGCCGGACTCGCCGCTCCGCCGGGCGGCTTTCGGCCGGGCCACTGCGTGGCCCGGTCCCGCTTCTTCTCCCGCTGCAGGATAAAGTGGCGAACCAAGCGCGGAGAAAACGCCCCCGGACGCCTTCCTCCCCGACCGCCTTTATTAACGTCTTTGACCACCGAGTCCTGCCCCGACCGGGCGCTTCTGGTGGCGCGGCGCCGGCGGACCGCCCTTCCCGCAGGGCTTCCCGCCCCTCGCCCTTCTGCCCGGGACCCCTCAGCCGGCGAACCCCGGGACCCTTTTGGCCGCGCCCGACGGGCAGCGCCCCTGGCAGCGCCCAGCCCCTCGCCGTGTGTCCACCACCCCCGCCCGCCGCGGCAGACACACCGCTACGTCAGCGGGGGCCGGGCCGGGCCGGGCCGGAGGAAGAGTTTCCCCGCGGTGTGCGAGCGCCGGGAAGTGCCGGCCCCCGCCAGGGGAAGCGGCTGCACGGAGCCCGCCCCGCCCGGCACGGCACGGCACGGCTCTTCCCCGGGCGGGGCGGCGCGGCGCGGCGCTGCCTGGGCTGGGACAGGCACCGCCTGTTGCCCTCTCGTGTCCCCTTGGCCGGGTATCACTGCCAGCCCCTTTGTCTACCGTGGGTCACCTGGCCCGTGTCTGCCCCGCCTCGGCCCCCGGCGCCTCCCGCTGGTCCGAGCTGGCGCTGAGTGGGGCACCACTAGCCGGCGAGCGCGCTGAAAGTGAGGGGGGAAAACCCCTTCTGAAAGGGTAAAAGGTGTGCGTACGGTGTTCTTGAACGGTGTCTGCACGTCAGGAAAATTTTCGGTCATTTTCATCACCGTGGTACCGAATATCGTGTGAAATAACCGGGAAGATGTATGTAGCCTGACTTTCTCCTCATCTTAACAAACTTAATCGAGATCTAGATGATTTCCCATGGTGAAAATTACTACTTGCTTAATTATTTTTAGCTGTTGATTTTGCCCTTTTTTTTCGGTGATAAAAGTTACCGGAAAATGAATGGATGGATGCCATTTGACGGGATTTGAATTTGCTGTAGTATCACAAGAGAAAAGGTCAGTCCTGGCATCCAGGAGGGTGGCTGGGATGCTTTGAAGATCCAGGCAACATAGAAAGAAGCTCAATTGCCTGGATCCAATTGAATAAGGATATAAAAGATGAGCACCCAGTCCTTGATGTGGACCTGATATTCCTGACTGGAGAGGAGAGAACAGATAATTATGGATTTGTGCAGGTAATGGCTCAGGAGGCAGGTGTTATATTTGGAGCTAATGAAACAGCTCCAGTATCTGTGCTTCCAGAGCAGTTTCCAGGTAAGAGATGTACTAATGAAGCCTAAGGGTCATGAGAGCATATTCCTTAATGGAAGACAGACTTTGTGGTGCCTGTTACCACTTAGTCTACTAGTCAAAATGGAAGTAGAGTAAAATCTCCATGTTCATTACCATTTTGACAATCTCCAAGCAGAATCGTTTGATACAAAGCTATGGTGTAGAGCCAATTATGGGAAATGTCTTCCTTCACAATTCAGCCTTCCCTGGGCTCACAGGAGCCGTGATACATCTGTCATGTTATTTCTGAAAAGGACCATACTCACAGGACCCACCAGGAATACAAGTAGCACCTGCTCCTTTCCTCCCACCCCCACTCACCACCTAATGCATATAATACCATATATTAAACTGTATGGTCTGACATTTAGGGTGTCATAAAGAATGCTATAACCGTATCTTTCCTCTGGATGTATGTGTTGTTTCTCAATAACAGCAATGTACACAATATGACCCATTTCCTTAGACATTTATTGGAAAATATAAAATCCAAACTGATACACTGTTTCATTTTTCTGTTTATTTTTAAAGCGATCTGCAACTGCATGTATTCTGTATGCCCAAGGTAAGTAAATAGAGTCTCCATGGTGAGTTTAATGATCTCACATCTCTGTGAGATCACACATGCATATTATGAAAGTCTGAATAAATACAGCCATTATTAACAAAGCAGACAAAATAATAAAAATAAACCTTTTATTTGACTAATTACATATACAATCTATTGGATACATAGCTAGGCCCTGATATCTAATTTGAGCCATCTGTACTTTTCCATGCACTGAAGCAAGCTAAGGTTTGATTTCACAAATCATTTTTTCTGAGAATAAATGTGTGCCTGCATAAATAAGTATTTACAAGCTCACTTAGGATTAAACAGCTCCAGCCTTACATTGCTTAGGAAAATACAAATACCTTGTACTGTTTGAATTTATTTTTAGAATTGATTTTTTTTAATTATACTTTGGGAAAGCATGTCTATTTCAAGACTGAACTTTTGTCACTAAGCAGTTCTTAACATGGAATAATAACTCAGACACACGGAACAACATTACAATGCTTCCTGCAAAGTTCATCTAAAACTTGGCTCAATTGTCTTAAAAACTCCAAGTAACAGACAGCAAAGAACCTTCCAATTGTAAGTACCATTTTCCATTTGAAAGATTTTTGTTTGCTTGACATTTTTTTCTATTCTCTTGCTGCGCATTTGGAAGGATTTTTCTCTTTATGAGCAGCAAAGCAAATGCTATTCCTTCTCTTTCTCACAGGGAGGTCAAGAGAGGAAAATACAGCACATGCAGTATTTTTCCTGCAGAAAGGCAGTAAAAAGCATTCCACATGCATTTCTGTACTCTGTTACAAGGGCTACAGTGGAATAGTAAACCATGCCCTGTAGTTTAATTACATTTTAGGTATTTTTTTTCCAGCTGTGCTTTTTTTAAAAGGACACAGAGGGCCTACAGGGTACCTAGGCTCAGTACTGGTTAAGGAGATCTATCTACATAGTAACTTTAGTAACTAGTAACTTTAGTAACTTAGTAACTTTAAGAAAGAAGTAACTTTCGCAGAAAGAAGCTCCCCTGCTCAGCACTCTGAGATCAAACAACCCTTGTGTCAAAGCTGCTCCTGACTTGTGCCACTCAACTGCAGGAACGTCTGCCCGTTGGGGTTTGATTTTCACCATTGTTGCCGCAGTCCGACCTCTTACTTGCCAGATAACTGCACTGTTACAGTGTCCTGTGAAGCCGTAAGGAAAAGACCGCTGAGAGACAATAAAAGCACTGTCCAATTGCATCAGCTTCTATTTGCGTTCTTACTTTAGGAGACTGCATCAAACTGATAAGGGGTAACAATGGCAACACCAGCAGACAGTCACCTGCAGGCAGCGCCTCCCAAGAAACGCTTTTACCCCCGCAAACCCCTCCCAGGCTGCGCCTGCCCTGGTGGGGGAGAGTGGCAGTGGCCGGGGCATGGAGGGACGAGCAAACCGCAGCAGTCTCTTACCTCCAGACAGCCCCTGACCTTTCCCTGGCCTGTGCATCCTCAATAGCTCTGTGGAGAAACAGCACTATCTGGTGGAGAGAGCGCGTAAAGACCTGCCAGGAGTCGCAATAGGTTTCATTCCATTATTGCGGTGGCGATTGCAATGAGTCTTGAGGCGTTCTTGCTCAAGGTTGATAGATAATTGATTGATTAGTTTTCAAGAGAATTTTTTTTCTATAGTCCCATTAGCTGAGCTTTTGCAAAACTAATGCCTGAATCAAGTTGTAGTGCTTTCCTGAAAAAGTGCTCAAACCTTGGAGAAATGTCAGCAAGTTTTCAGGCTTTTCCAAGTTCAGAAACATGAGAGAAGGAAAGGAGATTTTGTCTTACTTTGTTTTTCAAAAGTGCATAATTTCTTGGCGTTATACTGAACAGATACATATGGAATTAAATTAGGCCTGCATGCAGGAGAGATTTTCAGAAACAACTTTATATGAAAAAAATAAATAAAAGCCAAACCCCACATTGTGAACTATGTGAAAATTGAGGAACTTTAACATGAATATATTCCTAACATCATATATGTGAAGATGTTCACTAGTAGGAGTATATCCACTGAATTCCTTCGAACTTAATGGATATACTTGTGAAGCAATAGTTGAGTATTAGTGAAATCAGTCCCTTCCTGGCAAGAAGTCAAAGATTGCTGTCAAATACTGACTACCGTTGAAAGTCAAATTATTATTTAGGTATCTAGTTTTGGAGGCACAGTTATGAAAAAAGCATCCTCAAGAGCACTCTCATGTCATGCTGCAAATGATCTTTAAGGATACACCAATAGCTAATTCATCTTTTCTAAAGATAAAGAAAAACCCCAGTCTCACTGGGTTTGGTCCAACCTCTAACTCCCTTCCAAGGTTTCCTTTGTGTCCAGCCAATTTCCTACTAATTTATTCTTCACTCGCAAAACATGTACCTGAGGAAGTTACTTAAGGCACTCCCAATGTTCTCTGTGAAATGTCTCAGAGATCTTGTCAATGTGTGATTAATTAGCTCTCCAACTCTCTCTAGTGTAATTATGCTTTTGGTACTCTTCCCAGCCTCTTTTAAAAGAACACACTAAACACTAACTCAATGTGTTAGCTTTTGTTGGGAATAAATCTCTCAGAGTACACGTGCGTGGCTTTGCAGCTTCAAGGTACCTGGTTCTGGCCGACATGGTGGCTTCAATGCAGTGTCTACCAGCCAGCTTGCTTTCAGGTATGCGCCTGGTTTGTTAGCCAAGGCTGAAACCCATGATATCATACCTTCCTAGCAGTTCTTATCTGAGTGTGATAGATCACAGCCAGTTTAAGCATATCTGCATGTGCTACAAAAACATACCACCAGTTGCAGAACATATGCTTAGGTCACTTGCAGGCTAGAGATTTCTGGCTCGGTTAGGCAGGGCTGCAGATTGGTATGATCCCAGAGAAACACAGCTGTGCCAGGGACTCTCACAACTGTGAGGGTTTTTATTTATTATTTTATTGCTTGTGGATGATGATTTTATTTTATTGATATAAAAACTTTAGCACTGTATGTCTCTCTGGTAAAATACAGCAGGATTTCTATAGGGCATATGTACCCCAAATATAAAAACAGGCTTCCTCTTGGTCTTGCATCTTCTCCACCTTCACATAAGTATGCTGGCAGCATTCACTGTGGTTTTGCCAGTTGCGGGATTGTTGCTATTCTATACATGGAGTTGCTGGAGAAACTCGTGAAGAGCAAAACCCAGCTCTGATTTGTTCTCGCTCTATCAGCCCTCATCTTGAGAATTTTCAGCAGTTTTCTAGGGCAGGGAAACTTGGAGTTGTCTGGCATTGCTCAGAAGTGTAACAGAAGTCTGTTGATACTCAGACTCAATGATTAGATTGTCCTTGCTGAAAGTAATTTTGGGACAGACTGGCAAGGAAATAATTCTGGAATGGATCAGTGTGCAATAGAGAACCCACTCACCTAGATCAGGCTCTCCATGCACACTGGGTGAGCCTTGGAAAATATTTTTTCCTGTGAGTACAGTTCATTCTCTGCATCAGGACCAGAAGAGGACAGGAACATGAAGGTCAGCATTGCCTTTTCAGGCTGTTGCTTTCTTGAGCAGCACAGAGGAAAAAAACCCCATGGTATATATGGTGCTTCAATGAATTATTTTGTATTGTATCAAAACCCATAACAAACCACAAGGACAGGTACTTTTCTGTCCTTTCTTCCCTACCAGCTGAGTAATTTTAGGTGAGGAGAAAGTGCTAAATGTGATTCCTTTCATGATAGGAAAGCTGGTGGTTGGGTTTATCACAGCCCACTGGAGGCTGGACACTCAATGTATTTTGGGGTAACTTGTCAATTATCTATATTCCTGTTGGCTTTTGCTGTTTTTATTTCTCTCCATAGAGTGACAAAGTATCGTTGCTTCTGAAAACTGTTCTTAATTTGAGGTGGACTTCCCCAGAAGAAACTCTCAGGGGATCTGAGTGTGTTTGCCTCCGGGAAACAGAATTGACTCTGCTTTCTCATACACTGCAGGGGTGCAAACCATACAACATATGGCAGGACACAGCATACCAGAAGAACAGGCTAGAAGGGCTTACTGTTCTGCTGATCTGTTTAGTGTGAGGACACCACAAGAAATTTGAAAAAAAAAATAAGGGAAGGTCCAAGTCTGGTCAACTTGCTATTCATATGCCTAGCCATCACTGGATGTAGTGAGGTTACAGAGAAGAGTGGCAGTGTGTAGGCACTTTATTGAAGCGCTGCTAGGATTTATTTTACTGTCTTACCCAGAACCCTGTGCAGGACTTGGAGCACTGTCACTAATATATGTGACACTCCAAGGCAAACTCATTTCACAGTTGATAAGTTGCAGTGGAGTAATAAATGTGTCCAAGGTGTAACTTGTTGCCAGCTTCTGCTAATTTTTTTGATGATTTTAAATTATGCATCAGTTCAGTAGTATCAATTAAATGTAAAAAGAACAGGCTTTTGAAAAGTAGATATTATCACCACTTTACAGTGCAGAGGAGTAAGAAAGAGAATTATTAAAGGGCCACATTTTGGAAGTGCCTCTGAATTTTGAGTGCTTTGACTGTAAAATATCTGACTAGAGATATTTTTGGTATCTCAAGTTAAGTGGACAATTTTGAGAATTTATTACTAATCACCTGCTTAAAACCACACATGAAGTCATTAAAAGAGTCATTCGTAAAACTGGTCTCTTGTTATTCCTATAGCCTTCCTCCAGTCTTTTCCCATGGTAGTACTCAAGTAGTGAAATGTTTAAAAATGGGTAAACTAAAGCAGAATAAAAGTGTAATGATTTACAGTATTTGCAGTGTTGCCACTCAGGACGCATAGGACATGCCAAGCTGTACTTTTTACTGGCTTCATTGGTAAGTTACAACAATGGCCAGAGCCCAAAAAGGCCTATATGTTTGTGCATAACACTATACAATCCAAAATGTCAAGATCTGAATGTCAAGACTCTTCAGTAGATTTATTCCTGCACATGTTTTTTGAAAACTGAAATGCAGTATATAGTTACACAAGTATTTATCTTTATGTCTTTAAAGTTGCTAAAGCCTAGTTTCATTTTCTTGTATATGTGGCAGTTTCAACTTTTAAAGACATTGGACAGTCCAGCTGCAGTTTTGCTCTAACATACTGGTCATAAGGGAAGGAAAGGAGTCAATACTGGGTGAAACCTTTGAGGTGTGGACTGACAGAGATGGCTTTTCCCACGAGCCTAATGGGCCTCTGTTGGTAAACAGGGAATAGAAAACAGTTGACCACTAAACTGCCGTGACTCAGGACTTTAGAGTTCATAAACAATAAAGAGGCAAAGGATTAGCAGGTCATAATTACTCCTCCACAGTTTATTTTACTTTTCTTTCTTCTTTTGGTGTTTGTGGGTGTGGTTCTAAGTCTCTACTCCATTTTTCTTCTGCATTTACAGGCACAAAACATCCCTACCTTACTACATGTTCAGGGAAGAGCTTCATCCCTTTTGTTAGTCCTTTCTATTCTGGGTTGTGGAAGATCACAATAATGCAAAGAATGTCTTTCTTCAGTGTAATTCCAGTTTCTTCTAACACAGCATAAGAGAGGCAAAAAGCAAAAGATGTGATCCCGGGAAGCAGAATACTTGCAGCAAGACAGGGCATGATCCACTGCCATTACATACAGCTAATAGGGAAATTCTGAGCCTGAGCAAAGCACTGCATGTCTGAGTTACTGTTACTTAATTAGTAATCATACCTTGGTAACCTCATAGCTATCTACAAAACTTTCACACGTTTATCCTCAAAGCACCCTCTTCACTTTCATACTTTCATTTTAGGATATGATAGCTATTCTATAAAGGCAAAGAAAAATTTTATGTTACCTAACTAGAAAACAGATTTTATTCCTTACAAAAATCAAAGCAAACAACAGGGTTTTTGTCTAAATAAATTCAAAAATGCCTCTACATTTGTGTTTAGCAACTTTTAAAATATATCCTCTATCATAAATATTTCTGCTTTTGGACATGTCAAGTATTTTCGGGCAAAAAGAAAGGACTGTAGACTATATAATTTCAGTATCTGAAACCAATCTAGTTCTCAACTGAAAATAATCCATTATGAATTTTAAAGTTTTCATATGAAAATCAGTTTTGCTTGGTTATTGGGTTTTGGGGTGGGGGTTGTTTTTGCGGGTTTTTATTAGTTTTGTTTGCATTTTTTAAGGAAAGCAGACATTCCAAAAAAAGTATTAGAATTGACTGCCTTCATCTAAATCTCATACAATTATGTCAATTATTTCATGTTATCTGAATTTAAACAAACTAATAGTGGTATACATTCCCTTATGGTGCTTGTTGTAAAGTCAAATAGGTAACCTATCCAAAGGAATCAAGTGTAGGGCTGCTGACTCTTGGCAAATCCATGATAAGTTATAGGAGAGGTTTTTTTCCAGGTAGTCTCAATGTTAGTTAAAGAGTTAAAATTAGTTACAGTTCTTTGGAAAAAAAAATTAAATCTTAATAAAACCATTGTGGGAATTTTGTGTTGGTTTTTATCATAACCATCAAAATAATTTGATAAAGATATCTATCATAATTATAAGGACATGGCATTTTTCTGAAGTGTTTTTCACAGAAAGTATTACTTTTCTCTAATATTACTATAAGTGAAGGTGTCCCTTGTGAGATTTTCAATATCCATGGTTTTAAAATTCTGTCTGAGCCTGGGGAGTCCAGTATCCCTCACCCATCTCTAGGGGAAGCAAAAGGGATTCACTGCATCTAGAGGTCTAGTTATGATGCTTAAAAAAGCAACATAGAGAAAATATTAATGTTTCTGCTTTTGAACAATTCTACTATTCTTGTAGATATCACAGTCCCCACACCTTCATCCTTCAGAAAATGAATAATTAAAAGTATATATTTATTCACATTGTGTTGTAAACATTGCTTCTGTTTTGTTTTCCACCATTTATTTATTCAAGCTGTTTGTTTGCACTGACATTAACATATCTTTGTATCCTTTTCAAAGTAACAAGATTTCTGTTTTGTGCCTTTATGCGCCAGTTTGTATTTGATTTTCTTACACCAGTTTTAGCCTGGAGAGAAATGCTGCCACTTTATTTATTAGGATAAACACATATTTATAAATTAAAGGACCAGTTCCTTTATGTACCTCTTCCTTCGACATAAGGAAGTAGCTTGCACTGGCTCCTAAATAAAGAAAGCTGCAATCTGCAATAAGGAGTCACAAGAGAGAGAAGAAGGAATGGGAGATTAGCAATTAGGTTAAAAACTGTAGTAAGGTCTTATAATTAGCAAATATTTATTATAACAGAAACAGGTATTACCTAGTATAATCAAATTAACATAATCTGTAATTTTAATATTTTTCATAGCGAATGACAATGTATTTGTAACTTTACAACATACTTCTTTTGGACTGAAACTTTTATCGTTTTGCTAATCTTTTTTTTAATGTAAAAGTTGGAGTAATATAATTCCAAACATTTCTAAAATATGTATGGATTAATAACATAACCTTTTTCAGACATTTCAGCAGCATATTTTATGCCTGAGTATTTCAATAACATCAGAGGACAGACTCATCACATCTAGTTTGTTTTGGGGTGGTTTTTCTTTTTGCCTCGGTGTGACCTAAGAAATGCAAAACCTGAAAAAAAATTTGTTTCGAGTTTAACATGAGAGATTTTCCTCAAGAAACCCTTGTCTAGGTTTCTTTTTTTTCTCTCTGTAAAAGGATAGAAATGGACTAAAGTTCTAGTATCCAAGGAATGATGCCAAGATCATGAGGCAAAGCTTCCATTGTACTTAGAACTTTGTAAAAGTACAGCACTGTGCTGAGATACAACCGATTCAAACACCTATTTTTAATTACCTCAATTTTGTATTTTTTGAAAGAGTTCAGATGTATGCTGATTCATAAATTTATCTGATGATTGGATCCACATGAATATCTATCAGAAAAAGACACAAGAAGAAATGAGAGAGTTAAAATATTTCAAGTCAGGTTTTGAGTCAAAAACACTGAATCTTACCTCATCCATCAGGTCATTAATGGAACAGTTCAGGTCTCACTGAAACCTAATACTCCTTACTTTGGGAATATAAGCCTACTGATGAGAGACAGCATTCAGAAAGGTGTTTGAAGTTGGCAGGCTGTGACTTGTTGCCACTCGCCTCTTTCCATAAGGACAGTGCATCACCATGTGGAAAATAAAATGTGGATGGTTTTCTCCTCTTTCATTATTATTAGTGGATTACAAGAAGTGGATGATGACGTATTTATTGCAAACTGTCTGAAATATCCTTTTTAGGGTTTTTATTCCTAACTTAACAGGTGAGCCCTTATTTACCTCAGGAGACAACCTGTATTCCTATCACAGCTGATCAGAAGCCACGAGGCTATGCAGTGAAACGTATGTTCAGGTTAAAAATGCATCTGTAACCTCAGCAAAGTGCTTCAGCTTACAAAAAGACATGTTGTGCATATAATGTTGTCTGAATGGGTTCTCCATTTGACATAAATGAGTTTAGGGACCTTCAGCTTAAGATGGGGGAGACTAAGCAGCAGCCAGTTCTTGTGCTGGAAGGGTGCAATTACTGCAGTGTAAAGGCACAAATGCTTCATCCTCAATAGATAGGAAATACAGGATTGATTTCTACTGTATGATTGTGGCGTACATATTCCTGGGAATTGTCTTGAGTAGGCATGTTCTTCATTTGTTTTTCAAACAGTTGTTCAAGATATCTGCCCATATCCTGCTTTACTAGACAGCACCCCAAAGCTCTCTTAGGAGGGCAAACCAAAATTTATTTTTTCTATGGAAGACACTTCCAAGCTCCACATGAAACTCACTCAGTTCCTCCTTAAATGGGCCAAGCATTGTGACCTGCATCTTTGTGTTTCTCCTTCGAGATTCTGGTTCAGTTTTTTTCACAAGGACACCTTATGGAAAAATATTTCTCAAACTGAGCAGAAGAGATCCATCTAGGTACACCAAGGGGGAGTAGTGGGAGTATTCTTCAATATTGTGGGTAAGACTGGGATACATTTGTGACAGTGGTTTATTGCGCATAAGGAGCATTTATTTCTGTTGTTACAGAAGCAACACTGCTGAAGTATGGGTTGTTCCTTGATGTCAGTTTGTTTGACAACAAGCTGAGAAGACAAATATCTGCATTTTTTGGGAAACTGATGCTGAATTGCTGCAAACATTAAAATACAAAGAGACAAAACAAACAAGTTAATACACTTTTGTTTCCCATAGTGATTCTTGTTATCTGCTTTCTTGTCACACTACTGTCAGGTTTAATAACATAGGCGTCAACTTCTACTCTGAATTATCTTCAGTTCGTCTTGCGGATCTTTTCAGCAGTGAAATCTTCAATCACAACCTGTCCAAGATATAATGGAGCATCAGCCTGCTTTTTCAGTTATGACAGATGTATTCCGGCACCACTCCTGTTCATTCAGAATCTCGTAAGGATTTGTGTAGGTTTTTGCCTAAAACAACATGCTGGTTGCTCTTATTTATCCCTCTTTGCATAAACTCATGCTGTTGGTTTTCACTTTCAGGTTCCTACGCAGCCTGTTCACACACTGCCTACAATGGCTCCTACCTAACAAGATGTCAACTCCCTTCTCGGATCACTGACTCTTAGAAGCAGGAAAAACTCCTCTCGTGTGTTTTAATTCAAGTACAGAAGTTATTCCTATGCTGTCCTTATGCCTAGTAGCTCCCTGAAGGCCTTTGTCCATTTGGCTTCAGGCTCAAAGCTCTCCTTTACTGTAACACCTACAAATACACACAGTACCAGTCTAGTTTTCTCCTGTCAATAACTTGCTCCCTCACAGTGGCTTCCAGATCTTATGATACTATAGAAACACCAACAAGGACCAAGTCAGCCAAAAGTATTTCATAAGAATAGAATTCTGCTCTTCTGAAAGGTCCACATGGAAAATCAGCTTTGTCTAAATAACATCAGATTAGGAAAGAAAAAATAAGGGACTTTGAAACTCTAATATAGGTGCCCTCTCACTTGTGAACTTGTTAAATTCCTACCGAAAAAAAAAAAAAAAAGGTTTAAAGATGAGTAGTAGGTTTGCTAGTTTTACCTGCAGTACTAAGCAAAACCCCCACAGTTTATGGGCAGTAACTCTTCTCCTTCACTGAATGGCGGAGATCACTGTAAACCTACTTCCAAAGTATTTAACCAGTGTGTCTCCCTGTAACAGCATGGTAATCAAGCTATGTAATATCACCTTCCCTGTCAAAGGTTGATGACACATTTTTAAAGATACATCACTTCTGATCAGATCTTCCATCAATTCTTCTCACTTTTATACCTATAACTGATATTTGAAAGTGACTATTTTTAAAGAGTGACAGTTTCAAATTAATTTTATCTAAAAAAATGCATCCAACTCACCATGATCACTGAAAGCCTTCATTATACCTGCATAATTCCTAGCTATAATGTAAGACTAACAAATAATTGTATTGAGGTATATTTGATGAAATGACTGTACTTTTCTTCACTAAGGAAAAGTGAAGTGGCCAGCTGAAATGAGAATTAGCAGCTAATGGAAGAGCACTTTATTTAGGAATGCAAGGAAGTGTAATATGCTCTGCATATCCTAAATTAAGTCTTGTGGCATTGCAGAGCTATGACTGCAAAGTCAATGCATGTGGACGAGTGGGAGTCAGCAAATAGCTGTGATGGAAGCTCAAAATTTCTTTTTAATCTTGTAATGTGTTCACTGGTATTTTATTTACAGAAGCAATTACTTTTGGCTATATATAGTTGGCTACTGCAATAGTTCTTTTACAGAAATAGCAACCAAGTTTTATGTGTCAACATTCTCCATTCACTGGAATTTTTGGAACTTACTGTCAGAGAATGAATGACCTGTGATACTGCAGGATAACTGAGACAAATACAAGCAACCATTTTCTAGGCCTGCTAGTACTATTAAAGCCAGAGTTTCTTGAACCTAACAGCACTGGTTTAAATTTAGCAAAGCTGAGGCATTACATATGTTTATGTTACTTCCAAAATTTTGGCGTGGTTACAAAATACTGTGCACACTTTGAACTGAACAGATATTGAGACTGAGTCTTCAAGGCTGATGGTAGTTATTTTAAAAAAATGATTCCTAGGATTGCTAACAGAGTCGTTTTCCAAGTATTTTTGACAAAACTGCAGGCTATAGTGCTAATGAAAATACTGACACATTACAACCACAAACCAAAATCAAGCTCTGACTTCTGGGGAAAGCAGGAGGGCTAGATCTAATGGGAAAACCTCTCTGCAGCTAAGAGCTGCAACTTTCTCTCATCTAGGATCAGGTTAATGGATCTCCAAATGCAGCTGTGCTGAAGAGAATGGAATTTCAGGCAGGTGATAAAGGCCTTATATGACCCTTATTTTCATCTTTACAGTTTTCTGGATTTGGCCACGCACATAAAAGCCCTCTTTTGGGTTTTAAAGCATCAGCTTGCTTTCAAAGATGCAAAAAGGGAGGAAATGACGACTGAGAAAGAAGGTATCCAAATGATAATTTGTATCAGAATATCTAGTACTATGAATACATTTTGACTACATATAAATATTCTCATTTCAAAAGTATCCACAGATTGCTCAGTTAGAAGTGTTTACATATGCCTGTATAAACCATCATGTCAGTAAGCGACCCATAGAGAACACAGCAAACATCAGATGCTGTTATTGTTCATGCACTGACTGGAACTGGTCACAATTTTTCTGGCAGTATTTTTCCTGTGAAATCTGACATTCTTATCCATTCCCATTATGTGCTAATGCCTGAGCATATCATAGTCATTGTTTATCCTCACACATCATTTTAGTAATTGTTATTAGTAGCCCATTTTAACAATGAGGAGCCAAGGCACAGAAAGAGTCACTCATCAAAGGTCACACAGGACATCTGTAGCAGAGGAGGAAATTGAGTCTGAGGTTCCAAATAATGTTCCCTAGAATGAAGCCCTTTTCATAGTTTGCTGAAAGCATCTGATCAATTTGTAAGCACTTAAGTAGCTATTCGAACAGATGGGAATAATGCACACATTTTGAGGCGGCTCCACTTGCCAGCATCATCTCCTCTTTTCCGAAGTGATGGATTCTGTTCCTGTGTAACAAGACACTTGGCCTTGTGAATATTGATGTTTCTGACCTCCGTGTTTCTGCAAAGTTAGCAGACGAAACCAGAGACTGATTTGCCTTTAAGGCATCATAGTCTCACATATAGAAAACTGATAGGCATATATGTATTTTGGGTAAAATAAAGAGGATGGTGGTTTATGTGGATAACAGTACATTGATGATGGGTTTTGATAGTTCAGTGGACTAACTTTGAGTTAAGTACTTTGGTTCTGATTCTCCAGAATGTGACTTTTTCCAGAAAGCTTTTGCAGCCTAGAAAAAGGTTTACTATCATCTTGAGCATGCTTATTCACAGAAATCAGACCTCTACAGAAGCAGAATTACCCTTTATCAATCCCTAAGGCACCTTTGTTTCTGATTCTGAAGAGACCTTCTCTTTGAAATAAAAGCATGGAGTAACCCAGGAACAATGGTCTACACTTCAGACTAAACATCCTTTGGTCTCCCCTAACTTCCTTCCAAGACGAATTCTTTTTCCATTCCCTTATGTATATAGACTGGACATGTGAGCATGTAACAGAGCTTCAGGAGTAATTCTGCAAAACAGTTGCTGGATCAGCTGGGAGAAGAGTTACACCATCTTCCTTTCTGCAGCTGTATAGTTAACAGATCATGAATTGAATACCAATGGATTTTGAAGATGCTGGTACAGTTCTCTATGTCTGCACAAGGCATGTAATTTGTCTGTGCTTTTGTCGTTCACAACAGGGAAACAATAAGGCTGTGAGGATAAATGCCAGTGCTTTCTGGAGCAATTCAGCAGCTCTTCAAACACACTCTGACAATAGGTACATCATCCTACACACGCATAGGGACTCTACATCATATGGACCCTGCATCATCCACACACAAAGCAGAGCTGCTGTAAACACATACAGAGGAATTGCACAGTATGATCAGTAGATTTGGTAGGTGTTGGACTAAGAAAGTTGGTTGCAGGATCTTCTTCCCAGTGGAACTTATATTCTGAGCATAGAGTACCCTCATTTTGAGAAGGTATAAGTACTGTACAGGGCACTCAGAGTGTGCAGTGGTGAAGGTCACATTAGCTTTCTGGATATGCAGGGCATAGGCTAAAGGTAGGGTCTAGATATTTGACCAAATACATGAGCTTTCAGTAGTGGAGAAAGTAATAGTGACATGGAGTTTTCATTCACAAGTGGTTACTACTGCACAAAAGAAAATGTATTGGTGCTTTGCCCAGCTGAGAAGTAAAAAATATAAATACAGTGCAAGTTATTTCATGGCAGACCTCTGTTTCTCAAATCAAATGATAACTTAATACAGATCACCCATATCACTGCTGGGCACACAAGTGTTTAGGAGTTAGAGGCACCGATGACAGTGCCATCACATTGTATTTTTGTACATACAGAAGCAGTGAGGTGGTCTCTTTCTCACAGACATTTCAATTTAAACATAAGATAGGAAGAAACGGAAGACAAAACCAAATGGCTACTAAAAAGTGCTTTGAGAGTATATTGTTAAGATAGTAGACTCAACACTGGTTATTCTAGGCCTGGTAGACAAAAAGAAATTGAGGACTCTTTGAAATAAGCACCTCCTTTTTTTTGTTTTGTTTTGTTTTGTTTTGTTTTTGTTTGTTTGTTTCGGGTTTTTTGTTTTGTTTTCCCCCAGGTACTCTTCCATCTGTATAGTTTGCAAAAAGCTTTCGCTAATTAATTGGGAAATTACTGCTTTTTTTTCTGCAAGGCCATGCAGACAGGTGCAGATAGATATGAGCAAACTCTGCTCACACTCACAGCTGCTCAGACAGCTTCTGTCTGAAGCTCTTCTAGCTCCAGTCTAGAAGATGTAGACTCATGCTAATGTGGCACCATGCCCAAACTAACATACCCTGCCTCTCAGCAATGCTCATTAGTTTAGTTTCATGCAGTTATCTTATTTCTGGACTGGGGCCTTCCGGTGTCTGACAAGCTAAGTGCACTGGCAGAGTTCTCCTGGCTCTCTGGCCTCCTCTATGTATGCATACCTTTATGTCATTCCACATTGTCACTTTTTGTTGAGAAATGGACTGTTAAAAATCACTGACTGTCTTCTCCCAGTTGTACTCCTAAGGAAACTTTTGACAGTTTGCTAAGATGATAAAAAAACACATAAGCATCTCATGGTGCAACTCAGACCATCACCAAAGCAGCAGTAATGGCTGCACAGGAAGCTGCCAGAGTGCTGAGGTAGGAAACAGGAGTATGGATTACATGCTTTATGAAGCTTGAATACAGACCATACGACCCTCAGCACGTTTCTGCAACGTGGCCAAGAACCAGGTTGCACTCTCATACCATAAGTAATCCAGCATCTGCCCTCAATGGCAAATTTTTGGGAACACTGCGAAGGACTGGATTTCCAGCAGTTCTCAAAGAGGAGAGTGGAAAACTCAGCAGATTACTCCATTGATTCATCTCTCTTCCTAACATGTCAGGTGGCATCAATTTTCAAAATCCCAGAAAATGAGAAGTATATGCTGAGTGGGAACATCACCCTACACTAAAATGACAATTTTGACTGGTTTTATGCTGAGCTATGGGTACTGTGGAAAAGACAGAGGATTCAGTCCTCACTGGTAATATAGGATATGGAACAACTGCACTCAATTTATCTGTCTATCAGATATGGAAAATTGTATTCAGTAATACAAGAATGTTGCTGAGAATGCAGCATGAATGACTCAGTGGGGAAAGGGACATTCCAGGTTGCTCATCAGATTTTAATTCTGCCTCCTTGTGGCTATTTCACTATGGTAGTCTCACAATTTTCCATGGGATGTCTCCATTCATCAGTAAATATTTGCACAAAGGGCAGTATAAATATTACACAAGGAGCCCTAAGCGTGGCCTTTTCTTGGTGTTGCAGCCTAAATAATACTCTTTAAAAACAGCTTTAAAAAAAATATCAGGCACACATACTTTTACAATAACATTTATACTAATATATATAGTTGAGAGATTTTACTGTGGTTATACCTCGAGTGTTTTTGCAAGCAAGTATACTCTTCTTTGGTCCAGGTTGCAGACTGTTAGGAATGTGAAACAGCATGCAGCTGCAGCTCATGCACACTGTTAGCAGGGCCTGTTTGTTGAGGTTTAAAGCTGCACTAACTATGGCTACACAGCTTTTGCCCAGCACAGAACATACATGGATCTTTTTCTTGTAGAAAAGTATGTACACAAACCCTGTGCTGAAGAAATTTTAAGCCCAGGCTTGAGAAAGCATTCTATTCAGGGCAATACTGGAATAGGCTGACACTTAAGTCCTTCTGAAACCAGAGGGGTAATCTGTGTTTAAACTTAGGCCTATGCTTTAATCTGCTTTTTTACTGTTTTGCTGTCCTGAAGAGAGATAAACATAAGCATGTGCTTTCCTGAGTAGACATTTGAAAACACTAACATGCAGCAGTTCACACAGTGATTTATTGGTGTCAAGTCTGGTCCTTATCAAAGAACAGTAACATAAAGAACAAGCATTACATCTAGGAAATGAGAAGCTATTTTGCTTGGTAACTATAAGGCATTGCATTAGAAAGTAAATCTTACACATGTAAGAGAGGAAAAACCCTTGTATGATTCAACTAATTTTACTGAAAACTATGCAAATTAGGGAGTTTCAAATTTTATATGCTTCAATTTACATCGGGTTTCTTCTTTTGTGCCAAACACTGAAATAATTGGGTAAATGCTAGTTTAAAGGTTTAGAGAAATGCCAATCTTAATGTTTTGCAGCAGGGGTCACTATAAACAAATCTACAAAAAACTGCCAGCATAGAATACATATGCCAGGACAGGAAAATTACTGGTTATAGATAAAGAACAGTGTCAATGTTGGCAAGCATGAGGAAGAAAACCAAACATTTATATATAGGTAATTTCTTTGAAATCAGTTGTACAGGCTTAGCCCATTCTTACAAGTACAGTGACCTAATTTCAAACTATTAATAGAAGAGAAATAAAGTTGACTGCATGACATGTACTTAGACATAGGAATTTTAATGCAGTGCATCAAAGGAATCAGATGATATGGACAATATTTTTATATTCTGTACAAAGTTGCACTCTAAGTATTATAAAATATAATCAGACCAAGTATTTAAATATTATTTTTAAGGTATTTATAGTCACAATCTTTTTCCTTAGCTATATAGTGCACTGAGTTTCTATATTTATTTAAAAGTTGTTTTGTCACAAGAGTAGAATATGATCTGAAATATACAAAATAAGGCCCTTACCTATTATAAAAGACAGTGTTTCATCTGGAAAACTGTCTGATGTTCTAGCATGATTTTGTGTTTCCTAGTATTACCTCAAACTCCCCTTTGCTCAGCTTTGCTCCCCTTTACTAGGACACAACTCCATGTGCATCGCCTCTGAGCCTGCAAACATTTACACACTCGATTACCATTATATATGCGAAGACTGCTGTAGAGGTCTGTGAGTCAGATCTTTGACTTGTTTAAATCACAGGCCCTATTTAAATCAATGGAGCTGTGACAGTTTATATCAGCTGAAGTTTTGGCACCAGAGATGCAACTGCATGCATAAAGACAAGTATGTGCATAAGTCTCTCTGTGGGCCTCTGAAAACTAAAGAGATCAGGTAAACTTCATGGAAGGAGAAAGACTGTAATGAACATTATTGTGTTTAAAGTCATTCCAGACTGTTAAACACACATTTGTTATAAAGTCAAGATGAAAAATTATGAATTATTTAAGTTTATTGCACCTTAGTTACGTTTAAGATGTTGCCATTACAAGGCTGGAGGACAGCTGGCTCGTAGTTATGACCACAAGTTACAAATATTTATGATACAAAGCAGAAGACCTTTTAGGGTAATGGAAGCTCAAAAGACAGCCTTAATGTAACAGCCTACTTGCTCCACTGTTCTAGTGATGGCTCCAGAAACCAGCACCCATTAAACTTCATACTCGAGATACAGACTTCACAGGATCCTTGCTGAATGTTAGCTTAGTAGAGATGGATGAAAAAGGAATAAGTTCAGACACTGCAGGGAAACATAACCTCAGATAAAACTTCAAGGCAGGCAACTAACACTTGGATACTTTTTCCAGCACTAGAGTGCAAAGGCTTATGAGGGAAGACGATGCAAGTTCTGGTGTGCATGCGTAAAGGAACATGAGCATCCCGTGCATACTGGGTTCCACGTGCTCTTACCTACTCTTGCGGCTGAAAGGGCATGTATTTATTTCCGTGTTTTCTGCAGTCACATTTGTTACATGTATTTATTTCTGTGTTTTCTGCAGTGACATTTGTTACAGTATCTCAGCGACACACAAGGATGATTTCAGCTCCCCAACACCCCGTGAAAAAACCCTGCATAGCAAAAGCAATGCAAACGTTTCTAATGCCTTTCGAAGTCCAAGAAGTGAACCCAGACATTTTGCACGTCTGCCCTTTGTCCTTGGTTTAAGTGAAAGGCGGCCGATCCTTTCTCCCCGGGGATGACCCCGCATCCCCGACACCTCCGGCACCGCGCGGGTGGCGGCTGCGGGGCTATCATGGGGCGGCCGTGGGGCAGTCATGGGGTGGTCACAGGGCAGTCGTGGGGTGGCCCTGGGTTGGTCATGGGGCGGTCACAGGGCAGTCGTGGGGCGGCCCTGGGTTGGTCATGGGGCGGTCACAGGGCGGTCGTGGGCCGGTCCCAGGCCGGCCGTGGGGCGGTGCCGCCGNCCCCTCACCGGGACCGCGCCAGGGCCGGGGCAGAGGCAGGGTGGGCAGCGGGGCTGCGCTGGCCCCGACGCTCTCCGTGCCGCGCCGCGCCGGCAAGAGAGCGCTTCGCTCTTGTCTCGGTGGAAACGAGCCTGTTCTTTTCCTGGGGGCCTCCGTCTCTGCTCCCAGGCTCACCCCCGGGCCGCGGGGACAGGGTTGCCTCGCCCTGGAATGGTGCGCGGCCCCGCTGCGAGGGGGTGAGCGGGACCGGGGATGCGGGAGAGCGGGGCATCCACGGGCGGGTTGGGGTGGGGGGCGTGGGGTCCCCCCGCGGCCCCCTGGCTTGGGACACGAAGGGAATTGTGAGGTGCCTCATTGCCGTGGCTCTGCCAGGGAGCTGATGCCCTTCCCGGGCGGGGAAAGTGACGGTCACCTCGGATAGTCATTCTTCTTGGACGGTGCCAACAACCCCGAGGAAAACAGGGTGTCGCTGGGGGAAGAATAGGACTTTGAAGTGCATAAAGCATATTTTAAGTTAGGTCACATTTCTGGGCCGAAAAATCAGTGATTTGGGTGGTAGTGACACAGCAAGTCACAAACAGTGCTTTGCTCTCAAATCCTTTTGCCTCCTAGGCTCCAAAAAGAGTGTCATGGTGTGATAAGCTCTGCCGTGGCAGTCACAATGCAGAAGAGACGCCTGTCTTGCGTGTCCCTTCGGGAATGAAGACATCCCTGTTATTTACGCAGGATGGGGGTGTTACTGTAGTTCGGTGGATTGGGGAAGAGGAACTGCATGCGTCTATTGTTGTATCAGAAGCAATATCCCCCTGGTTTTGGATAATGTCTCTTCATGGGTGGTTTGAGAGAGGTGGATTAAAGAAAATGCATGAGGAGTGTTGTGTCCTCCTTTAGTTGTGCAGCCCTCATCTGATTCGTTTACAGTGTAACACAGGTTGTTCCTTTTTTCCAGTGGGGCCACTGGTTCTGGAACAGGCGTTGGAGTAGAGTGTGCTTTCTGAGGGTGTAGTCTGTGTGTTTTCCCTTTTTGGTGGTACTTCTGTAAGTAGTACCACTTTCTGGTATTCCTCCTAACCTTGTACCTTTGCCTTTCCAGTTGGCTTTGGGGACTGTTTTGCTGTATGTCTTTTCTGTTTTTAAAACCCTTTCTGGTTGTAATTTTCCATTTAGCACTGGAGTTTCCTAATTGGTGTCTGCAACTCCTTTCTCAGGCAGGCCTGACTGGCTTTGTGCAGGAAAAGTCCTTGGAAATTTGTACCAGCTTCTCTGAAGAAAAGTGTCTGGGAGTTCTCCAAAGTTTTAACCTCGAAAGCATTGCAGTAAGTTGGATTTATATTTTGAAGTACAACTCAATTGACCTATCTCTCCAGGAAAAAACAATATCCATAAAAGTCCCTGTGATTGGTTTGTGTAGCATTTTCACCCCTTGCTTCTGACAGTATGCTCACACTTTAATTTTTGCCTTAGAATGTTGCTGTAGTATGCAATGCAGGTGTCTTTAAATGACAAGCAAAATCAACTTACTGAGAGCCTCCATATATTTATTGAAGTGGGACATTCTGCTGCTACTAATGATGGTCTGAAATTAATTTGTCATGTGGGATTTGTATCGTCATTTTTATTTCTTGTGTCAGGTGCTTCATGTTATAATAAACTCTGGTTTGGCCTTTACCATTAGACTTAAGAAGATAAAATGCTAAATTCTGTTATCCTTTGTCTTTTATTTGTGATGGAAAAACAGAAGCTGTAGAGCAAAGTTGGAGGGCCTTCCTAAATAGAGAGATTTCCCTTCTGTAAGGAATATGTTGCTTTGGATTAACTTTGCTTTGGAAAAGAGCTTTGGAAGTTTGTGTCCTTTTCAACTGGAGACTTTTTGTGTTTGCTGAAATGAAATTAATTTCCAGGTGTATTTGTGATGGTGGTGTGTTTGTTTGGATTGTTGGTTTTTATTTTGGTTTTTAAATTCTGTGCCTTCAGGTAGAAGAATCTATTTAATTGAGTTATTTCTGATTCTGAAAATTGTTGGTGGAGCTTCAAAACAGGAGTGTGCTAGGGCAGGGATTTTTCTGGGAAGTTGGGAAAATGAGGCAGAGGACAGTGAAGATTCTTTAGTTACTTTTAAACTGTTGTTAAACTTCTCTTTCTGCAAGCAGTTGCTTGTGCTACCTGGGTTCCCATATGAAGAAATTTGCTGTTAATGGGTTGTGCCTTTGCATGAATAGGGAGATTGAAGAGAGCAGTAGTCTCTAAATGAGATTTGGATTGCTCCTTAACATAACAAGGCCTTTAAGACCTCAATCCACTTATACTCTGTGTGCAGTGTCGACCTATTTGGGGAGAGAGACCAGAGAAACGATTACTTCTTGCTGTATGTTTTGTGCATACCCATAGTGAGATTCTGTACAGTGAAGTATAATAAGAGCAACCCTGTCAGTCATCTTTATTCCTGGTGTGGCCCAACACCAAGCTACGCTAGCCTTATTTTGATAAGTAGCTGGCAGGCAGGGAGAAGTGTGCTATTTACAGCTATTGGGATAGTGATGTGGAGCTCTGCATTGGATACAGAGAATAGAAGTGGTGCAAAGGAAATAACTGGCAACAGGACTTATGCCATACTATTTGGAGAGTGGACCTTGCAGATGTCTTTATCTACAGTAGCAGTGATTTAAGTAGCTTTAGCTCTTCTTCACTGAACAGCGTAATAGCTCTATGTAGTCCTTTAATTTTTAACTGGGAAATACTTTTGAATAATGTGCTGTAACTGTTGGATTTTTTGGAGAAGCAAGGCTTTAGTGTTGGCTGTGTTTCAAGCAGTGATGTTTCATGCTGTCATTTGGGATGTGGACAAGCAGGTGGATATTAATACCCCTGAATCAAGGGTCTAGTGTGAAAGTTCAGCATTAAGGTTTCAGCCTATTGCACAGAAGCTAAAGATCATACGTGAACAGATATGAAATGAAATAGGAGTTGAGAGCCTAAGTATGTGGGCAAGGCCAAAGTTTTCAGGGCCTGGCTCATTTTGCCTGCCACAGAAGTAAAATCCTGTTGGAGAAATGAGTAAGAACTGTTTTTCTCAAAGAACAGCATTGTTAAAAAATTAAAAAGTTTCTGATGGCATATATAAAATGAGAAAAAAATGTGTTAGCTGGTGTTACTTGGAAGTTTTCTGGTCTCAAGTGTGAGGAGAGCTGCTGGAACAGAGCTTGTAGGAGTTCAGTATGCCAGTTGGCAAGCTGGTGAAATCCTGCACAAGGTGACTGGATAACTACACATCATTGGATTTGCATGGTTACTTTCTTCAAGTGATAAGTGCAGAAAATGCAAAGCACTTTGGTAAGGTACAGCAATACTTAACACAGACACAGGAAGGGAAAAATGTTTGCCCTGACCTGACAGTGGTATAAATAGGTTACTCTAAATTTTTCAGCTTTTTAATTGCCTCTTCTACAGCTATGGGACTCGAGTGGTTTTGGAAGGGGACATAGATCTATGCAACCTATTGTTTCTTTCCCTGAGGTGGAAACCAACTCACTTTGAGTATGGTTAACTGGAGAACAGAGAAGGAAGGGGTAAAGACTACTTAGACTGGCCTCAGTGGAAAATGCCTATCTGAAAAATGCAATTGGAACGAAGTAGACAACTTCTCACTGGCTTGATCCCAGCATGCTGTGGGAGGGTGAATAAAGCTCTTTTGAGTTCCCTCAACACCTGAGGCAGGAGACATGGGGGACCATAGACCCACAGAAGCAGAGCATGTTGCTGGCAATAGCTTGTCTGATTACTTTGTCATGTAGTCAGTGCAGTCACTGTTGTAGATGCCCCATGTGGAGCTTAACTGTCTTTGCCTGTTATTTTGAATTTTCCTGCCTCGTTTCAGGGCCTGTGACTTAGCTTTCTAAAAAAAAACCTCTGTATTAGTTATCTGTCATCGTCAGTGGCATTTAGTCTTGTTGCTTTTTCATCCTCTTCCCTGCCTCCCCCTCCACTGTGAATCACAGGAGGGCTGTTTTTCTTAGTCATTAACTGTAGGTGTTTGCACACCCCAGCGCAGGCAGCTAAGCAGGAAAATTTAGCAGACAGCTGTCTAGCAGTGTGGAATTAAATCAGAAGTACTTTTCTAGGTTCTAATTAAAAAATTATTTTTGTAAATAAAAAGTATACATGTAGTAAGTATAAGATTCTTTTCCACAAATAAGAAGTGCAGTTATTTTGTTGTATTCATTATGAGAAGGGGATGTGATTATAATTTGGCCCCACCTCACAGTGAAATGCTTTTTTTCCTTTGTGATACCCTGTGTTTGATGTTTATCTTACAGGTGCTTTTTTGGTATTGGCTTTTATTTTCAACTGTAGAACTCAATTTTAGCTTCTGACCATGGCTTGACTGTTCAAAAGAGTTACTCTGAAATAAGTTCTGTGCTTTAAATTGATATCTTGCTTTAGTTCAAATTAACTTTAATTGTAGGTATAAAAGCCTTTAGGAGCAAAGTTATCACTCCTCTCAAGACAATTTCGTAGATCAATAGCAGAATTAAAGTTGGAGTTTATGTATATGAGGCCAGTCCTAACTCAATATGTGCTTGTGAGAACTGACACTATTGATGGGTGGAACAGGGGACAGATTCTGTCTTGGTCTTATCTTCCTTGATTTTCTGTATCAAACATGTTTGATACTTCTCCAGATTTCTAAAGGATTGCAACAAACTCTTTAAAGATGATCTAATGGTTTTAAGTGGAAAGTCTAAGAAATAAAATGAAAAAAAAAAAAAAAAACCAACCCAAACCAACAAACCCAGGCACTGAAGCACCCTGTAAAGGTCTAGCCTTATTACACATCACTTTCTATTCAATTTTATGCTTTCCTATGCCAATTTTGTATTGGCTATATGGTTGTTCTCCTTCTTCCAGTGCACTCTTTGAAGACAAGTAGACTTGAACTTAAGAGTGTAGAGGCAAATGAAGAATGTGGAAAAGGCCTGGTTTCATAGACTAAGGAGCTCATGTCCTATTCTTATGCTGATATGGAGAGTTAATAAGTCACCAATATGGATGTCAGGATGTACAATCAAGTTTATAAAGTGAGCTTTACTGTTGCCACAATCTTGCTTAATGTAACAACATAAAGATTGAGATATTTTGAGACCCTGCCCTTGGCCACTTGAGAGGAGAGGGAAATACTAGTGGAAAAAACCTTCCAGATGAGGTTTTCCTTCTATGTGGACTTTTAGGTAAGTTCTGGGACTGTCCTGGTGACATGCTGAGTTCTCAAAATTGGGGAATTTTAGGGAAGTTTAGAGTGTTGTAACTTAGGAAGGGGAATGCTGACCAGAGGTGGGACTATGTCTGTTGGCTTTTTTTCTTCTTATTTGCAGTGATTCAATGGGTAGCTATGAAGAAGCTGGTTAGAGTATTTAAAAACTGATCACTGGCTTCCAAAATTACCAGGAATACTAAAGAATTGCCAGCTGGATTAGTTGAAGAAGCATGACTGGTACTGAAATTGTAAGCTAAACACCTAGTTTGAAACTGTGTGACCTAACCATGTCTTGGTGCCTGCAAAAGAATGGATCAGAGATCTGTTTGGCTTTGATGTTGCCTAAGTTTGGAAATTTTGGTGTTTTAGTGGTTTTTGTTTCTCCCATTCACAGATTAAAGTATGCTATAAAATGGAAACATTGTTTTCATGCCTCTGAGGTAATGGGAATAAATAAGTAATTAATTCAGAAGTATGCTAATGACTGTTCAGGTATAAAGAGCAAAGGAAAACGGAGTAACAAAGTGGCTGGATGAGGTTGCAAGTGTCTCAGAACTGACAGTGAGAATTCAACTGGAAAGTTAACAAAGTGAATAATATTTGTTGTGTTGTGTGAAGATCTGTGTTTTATTGTGATAGGTAGGTATTCTGACCAGTCACACAATGGGATATTGGTCAGTGGAACAACACAGGAATGCTGACCTGTTACTAACCAGGATGGTTGGTACAAGAACACTTTTTGTAAGCAAGCTAGTAGTGCTTTTTGATGTGGGCCTCAGTAATGCTTTTTCCACTGCAGTGCTGAAAATTATCCCTTAAATTTTTTCTGTTCTTTAGAAAGAAAACTTGCTGAAAGCCATTTGTAACAATAGTTGTGCTGCTAGTGCTTGAACGGGGGCAAGAATGAAGTTGGATTAAAGGGCATTTTGCCCTTAAGTTAAATGGCACTTTGCAAAATACTTATCCACTGTGTTGTGCAAACATGGGACTTTAAAGCTCATGGTGGTAAAGCTGAATCAAAGGTCAAGGAACAAAAAGCTGGAGAACACAATGTGAAGAATGATGAAATTGTACCAGATATGGGTAAAATGTGCTTCTGAATTTCATAGTTATAGAAATACCTTACGGGTTTTGGGTTTGCTTTTTTTTTTTTTCCCCCTGTTAAATTTTGTAGATTTTGTTTTCCTGGCAGGTAAAATTTTGAGTGTACCTAAAATTTTTAAACTGAAACTGAGAAATATAATTATTGAAATTCATGTGCCCCACCACTGCCAAAAATTCTGTAACTGTTTAACTGAAATGTGGCTATTGTAGGTATGGAAAGGAGGTCAGGAGAGAGTGTGTGCCTTTCCTTTTTGCCTTTGTTCGTTGTCTTATGTACTTTCTGTATGTTAATGAACAGCTCATTCAAAATAATAGCTTTTAATTTGCATACAAGTAATGGATAGTCTTTAAAGGTGAAATCCTACATTCAAATGGACAATTGTCTTGTCCTGTCCAATCAAAACCGTATGTGTGCTCACTTCACTAGATTTTAGTTCAATTTACTGTGCTGTTTAGATTAGTGGAGGAAAGCCTGGCAATAGTATATGTGACACCAGTAATATGTTTGAGAACCACAATGCTTTTTGCTAGGATAGCTTTACATGCAAGCCAAATAATTACCTCCATGTGTGACGAGAAAAGTAGTTTGAGAGGTTTTGGTGCTGGTTTGTTTGTTTGCTCCGTTGAAAAGATGATTGGATGTGTTCTGTTCTGGCCTAAATTCTTGGATACTGAAAAATTCAAACTTGCTCTAGAAGAAACTTTTGTGATTGGTGAAGACATTATGAGGGCACGCTTGGCAGTGAGTTAAAGGGCTGGATAAGAGAATACAGCTTCAACCAAATGTCCTATTTCTCTTTTCTCGCCTCTCTTTTAGATGTCGTCTCTACCAAGGAGGGTGAAATCTGAAGCCAAAGCCTGTACATCAGAAGAATTACCTTCATTTCTTGATTCGTAAGATGATTTTTTTTTTCAGATTTTTTTAAAAGTTTATGCTAAGATTGAGCAATTGCCTAAGAGAAACACACTGTTTCTGAGAGGTTGATTAAAAACTTTTCATGCACAAAACTTCAATTATAGAACACAAGTTACTTATGCTTCTTCATGCTCACACTGAAGACATGGTAAAAGGGAATTGCCAGTTGTCCAAACAGAATCAAATGTGTATGCATCCTAGGAACTAGTTTCATAAAAGTTGGTAAATTGTTCAAGTCATTAGCTCTGTAGCAGTGGGAAAGGCCTGTATTTGTTGAATCTGCCTACCTTTCTGTTAATTTTTCCTGTTTGCTTTCTTTCATGCCAGAAAACTTAGACTAGTTTGCGTATGTATTTTTTTTTATTCTTCTCATAAGCAGTAGTGTTGATTCATTTGTTTTTCAGGAGCTCTGAATCAGAGGAGGAAGAGGAAGAATGGGAGCCAAAAAGCAAAACTGCCAAGAGACCTCATTTGCCAAAGAAAAATGAGGTAAAAACGAAAAAAGCTGCTGTTCCACGATCAGCTGTGGCCAAGAAAATGGTCAAGAAGGTAGCAATAAAAGAGGAAATGGTGAGTATCTATAAGCAAGAAACATGTAATTGCTGCTGTTGGCAAGCAACATGACCAGAATTTTTCCAGCTCTGGTTCTGTTGGTTACATGCGTCTGATCAGCTCATACAATTCCTCTGTTCCAATATTCAGTATGTTGGATAATGTGGCTTTCTTATTCATTAAAGTGTCTTTAATATAAGGACCCTTCTTGAAAATTTTGGCCCCTGATAATGGGATTTGATTTTCCCTAGAGATCTTTCCACAATGTAAATAAAAAAATGCCTCTGTTCTTTCTATAGTATCTCTGGTTTCTGTATTTCACCTTTGACGTCTTCTACCTTTTCTCTGGCTGGGTCCCACAAAAAAAGGGAGCCTGTACTTACGTTTTCTTGTACGACTGTTCAACCCACTAAGAATTGCAGTTTTATTACGATTAATATAAAAATGCCGTTCTCTTGGAAATTACTTGCTTTTGTCAAATATTGACATCAGGGATCCCATCATGACAGAAGCTAGTCCTTCTGCCTTTTGAAGATGATTTCTGGGGAAATTGAGGAAAGAAGGTGTGGCTTGTCTGAGGTTAAATTGTATATTGGGAGTCCAAGTCTCGGTTCCAGTTCCCTTGCTGGGATTTTAACACCTCATTAGAGGAGTGCCTACCTGCCCTGTTGTTTCCTTTTTTGTTGAGATGAATGGAGGCAGACTGTAGATCAGTGTCTTCTGAACCAGAGTCCAATTAAATGCTTTCCAGGATAATTTTATTTGGTCTTTTAAATCACAGTTCTTCTGGGTGTGTTTGTATCATTTCCTCTATGAAAGATGTATTTCAGGTTACTTGGTTTCTCTTTTGGCTTTTTGCTGCTGGACAGAGGTGCTTGGGAAAATGTCTGATAGCAAGTCTTTCCAGATTTTAAATGAAATGTTGAAACCTTTTGTAACAGTCAATGCTTAATATGGTGTCCACGTCTTTTTGGCAGGATGTATCTTTGCCTATTGCACCGGTAGAAGCTAATAGAATGCAACTTCTAAATCCTAAGGAAGAAGATACAAGCCCTAAACCAAAAAGTTTAAATCAAAAGCCAGAAGTGCCTAAAAAAATGGAAATAAATTCATTCCAAGGGAGAATAAAAAAGAGTTTAGGGAGTGATGAAAACCCCTCAACAAGTGTTTCTGTAGTGGGAAATCAAGTGAAACAGGAGAAATTTGAGGAGGCTTCTGCATTTGATGAACCACCTTCTAAAAAGATTAAGTTGAATGCATGTCCTCAAGGAAAGCCAGTTAAAAATCTTGGAGGCAACAAAATAAAAGAAGAATTTGAAATGAACTGGGATATTGTACAGGTATGAGATCTTTTCCTTTTCTGAGTTATCAATGAAACTATTTCATACGTAATGAGCACTTAGAATCTTAACACACAATTTCAGACCTCTGAAGTTAAGTAGTCATTTAACCTCTGCTTAAGTTGTCATTTTACATGTATGAATATAGATGTTGGTTGATTACTGTTAAAACTTCAAACTTTAACATTTTAATATCTGTGACTTTGGCAATCCTTAGTACACAGCTTGCCTGTAACAGTTTGCATGTTTCACCTTTGTCAGCTCATGGCTGTTTTTTGAGGATGCACTCAACTGGAACTCCTGCAGGAAGGGATGCTGAAAGATTTGGGATGTCTGTGTGCACAGTTTCACAATATGAGATTTAGTTATCGTGGACCATTTTATTGTATAGACTGATTTGAGAGTGTTTGTCACTTCATGGTCCTATTGAGGAGGAGATTGCATTCCTCACACAGCAGTGACATCAAGGGAGGTATCATCTTTGTTTTTGTGGGATGTTAACTTTGAAGCTGTTCAGGTGAAGACAGTTTTAGGATAGCTCTTGTGTTGGGAGACTAGGTGTGGTTACAGGAGATTTTAATATAAACAGAGTGGGCGTAGATAGGACACATTGTATTCATCATCCTTAGTACTCTCTGCTTAAAAGGTCTGTAAAACTTTGTTTGTGAGTTTTCTAAAATACTCCTGGAAACACAGATGGAGAATTTGGTCCTTGTGTATTGCTGCTCTAAAAGCAGTGACTGTGATTGTACAGGTATTGTTACATTTTTAGGCTTCAGAATTAAACGCTTGAGAAGTTTTTATATCAGTCATCTATGAGATTAACCGGAGTGAAGTGAAAAAAACTGTGATAGTTAAAATGTTACTAAGATCAGCTGCTTATGTAGGTTTGTAATTGGTTCCATATTGATACACTATAACTTTATCTTTGGAAATCTCAATGTTTACAAAATAATGGTTAAGTTTGCAAGGCTTGCTTCATCTTGAAACTGTTAATAGTATCATGCTAGTTTCCTGTTGAGTGAGGTTTGGATTAGCTCTGGCTTTGTGGGTTTTGTTTGCTTAATTTACCCATGAGGTATGCCAGTGTTGGCTTAAAAAAAAAAAAAAGTTCCAAGTTTTCTGAGTTGCCATGTACAGTTTATTGTCATTCTATTTTGTTTTTTAATTTTGGTTTGGTCTTTTTTTCTGTTCCCAAGAGGCACTCCTTCCAGCACTCTTTTTAACCCGTGATTACAAGTTTCTAGAAACATTGGTTGGGCATGTCTTGCTGAAATACTGGGTGTGGTGGCGGGATGCATGAGAAGCCTGGCACCCTCTCTTAGGGAGGACAGTAGTCCCCACTAGCCAGTGGAATATTCTAGGATTGGTCTCCCACGTCTCTTAAATGTGTTTCTTTGTTTTGTTTTTTTTTCTCCTTTGGCAGGCCTTGTCAGAAATAACAAATGTTGAGCCATGGGTGTGTGCAAACTTAATTCATCTCTTTCAAGAAGAAAACACAATTCCTTTTATTGCTCGTTATCGAAAAGAGCTCATTAATAATCTGGAGGCCGATGCCTTGCGAGAAGTGCAGCAAACACTGGAAGAGCTACGGTAAGTAAACCAGCACAAGGAGGTATCTGGGTGGGGGGTAAGTAACAGCTGGCTGCTGTTTCTGTGTCCTTTCTCATTGGCACTTTGTACACCCTATAATGAACTCATAAAGATGAAAGTTTCAAACTGAGGTAATTATGCTTGATACCTGTCTGGGGCTTTGTTGTTATTTTTTCAATTGGTTGGGGTGTTTGTTTTTTAACTCTAAGTAACAAAAAAACTAGCATTATTAATTGTCAAAGAAAAACTAACATCTTAATCCCTTAGCAGTTTAATACAACTGCACAGAAAAAATTTGCATTGAAAAAGTGGTTTATAGTTGCTGGAGGTACATCTCACCTGGCTTTCTATGCTGCACTGTTAGAAAAAGAGCAACTAAAAATCCCTTGGCTCCCTGCTTGGAGCAGGGGGGCCTCTAGCAAAGAGCTCTTCTTGAGGTTGGAAGATACCAGGAGAGCAGGCTAAACTATCCCATACCATGGCAGCAAAGAAGTGACCAGCAAAGATTGTTGCAGCAATAGATGAGATTGCCATCTCGAGAACATGTGGCCACTCAAAAGCAAAAAGGAATTAAAGCAATCACACAGACTTGCCACAGCTGTTCAGTCAACATGGTGTCTTCCTCCTGTACTCCCTACTGTCCTCTACCAAGAAATTCTTTCCAAAGTGGGAAGGTAGCCTGAGAGTTCTTATCTGAACAAGTAATTAAAATAACAAAACACCTCTGCTGCTTGCAGTTGCTCATGTGCATCTTATTGAAGACCTAGAAGTGTCAATCTGGTACCCTGTACTTGATGCTGCAGAACTATCTGTACATGAATTACAGCTGTAAGTGGTCATCAGCCTGGATTTATCTTGGGCCCTCTTTGGCTTCTGGGTCAGTAGTCTTGCTGAGATGTGTGTAGCAGTAATGACTTATCAGTATTGTTTGGTGATTTTTCTTAAAGCTACCACAAGATACGTTGATACAGTTTTGAACTAAGTGGAGAAAGAAAATAATGGTTAGAAACATTGATATTATCAGACTTGTTTTTTTGAGGATTAACATGAGGTACCACCTTCAAGGATTCCAGAGAGTTTCAGCAGTGTAATACACAAGGTCACAATCAATAGACTTTTAATTCTTTCTAAAATGTGACTGTTAATATTAATCTCTTGCATTTTAGGACTGTTGCAAAGAAGACACATACAATGATACAGAAATTGAAGAAAGAAGGGAAATTATCTGGTTGCCTTTTAAAAGCATTATTAAATTGCAGAACTTTGGAAGAATTGGACCATGTGGTCAGTATTCCAGTCTCTTTCAGATCATCCTTAGTTTAAATGTATTCTTGCATAACTAGATGTTACATTATGTCAAATACATAGCATGACTGAAATATTTCCTTGCTTTTTAATAACTTTTTTTTTTTTAATAAGTCTGCACCTTATAAAACTGGGAGTAAAGGCACCAAAGCTCAGAGGGCCAAGCAGCTGGGATTAGAACCTGCTGCTCTCTCCCTCCTGCAGAATCCTGTGGCGCTGAATCTCTTTTCTTACATTAGACCCAATACCAAAGGTAAGTGCTCTGCTTCTAGGAGCAATAATGTCCTGAATGTCTCAAAATATTTTAAAGGGAAGATTACTTTGATTGTTCTGATGTTGCTGGACGTTAGGCAACTACTTTAATTTTAAGTGTTTTAAGCAACATGTGGTAAGAGTTTACATTTAGTGCCCTGACTCTCCAACTTTTCCTGTCTCTTTGTATTGTAAATAGTAATAATTATGGTATGCAAAAGGCAGAAGTCTGGGGACCTTAGAGTTTACATCTGTATTTACTGGTAAGAGAGAGAACTGCACCACACACCTGAAACCTCTCCATGGTTCTACTTGAATTGTTTCCTGAAGATTTAATGCTGATTGTGTAAGAGGCTCATGCTCATACTCTGAATTGAAGGAAATGTCATCCAGCAAAGCTTCTCTTAATAAAAACTGGCCTTGGTGATTGCAAGTGAACAGGAGAGTTTTTGTTACTGAATGACAGTAGGGATTGAAGATGTTAAAGGTTCTTGCTCAAATTTCAGAGATTGCATACAACATGATTGTCACATATAGACTGCAGAATTGTGTGTCTTTGTGAATGCAGTTATGGGTGAATCTGTAGGGGGCAATCTCTGACAATAAAATGCTAGGATTACTGTATGATGTTAAAATAGAAATGTACTTCTATTCTTCCCTGCCCAAACAGATACTTTTGCAATTTCAACCTAAGGATACTGAACCTCCTTAGTAAGGCTGACTCTTACTCTTCCCACTTCAATTTATTTTATTTAAATATTGCTTATAAAACTCTGCTGATTTTGCATTTAAAATCAGTTACCGGATACTCTTGATTGTTTAATTACTGCATTTTAGCATATGTGATTACTTCCTACAGCATTATGTTGCAGCCATATATCTGACTATTCTGGTGGAGTCTAGAGAGCCAAAAGGAAAACTTCATGGTGGAAGTTCAAATAAATTATTTATAGTATATTCAGAAGGAAGTGCTATTTGTTGCAGCTTAAACATTAGTTTTTGAAAAGCAGTACACATATTTTCAATTTTGTGCTAAAAATATTGCTGCTTGGGTTTATATAATGGTTTGCATTTGAAAGACATCAGAGATTATCTACATCTATGAACTGGGTCACTTTTAACTTGGGAGCCAGTTTGACAACCTATATACAGTTTGAGATCAGAGCTGTGTTTTGTTTGTTTGGTTTTTTTAAAGGAATGAAAGTTTTCATCAAATCCTAATATTTCTTTGTTTTAAATTCTCAACGTTTTTCAAGTTATACTAAAAATAAACTGAAATAAAAACAGCAGTTCACATTTCAAAGTCAGACCTTACAAAGTTAAGGAGGCAAGCTCACCAGAAAACTTTGTTCTTCCATTTAGTTGTGTGAATGGTCAAATACATCTCTAATCACACAAGCATGCGCTGGTGGACACACTAAACTTTATGATTAATTCTTTAATCCCGACTGATTTAGGCCTATGCTATCTCATTCAAATTCTCTACTAGAATTAAAATAATTGGGCCATGTACACTTCTAATAATGTCTTAATTGCTATTCAACGTGATGCATGTTTTAAAATTCCTTTAGCTTTGTGTTCTGACATGACATTACTTTTACCATAAGAAACACGAACTTGTAAGGATCCAAATTTTGCAAGTTCTGATAAGTTCAGACATTTATTAATGTAGTCTTATGCTCACTTTTTTTTTTTTCTTTCTAGCAGTTAAGTTTAACTTTCTTGTCTTAAAAAAGGGCAAGATGAATTTCTGGTAGTGTGTAACTTTATAGCCCAATCAGAAGCAACATTCTGGATTCAAAATGAATAGCTAGAGCTATGCAATCTTTTAAAATGGTGTTAATAAAGCTGTTTCAAGACATTGGTAGTCCATCAGACAGCAGAATGAAAAATAGTATGTGCTGAAGGAGACAGTTAATGCTGCATTTACCAGCTCTGGGACTTTTGCTTTTTGCCCTGAAACATTCGTTACTGACTGTTGCGTGAAACAGGGTTAGATACATTGAAGTAAAATACAAGATGTCAATTTTCGTTCATTATCTTTTGATTCTGGTTTGATTCAACAATTGTGCAAAGGAGAATAATGTGCTGGTTCTTCTGGCCTTTTGAATTAGGGTGTGGTTCTAC
The DNA here is from genome assembly GCA_013399695.1 of Formicarius rufipectus. Taxonomy (NCBI): domain Eukaryota; kingdom Metazoa; phylum Chordata; class Aves; order Passeriformes; family Formicariidae; genus Formicarius; species Formicarius rufipectus. The sequence continues at coordinate 336,217 of VXAU01004217.1, read as the reverse complement.
CTCTTGGAAATTAGCTGAGTAATTCTGCTATCTCTCCAGAGATAGGAAGATGTTTATAACTTCATGTCTTTGAAAACATAAGTTCAGTGTTTCATAGGAGAAGTTGATGGTATTCTGACTCAAAAGTGTCATTGTGCAAACTCCTGCTACAAACCAGTGGAAATATAAAACTACTACACAAAGAAAAGGCAGGATTGCCTGCCAAGAATTTTTAGGCAGTTTCCATATCAGTAGCAAAATGTGTAGACTTCTATTGCAGTTACTCATTTTATTAAAATCTTAAATATTTTGTTTAAATATCCAATTTTACTATTGTAAATAATTTATATCATGCATGTCAAGATCTGTTAGCGTAAAAGTCAGTAAAATGAGAGAAAAATAATTTGTGTCATTTTGACTTATGACACTTCATTAGTCACTTTAGTCTCATTAAAAATATAATAGTTTCAGATGTTCTGGAAAGGAACTTTAGTTAATAAGAAAATTTTAATGAATTACGTTTCTTTGAAACCTCTGCAAGTCATTCAGGTATCTTTAATCAGTTATCTTTCAGTTTGTATATGTTTTATTAGTGCTTGTGCAGTTGTGTAATTTTTTATATTACTTTTTTCTATAATTATTAGTATATGTTCTATAATCTATTTTTTTCTAAGGGCTTGCAAATATCCAAGAAGTAGAGGCTGGAGTACAGCATATTTTAGCAGACATCTTTGCTAAAGATAAGGATACACTGGATTTTATCAGGAAATTGTAAGTTTCATTCTTACTTTCTAAAATTCCCTGGTTATATGGTAAGACTCTGTCTCCAAGCATGTGAATACAGAACTTCTTTAATGATGTGAAAACAGTGTTGTTGTGAGTTTTAGCTCTATTCCTGTGTATATTCATTAGCCCTTCTGCCTATCTGGCTGTCAGTGGAGGTCAGATCTGCTGTAGGCATGGCATGATGCTGTGGCTCCCAAAGAATGTAAAATCCTTTGTGGCTCTGCTCCAAATACAGCGGTTCTCCCTTGCAGTCAGTGACCCATAAGGCAATTTTCCCTCCTTGCATGTTCTTCAAGCTATAACATTTCAAAGGTGCATCTGCTTAAGCTATTGCTCCAATAGCTGAGTTGACACCAGTCAGTGTAATTAGTGTGCAGTGATGGTTGACTTTGGCATTGGTAGTCAATAAGACAAACAAATATGACTGTTTTTAAAGAAGGAGTTACTGATCCTTTAATTGTGCTAGCTGAATTTTTGTTGATGTACATTGCTTGACTTCAGTGTTTCTATGTCTGGGGAGTTGGTATGACAGAGTAATAACCACTTGTTATTATATTTTCTCTGCCGTGTGCCATCTGGATGGAGAATTGAGCTCTCAAAGAACATGTGGAACATGTGCTGCTTTAGGGGCATGTAGTATTGTTTTGAATCAACACTGTGATAATTTCAGTGAAGGTGTTTAGTAAAGGATGTGCTGTCACTACCCAACTAACACATGCATTCTTTTGACCACTGGAAGTTCCTAAGTTGAGTACTGAGTGCTTTACAGATGAATCCAGTGGGTGTGAAGTGTGCTGTATGTAGGGGAATCATGAGGAGCATTCTGGAACCTATCTGTTACTCCTAAAAATAATGAAAAATTGTATGGTTGTTAAATACTTAAAGCAAGAAATTAATTCTGAGACTGGGTAGATTCAAGAGAGAGATTGCATTTCTAGAAAACAGAGAACTACTATAATTTTTTTTTGCAAACTTCCCAAAATATGTTGTGTGAAGTTGAAGCCATAACTGATCAAACTAAAGTGCAGGTGGTGGCTTTTGAGTATCTATTTCCTTCAGGAGAAGGGCTGTGATAGCTTTTTCTGAGGTCTGCTTGAATGTCTTTGTATGTTTCAGTCAGTCTAAGTTATGTCAGTCTCAGCATTAAGATGTCATCCTGTTCTGCAGGTAATTAGAATTAACACAACCTGTAATTGAGCAGACTCCAAACTTCATTTTTATTTAATATATGCAGTAATGACTTGTTACAGGTCTCATGCCAAAATACCATGTTAATATCTGTTTCTTCTATTCAGATGTCAGCAAAAGTACATTTCTATCCAATCAACCTTGGCGAAAGTATCATCCAAAAGTGGAAACGAAAAGGATATTGATAAGTTCCAACTGTACCATGAGTTTTCTTGTCATATAAAGAATATTCAGCATCACCAGGTACAACTTCAAATCAGTATTATTTTCTTTGAATTTTAGCTGTAGTGAATGTGGCTTCATTTTTGCATTTTGTTGCTTAAAACTGATTCTAAAGATAGTTTCTTTTTCTTTACAGTTATCAAAGGTAATAGAGGCTTTAAAATTCTTGAAATGCAGAACTGTTAATCTGTTTTAAGAAACTGAGCAGAGGACTGCTATTCTGTTTGCCCAATGTGTAATTAATTTTAAATAAACAAATACGATTTATGTACCAGATAAATTGCACTGATATTGAAATGCTTTTGGTGCTTGTCATGCCCTCCCTCCCTTCTGCTGGTGACAAGAGCTTATCAAGGGTCATGAGGAGGGGCATAAAAGCTGAGCAATACTATATGCCCTGTAGAGGTGAGACAAGGATAGGAGTGACATAGTAGTGGAAACTGCTTGGTTGCAGCAGAAGAATTTGAACCTCTTCTTGTTTCCTTTGGATGGTTTTACTGCAGCACTGAGTCAGAGTGTGCTGAGCTATTTGACACTAAACCCGACAGGTGAAACTGGTGAGAGGCATCAGGAAAGGATCCAGAAAAAAGAAATTGAAGGTGACCTAAAAAGCAACTCGGGGGAACATCCTCTGCACTACCCCAGAAAATGGGTTTGTTTTGCAAGTCATCAGTGTTCCCTTCTGTGGAGTATCTTTGGTTATTGTAGACTCATATAACTGCATAAAGAAATGAGGGATGAAGCAAATTTACCAGCTGATAAGCTGATGACTTGATAGCTAGGCTGCCCCTGTTCCTGAAGTTCAAAGGCTGGAGTGTAATCCACTCCATGCAACTGTCAAGACCTTTGAGCTAATTCATAACTAATCACCAAGTGAATTGTCTTATTTTGGCAACAATTACCTAGCTTAAAAAGAAAACCAAAACAAAAAGAGAACCCAACAAATAAAGCAAAAGAAAATCCCATACCACACAAAGCTTTATAAGTATGAACACTTACTGTGCTTATATTGGTAATTATTTGGTGAAAACTTGCTTCTAGAGAGAGAGTCTGGGAAAGTTGATAGAGCAATCTATTGAGTACTTTGGTGATGTTCATGCAGATTTATAGATTCATCAGGAGATCTCAAGTGTTGTGATGTATGGATTTTGTGTGCTTTTACTGTTGATTGAATACTTGGACTGTCAAAGGCTACTTCATTTTACCTGCACTGACAGTGGTGAATACTGAGGTATGCCACATGTACTAGATGAACAGCTCTTTCCTGGGGTGATAGTATGACTTCTTGTCTGAAGTATCCCTTTTTTTTACTTAAAGAAAACTGTTGTTTAGCTAGAACCAGGGCTAGAAACCTTATTTCCCAAACCTGGTTAGCACTTTGATCATGTGACTGTACTGTTTCTTATCCAGAATGTGCCCTTGTTTGTCAGTTTGGTGTTAAGATTAACTTGTTCTCTTTTGGTTTATCTTTCCTTGTGTGTGTTGCTAACCCTGATGCCTCTTTTCTTACCTATGCTGGCTCTCCAGTGAAGTAATAACTGCTAATTTTGCAGCTGGGAGTCTTATAATGGATGTTTTTGCACACTTCCTGCTGTCTTTTATCTGTTTACTACTGCTATTGACTGTTCTGACACACTGAATATTTCTGTATTGTAAATCATAGAAGTCTGAGTTGCCCGTGCTTCACCGAGGTTTCAAGCCTCAAGGTATTACAGGGCTCTTTTTTACTAATTGAGGAAAAAATGCATTTTAGGATGATTTCTGACATGTAGAATTTGCAGAGTTCCCTGTTTTGTAAATATATTGTGATTTTTTTTTAATGTCTTGTTTTTGATTCTTTGTTTCTTTTTCAGTTTCTGTCTTTCTGCCTTTTGTATTTTANTTTTTTTTTTTTAAATCTCCCATTTCTTCCTTAAGTTTAAACCTAGGTACTGTACTTTTGAAAGTCTCTGATCAGCTTCAGTTTCTTTATTACCTTACCTTATATCCCTACTGATGCAAATTGCCATTTTAAAAATTTCTTTATTTTCTTATAACCATCCTTTTTAATACCTAAAAGTCTTTACTTTCTCCTTTACATAACGTTTTGAAGAAATACTACTTTTTTGTATTTAAAATTTTGTAAAAATGTATTCTTTAAGAATAGAGTCGAAGAAGTTCAATTGAAGAAATTCTCTGGTTTAGTTCAAGGTTATTAAAGAAAATATATACTAAAAAAGATATAGGAAAGCCTGAAACTAAGAGCAGTTTTTAACATTTACTAATGCCCCCAGATTAGAGGTTAAATAGCTGTATTTGAAGAACACTTGTAAAATTCACTGTTTTAAAGAACTTCTCTACTGCTTTTGTGACTGCACACAGACAAGTGTTCTAAATTCATTTATCTAGAGGCAAAAGTCAGCTTTAAATCACCTCTTTGCAGAACTTCAAATACGGGTTTCCACTGAAACTTGTCATCACTGGAGTATGGAAGTGCTAGTAATCCTATAGATCTGGATACAACCCTAAGTCTGCTCTAGGTTCCCTGTGAGTAAATGGGGTGGCCAGTAGCCTAGCTTCTTACCTGTGGGAGAATAAGCTGGGCCTTTATGACCAAAGGACATATAGCTCTGTGTGTGTGTGTGTGTGTGTGTTGCAGTGAGTTCAGTTGCTGTGCAGTAGAGCTGCAGCTCGGTTCTACAGCTGTTGCTGCACACTCCACACATCTGGGTCACTTTCTGTGACATTGTAGTTTGGTCTGCCACAAAATGATTGGGAATGGTGTGGATGTGGCTTGTTTGTCTGAAAAAGTTAAAATACTGAAACTGAAATGAGAAAAAACTTCATTGTTTTGAAAACCTGACTCCAGATTTTGACCTGGTTGGACACCTGTGGGTGTTTCCAGATGGAACATTGTGCTGTCGAGAGGTTCAGTTTCTTCCTTTGGCAGCAAGGAGAAGCTGACTGGACTCTCTTTGGATGTAGTTGAGTGCTCTACCAGCACTTTCATAAGTAAGGAAAAAAAAAATCTTTCAAGAGTTTATTTGAATTTTTGACTAACTGTAAACAGTTCAGTGTTTGTGTACGCCTTGGGGTTGCTTTCCTCTATTTGGAGATGACTGAAATGATGGGAGGAAAAGAATTCATGAATAAAGTGTAACGTTTGAGGCAAGTGCTCTATTTTCAATCTCATACTTAAAAAGGAATTGGAAATTAAAAGTCCTTGGCAAAGTATACATAACTTATTCAGAGAGTCTAAGTAAATCTGCAATGTAGAAGAGAGCTGTGCAAAATGAAGGATGTCATATTTTTATGATAAACAGAATAAGGTTTGACAAATCTTGTGACTAGATTGAATTGTTGTTCTTGCTTTCTCTGGAAAATGTATGTTGTTTTTAACAACCCTGGCCCTAGATCTGTTCCAGTCTTTGATAAAAACAGTCTTTTTCCAGAAGTAAAGACTGTTTTGTGTCTAGAATGGCCAAATTTTAACCTGTTATGTAAAAAACCTAAGCAAAACAAAAAGACCTTTATTATAATAGAGGAAGAGGTTGAGTAATTCCTTTCTTAATTGAGCATTTATTGGATTATAATTCTTCCCCAAATTCATCACTTAAAACAGTTTAGGTGGTTTTTTTAAGAATAAAAATGTAAATAATACCAGTGACTGCATTAACAGCTGGTTTAAGTTCAGGTGACTGACACATTCTGCAGAGGGAGTGCCAGGAAACAAAATACGATGCAAATATTGACCTTGCTAATGATATGCTGAATGATGACATTATAATTCTATCAGATATATTCTCTTTTGTGAACATCATTTTGATTTCATTTTAACTTGACATTTAACTTTCTCTCTTTTATAAAAAAATAAAATCAGAATAAACGTGAAAGCATTTGATTTGTTAAAATGTGTCTTTCTAATTTCTACATGAAAACATTTGCTTTGGCAGTCAAGGTACCAGATGCTATAATATTTCACATGCAATCTTTATTATTAGCTTTGTTGTTCAATGATATGTCAGGCCTGGTATGTCACAGGAGCAGTAAGGCTGAGGAATATAAATTGGTACTATGTCCTGGAGTCATTTTAAACCATTGTATTTAACATATGTGACATGTCTGAGTTAGCTAGTGATTGAATTAAAGTTCATGATTGACACAGAATGCTCTGTTGTGACAGTGCTCAGGGCCTGCTACATACAGCAACATGTGTAGTCATACAGGAATGTCAACTTCGAGCAGGTTTCTTTTTTTGTTTCTTTGTTTTTCTTCTTTAAAATACTTTGGAAGGAAAAGGAAACCTAAATACACGGCTTTTATTTGTAGCTGCTTCTGACTATTATTCTGTTTCTGAAATCAATGAGTTTTCTTATACTGAAGTGTACATTCAGTGTCTCCATAGTGAGATTAGACTAGTAGTTACCCATCAATATCCTCCAGGATCCACCACTTGTATTGTGGTCCTGATTTTAAATATAAGGTCACAGTCTTCCATTGAAAACTGAACTCTGTATGCAGGTAGCACATGTGCAACCCAATTTAGCTTGAGATCATGAATAGGCAGATTCTGTCAGCAATACGTGCATATGTTTTAAGGCTGGAGTGTTAAGGTAAAGAGTGTATCTACTGTCTTTTCTGTTACTTGTGAACTAGACATAAATAGAAATTAATCCTCTTTCAAATTAATCTGAGTGCCTTTGTGTTACAAGTTCTGATTCATAATTAATTTTAAATTTGATTTGATCTTGAGAAGAAAAACAAAACCTAAAACGTAGGACTAACTTTTTACCTCTGCAATTTCTCAGTCTGATTGGAGTCACTTTTCAGTTAATTTCTGGAGTTTAAATTTGGATTATTAAGTAAAATTATTCTATCAGCTAAATTCATGCTGTCTTGTATTATAAGTGTGCTTAAGATAAACCGAATCTCGAGATTGTGGACTCCAGGAAAAATGTATGATTTGTTATGCCATGACATGATTTAATCTGTGTTTAAATTGTGAATGTTATCTGTACATGCTAGTACTTTGTGAACTGATTTACTGTACCACCATCCTGATTTGCTACAGAATGTCAAGCAAGTGCGTACACAAATGTTGATAAGTTTATCTTTTGGATATTTTGTGTGTCATCTGTCTCTGCCATTTATGTTTGCACTCAGATTCTGGCCATTAACCGAGGGGAAAATCTGAAGATCCTGACAGTGAAGGTCAACATTCCTGACGGGGTGAAGAATGAATTCTGTTGGTGGTGTGTCAATGAAAGGTCTGCATGGATACATATTCTTACAGAAATCTCATTTTTTCTATAGACTGCTGCATACTGAAGTGTACCTCATATGTCTTGTTACATTAAGAGAACAAATTAAATGAATATTTATTAGATTAGATGAAATTAGCAAGTGGATAATTTGTATTTTGTATTTCCAACTGCTGTAGCATTATGCTGGAAATATCATGCCTTAGGCTATATTTGTGAGTTCTTGTACCATTCTTAAAGCAATTTAATTTAAAAAAATATGCTAAGGCTGAAATGTGAATATATTTTCAAATTGTAATATGCATCACATCCAGTAGTGTTTACTGAAAGGATGACGTAGAATCCAATAGAATATACTTCTAACTTTGAAAAATAACTTCAAATGCCTGACTGCAATTATTAAATAGGGCTATCTTGGATTTTAGATCAGTGAAGTACATAACTTCAAGTCTCAGAAATGTAAGAAATTGCATGTTTAAAAAATTTTAATGGATTTAACAGACAAACCTAATCGTGACTGCCTTTAATACATAGTTCTCACATATTGTGTGAACCATCCCTTGCATTTTCATCTCTGGTTAAGTTAGAAAACTGGACTGTAAAAATGACATTCTTCTATTTTTTACTGACTAGCTCTTAGAAGTTGTATTTTTAAGTCTGTAGTGAGTTGTTTAGTTTTGAGGTTTTTGCAAAAGTTTGTGTCAAATGTGTGTTGTTTTGTGCAACATCTCTGTCAGTCTTTTTCTTGGTAACTGTAGCTCAGTGTCCTCTGTTGGGCAGTATTGTGATCCAAAGTGTGCATCTTCCTTGTATGTATAAAAGACAAGTTTCTCAGTAGTTTAAGATATTGGGCATTGTTCTGAGCATGTCTTAGAAACTTCTGACTTTGCATCCTAAAATTGAAAAACCAAAAGGAGGAGGAAATGCACCTTTTAATAGATAAAATTGAATACTGTGATACTAATTAACATGTTTGTTTTGTTTTGTTTTTTTTTTTTCCCACAAGTCCAAGAAATGGATGTGGGGAAAATGTTCTCTTTCACTGTAGAAATTTAATAGGGATGTTCACTCTGAAGTAAAATAATAGAGTTCTGAAAGAATTAAAATATTTGTTTGGCCAGATTAACATAATATGATCTAAGAGTAATAGTGACTTTTTTTTTTTTCCAGAGAGGTATCAGGGTTCATAAACATACCTTTTTCATTCTAGTTTTAGTACCTATTAACAGAATTTCTATCCTCCCCTCAAGATGTGTATTCTGTAGGCAGGACATGTCTCAGTCTTTCTTTTACTGCATCTATGACAGAATTTGGAAGCACTGTGCACCACAGATAATGAAACAGCTTGTCACTGCTACACAAATAAAAATGGGATGTAAATCGAGATATTTGTGGTTGATTACACTTCTGTGAGTTATCCTGAGATAAAAAGAATATTGACCTTGGAAATGAAACTACTTGTTAATACTTAGCATTCATGAGGCTTTATATGCTTACGGCTTTTTACTGTTTGAGAACAACTTTGCCACCATTAGACTTCCAAAGGAATGATTTTAGTAAATCTTGGTGCGTTAACATCTAGAACAGATTCTGATTTTCCTTATTAGATTAACAATTGAGTTGTCGAAGTGGCAAGTAGTAAATGTGTATTCTGCCCTGCAAGCTTTGAAATAATTGTCCAAAGGTGGAATTTGCATTATTTTCATTGCATTGATTTACTGGTGAGAGCAGAAGGTTAATAATTTCTGATTGATTCAGTGGTTTCAAAACTTTTCAAAGGTATTAACTGATTTCCTGGAGGTTACACACAAAACAAGTTGCAGAACTAGAAATGCTACCTTGCTACAGAGTTTGGCCTGTATTCTAACCACAAAGCAGTACCACCTGCTGCCTGTTGAACTAGCAGCAGATATTCTGACTTTTTTATATTCTTCCAAGACAAATTTTTTTGCATTAAATGCACTTGCAATAAAAAGTGAGTTTGGAAGACTAGAGTTCATTATTGTATTGAGCTCCATGTAGATGTTGTCTAAGAATATTGTAAATTTTTTGCAAGTTCAGAATACTTATTAGCCTGTATAAGCATCTGTGTCTCCTGGAAATTCATGTTTGTGCAGAAAACTCAGGAATATCCTTCTGCCTGGCCCTATGGATTTTATTTTTCCCCAGAAAATGGCATCTCTGTGGTTTGAGAGTGAAATCAGTTCTATTAACACTAGAACTCTGCTGGTCCCAAAGACCTGGTTGTGAAGTGGAACACAGAAAAATGATCAGTGAGAAACAGCCAGAGAAGGGCTCGGAGCTGGCTTTGAGTTGTCCCTTTTGAAGGGATGAGAGTGTGTTCCAAAGTGGGATTGCAGCCTTGAAAATGAAGTTTTACATTTGATAATACTTTTTCAGTTTCCCATCAAAATTCTCAGGTTCTGTGTAAAGTCCCTGGTATAGGCCTTAAAAGCTTGTTTTATCTGTAATTACTAGCTAGTACCAGTTTTATATAATGTCTTGGAGGGACACAAAGCTCTACTATTTCCCTTTCAGGTCTAAAAGACTGGCTGTGGTCTTACCAGAACAGTTGTTAATTAATACTCGTGGGTTATGTTAGTTCTGTTGATGTGTAGTTTTACCTTCCATGGTGTATCAGTGGTCTAAGCCAATTATGCTTGTGGTGGTCCCTGTTGGGAGCCAGTGCACGTGGAGAGATGGTGGGTAGAGTAAGATGGTATTATTTATGTGTAGCTTTCCTAAATAGGGCTTCAAAAGTTAGGTCTTGATTAAATAATCAAAAAAATCCATTCTTAGAGGGATGCTTAACTAGGCTGCTATGATCTTTAAAAATACACACATGTGATTTTGCTTTGTTTTTGAAGCAAAGTGGATTTTTCTCAGAAGTACTGCAATGATTAAAATCCAGTATTTGCTGTGATTGAACTTACTACTTGGATTTTTTTGCATTTGTAGCAATTTCTGACAGAATGTTGCTTAAATAATTTTTGCTTATATGTAGGTGGGTAATAAAAACATCCGCTGTGATAACTTATTTACAGAGGAAAGATTTGTTAACTGGCTTTAATGGATGGAAGAGCAGGGGAAACAGCTGCCAAGTTTCCAAATTCATTCTTATTTGTGGTGAGGATGCTTTCTGGGGAATTGAAGTCATACTTGCCACCTGTAAAAACGTCATGTTTATAGAATGTGATGGCAATAAGAGGGTTTAAAGCCTTTACCAGTTTTATATAGTTATGGAAAGAGTCTCTAGTTACAAATAAGTATAATAGTACTATTTGCAAAAACTGTTAGCAAAGTGATGAGGTCATGTGGCTAAGCACTCACAGCCCTCAATGTTGTAAAACTAAAGAGTGAGCTTAATTCTGCTCCTGTGTCTGTCTGCATTAATGCAGTGTTGACTCAGTCACACATTTCTCAACTATTATATGCACAGACACTTAAAAAAGCTGTTTCAGGAAATTGCAGATCCCCTTAAACAACTGAAAAGCTTTCTGGGTAGGAGCAATTTAGAATTATCAGTGTTTCTGAGTGACTGCAAGTAAAAGAATGCAAAAGTAAAATGGAGTTCTGGTTTTGCCTGGACCTGCACCTGGATACATAATGAAATGACCATAATTCTACCATTTCATTTAAAAGACAAGCCAACCAACCAAAAGACTTGAACTTACCCAGACATATTAAAAAACAAGTATGTATCTTTACAGTTTGGGACTCACGCATATTAAATAATACAGTAAATGAAGAAAACTCTGACTGTTATCAGTATTGTTAAAATTAAAAACCAGGTGGTCTTTAATAGAAAATGTTATCAGTAGTTATTTCTATTTAGGATATCTGGTTGCTTCTACTCAGTCTTGCTATCTCTTCATTGGGTGGACAGTCTCAGTGAGTCAGTTTTGCTTGGTCAAGGACACACAACATCCCCCCTAACCTACATTCCCCCAGCCCCCTCCTTCATGGAACATTGCCCATAACAAAAAGATAAATTGATTAAATATCTAGGAAGCTTTGAGATGCATTTTACAGCAAAATTTGAACTAATTGTCATTATAGTTATGACTACTGCACACTCTCCCTAGAAAAAGGCAATGCTTTAAAGAGTTTGGCTTCGAAAAAGTTGGGAAACAGTCATGTGTTCATTTGGTATTGCTTATTTAATTTTTCCTTTTTCTGTAATATTATTTACAGTTCAAATATATCAGCAAGATGTAAAAGAGAAAAATAATTTGCAAGTTGTTTGACTTTTTTGGCTTAAGAGTTACTGCAAAATTGGTAAGATTTCATTTAGAATTTGACTAGACAGAGCATTCCAAGTGAAACATGAGTTGGGTCTCATTAGCTGAGATTAGTTTAGCTCCTAAATTTCCATCTGGGCATAGATGCCATCAGTATCCATGCAGTGACACTCGCAGAGGATGTTTAGTTTTGTTTTTTTTAATGCATTGAGGAATAGCAAATAATGCAACTCTAATGGTAATAAGATAACAAGTTTCAATTGCTACAAGCTTTGCCTTTTCAGAGGGAAGAATGTTTTTTTTTCTTTAAAACATAAAATATGTTTGAATTTTATTACATAAGAAAAGATAAGCCTGTGTCCTGTGTAATAGTAGAATCATGAACAACTTCTCATTCCATTCATATTAGAATCTATGATTTCATTGCCTAATTAATGTAGTAATTCCACAATTTATAGGACATGGCAATGTAGAAATCTTTTTGTGAATTTACTTTTTTATCTAGGTGTTTATATATGTTCTTAAATTTGGTTTTTCTTGCTCTTATCTTTTGCAGATGGAGACCAAAACAATTTTTAAAACCAGAATTTATGAGGATCCTGCGGAATTCGGTAGAGGATGCATATAAACGCCTTATACATCCTCTTCTCTGTCGAGAATTCAGGTAAGCCCAGAATAAATCTCTATATTCATATTATGAATTAAAAAAAAATCCATCTAAAACATTTTGCTAGATTAAATTTTATCCATTTAAAAATATCAGCATGTTTTTAATCCTCAGTTCTTACAGAAGAAATGAACTGTGTAGTCTCAGTTCTGTAGATTTGTGACTCTACCCAGTTTAAGCTACAATAGAGAAATGATCTTTCTATGAAGACATTTTACATGTTACTGGTACATTTATCTAATAAAGTTACCATATTACCATAATAGTTTTATCTTTTTTTCTTTTATTAGCATAAACCATATGTCACTGAATTTTCCCAGCACCTTTTTGTGTCTCAGCAACAGTACTGTCAGTGTCATTATTTTAACTCCCCCTCTTTTACCTGTTGGAAGGAAATCAGCAAAGTATTGTTGTGGTTGGAAGTGTCCCTCATGTTTGCCAGCTGGGCTGTGTGGGAAACAAATTAGTCACAGTGTTAATCTGATATCATTTTGTGGGTATTGTGATGTCTCTAGAGGAGTCAGTGCACTTACTTCTGGTGATATTGTAATAATGATGTCATCAGAGTAAGTGTCCCTTGTTAAAATCTGTAATATTGTTCTAAATTTAAAGGAAATTTAAAACTTAGTATCAAAGTAACACATCGGGTGTTTCATGCTGTGGTGTAGGAGTTGACCACATATTAAAATTATTTAATATGTCAAAGGTCTACATTCTAAAAACATTATCTTCTAGTGGCCAAGTGTACTTGCTGTGTGATTCTTCTCTTCAATACAAGAGGAGCTCCTTAAAGCATAATGTTTCATTCTGGCAAGGTTTTTCTGATATGTGACCTAAATGTTAATGCCTGTTTTGAGGTAGTTCAAAATTAAGTTTACACTGTTTCTTGGACCAGAAATGTTGAAATGGCTTGTATCAAAATGACACATGTTGACTATTCGGTATCCAAAAACTGCCGTCACGTTATGAAATATAGTTCTTCTGTACTTTACTGGGGGTCCTTTTATGTTTCTGTCCTTATTGGAATTGTTTTCCTGACACTTTCTTTCATAAACATCAGTCCCTGAATGTTCTATGTTTTATCTATCTGAAAAGAGCTATCAGCTCAAGTTTTTAGCACCAGGTATTTATAATGGCTTTGGGGTTTCTTCACTACAGTATGTTATGTTTGTTCATTGCTTTGCAAACAAGATTGCTTTACCTGCTTTGATTAGTGAGCCTGTTTTTTTGCTACTGAGAATTTCACAGATTTCTGATAGTACTGAGTTTGCTTTTTTATTTATTTTTTTTTTTTTTTTTTTTTATTGAAAAGGCCATTTTTCACTCTGGATCTGGGACCATACCGTCTTTCATAACATGGATAAAATAATGAATACATGGTTTTATTAATTTTAGTTTGGTCTTGACTGTATTATAACCAGGAGTTATCTAAGTCGAAACTGTAAAAGGGAAATAAATAGTAATACTGGTATATTCAATGAAGAAATGAGTTAAATGAGTTAAGCACATATCCACATAGAAATGATGGTGAAATTTTATTACAAGGTGATGAACACACTCATAATCCATTTATACTTGCACTTTCTTTTCAAGTCTCTTACTCTGAAGAAATTATACAAGGACAGTAGAACTGAGTGACAATTAGTAGCAAATTCCTCA
>VXAU01004217.1:125776-321288 GCA_013399695.1 Formicarius rufipectus | reverse complement strand
CCCCCCGCCAAAGGATCACATTATTATACCAAACATGAAATTAAGGGCCAGTACTTGGGGCAACAGATCATATAATTGATACTAGTGTTGAGTGAGAGAGAGAGAAGTCTATATTTGAAATTAAAAAATACAGGATATTATGTAATAGGAAGGACATTCTCCCTACGCACCTGGCAATTTCAGTAACATTTCCTGTTACTATAAAAGTTTCTGTATATCCATGCCAATTTTAAACATGATTTCCATAAGGCACACATAACTAATAGCGTGTGCTTAGGGGTAATTTTAATTCCTGCACAAATCTCCCTTCACAGGTGGACTGATAGGAATTTGCAGCGTGGGAGGACTTGGCCTTGTGCAGAACTGGGACCCTGTATCTCTAGGATATATATAAAGATGGAACTTGGCATGTCCTTGTACAAAGCCTGCAGTCCAAGGGGGTCTCGTATCCAACTTTCACTTGTTTTCAAGCCACTTTGAACCTTCATTTGTATGCATGGGTGACTGGTTGAATTTTTGTTCAGTGTATGCAGAAGATAGATACTGTTACGAGGCTTAGGAATTTGCTTTCATTTTCCCTGGTTTCTTTTTAATGGCATCTAATTGTTCTGGCCCTGGACTCTCCCTGGAAGGAGCTCATTCTGTGGTTTAGATTATTTTTTTCTGATGTTTTAAGATCAGGAGAAGGATGCTGGGAGAGTGAATGATCAGGAAATGAAATGGCAACTGAAATTCAGTGCAGTGAGTGTAAAATGGTGCTTGCAAGGGGAAATAGTTATCTTTTATGTATAAAACTAGTAGCTCTGAGCTATCCTGTCACAGGAGAGACACTGGTGCTGTAGAAGATAGCTCCACTAAAATGTTAAGTGCTCAGAAGATAAGATTATTTAGTTAAGGAATAAAGACAAAGCAACAAATCCTTGATTTAGTTGGTCTCTATTTGGAATATTATTGGCCATTTTGTTCCACTTACCTTAGGGAAGAGGAAAAAAAGCAGGAAAAGAGTTCACTGGAAATAGAAAGGGCCCAGTGAAGGGGAATGGGGTATGAAATATTCTCCCTGTGGAGAAAAGTTGACTATGCTAGGACTCTTCAATTCGGGAAAGAGAGGGCTTAGAGATGAATGGCGTGTGAAGAGTGGCACAAGGTTTGTAGGGGTAAATTTCTGCTATCTTCCAGTTTAAGACCTAGAGGGACATAATAAGAATCAGCTTCCAACCAAAAAGTGGCAGCTATTTACACAGTTTGAGATGGACCCACAGAGCTCACTGCCAGCAGACTATATGTATGAAAGAAATGTGTGTGGCTTCAGTAGGACATGGGATAGTTGAGCAAGAGCTCTATTATGAACTACTAAAGACACAAATGACGTCAAGCTCAAGAAATACTCAAAGCTGGAAGTGTTTGGAGGCTGGGATAAGATTATGGGACAAATATGGCTGCTGTATCAGCTACTTAGGCAGCTACTTGTAGCCAGATGGAGACAATACTGGGATAGCGGGACAATTTACCTGAACTGGTGCAGTCATTCCCACATTCAGTGGCAATATACAGAGTGTCTGCTCTTTATTGAGGGCGCATTTGAATTTCCAAAGGGTCTTGTAATGCCTGTGTATCTCATTTTAAATTATATCTCTTTTAATTTGGTATACCTGGTACAGAAACAAAAAGCATAAGGTATATAATGGAGCCTCTTGCTGTTGCACACTTGCTTAGGAGATGTGCAATCACTAATGTGTGAAAGAGAATCTACACCTCTCTCTGGACTGCTTTCAAAAGAGACACAATGAGGACTTTTTAGTTCTTTCTCTGCCACTGTGGGATGAGACAGATATGAGCTGGGTGTTTGGTTGGATCCTGGGCAAGTTCAAGTCAGGCTGTTAAGTTCTTCAACATCCAAAAACTGCTTGAAACAACTTCATATTATATCAGGTCAAACAGCACTTATGAAGGTTGTGTTTAAACTATTTGTAGCCTGCTTGTGTCCTTCATTGATTGACATACACAGCTTGAGTAATTTTCCCTGCCCCATTCTTAAAGGATTACTTAGCTGGAACACAATTTTNTTTTTTTTTTTTTGTGGCCACAGTACATGCAGCTACTCTAGGGGAAGCACTGTGTCTAGTATTTGGCCAAAATGATGAACTTCTTATGATGGAGGGTCCAGCTGTTGGCTTCTGTCTCATGGGAGGGAAAGTAGTTGTCATTCCTAGCTGTCTCTACAGTGAAACACTTTTAAAATAAAGAAAAAACCCTTACTTTTTAGTGGAGTTCGGTTTTAAGATAATGAAGCCAACTGACATAAGGCTCTTTTGTTTTTGTTCTGTGGCTTGTACCACAGGATTCTTGTGGCCTGTGTTTTGTGTAACACTTGGAGGGTTGCTGCAGCAGTAGGTTGCTGAAGGTTTTCTGTTCTCTTAATCAAACGGAAGAAAAAGGCTCCCTTCCCTCCTACTTTTACTAGATGTTGCTCACAAGTAATAAATGCAAAGCATATGAAGCTTGCTGCCTGTTCCTGAGTGGATGTCTCCTGGGGTGTTACTCTTTGTGATAGTTTTTCATGATTGGTGGTGTTTGGTTAGGAAAAGCTGAAACATCTATGAAGAGGAACTACATGACAGTAGTATTCCTGGTCCCTGACCACTTAACCCTTATCTTTCTTTTATTCTTTTTTTTGCACACACCAGGAGCTATTTTTTAGGGCTCTTTCAAAGGGCTGCTAAAGTATTCAATGCCTCTTTTAGCATTAATATTTCCAACCCACCCCCTGCTGTTCTTTTTTCTTTTTATTGTCATTAAATATTGAAACAGAAAGTTTCCGAGAGTGTACTGAAATTGCTGGTGTTCCTAGTGATCAGAAGAATGAAACTTGCCAGCTAGGCAGTTACCTTATTTATTGTTTAATTTCCTTTCTTCCATTCTGTCAGATATCATCATTTCTTGTATCTGGTATAATAATGTTCAGTGTTGCTTTTGGCTCTTTAAAATGTATTTTATCTTGTTGCAGTACTGCATGGAATGATTCCATCAGGGTTTCATGAAAGTGATGTGGCATAGACATATTTTTGTAATGGATAATCCTTTCATAATTTTCCATGCTTTCTCTCCTCTGTCTTCAGGGACACAAACATTTCACTGTATATCTTGTTTCACACCTGAAGCTAGTTTGCAGATATTTTTCCATGGATAGACTATATGAGGAAGTAAGGAATTTTGAATCTCAATTTAAAAACTGAATCTTATAACATCTAATATAGAAACTAGTAGGTCATGATTAGATTATTTGCTTTTATTATAATATGCCCATTAGTGAGAAGCAGTTGGAGTGCTTTGTAGAATTTGAAGTAGGGGCTTAAAATCCTGACTTGATATTTTATCATAAAAGTAAAAGTAGCAACTGAACAGTTTTAAGGTTTATTTGGTTTGGTGTTGGTTTTTTGTTTGTTTGTTTGTTTGTTTTTCCTCTCCCCAAATAACCTTTTCTCTAGTGCTTAGAGAGGAGGACTGCTCTCTGCCTTTTATCTCTGTCATATTAATGAGAATTGTTACAAATTGGAAAAACATGGAGCTGGGCATCTTGCCATTTGAATGAAGCCAGTAATGCACTGAAAAGAGAAAGATATTAGATTGTCNATCTCTAGGATATATATAAAGATGGAACTTGGCATGTCCTTGTACAAAGCCTGCAGTCCAAGGGGGTCTCGTATCCAACTTTCACTTGTTTTCAAGCCACTTTGAACCTTCATTTGTATGCATGGGTGACTGGTTGAATTTTTGTTCAGTGTATGCAGAAGATAGATACTGTTACGAGGCTTAGGAATTTGCTTTCATTTTCCCTGGTTTCTTTTTAATGGCATCTAATTGTTCTGGCCCTGGACTCTCCCTGGAAGGAGCTCATTCTGTGGTTTAGATTATTTTTTTCTGATGTTTTAAGATCAGGAGAAGGATGCTGGGAGAGTGAATGATCAGGAAATGAAATGGCAACTGAAATTCAGTGCAGTGAGTGTAAAATGGTGCTTGCAAGGGGAAATAGTTATCTTTTATGTATAAAACTAGTAGCTCTGAGCTATCCTGTCACAGGAGAGACACTGGTGCTGTAGAAGATAGCTCCACTAAAATGTTAAGTGCTCAGAAGATAAGATTATTTAGTTAAGGAATAAAGACAAAGCAACAAATCCTTGATTTAGTTGGTCTCTATTTGGAATATTATTGGCCATTTTGTTCCACTTACCTTAGGGAAGAGGAAAAAAAGCAGGAAAAGAGTTCACTGGAAATAGAAAGGGCCCAGTGAAGGGGAATGGGGTATGAAATATTCTCCCTGTGGAGAAAAGTTGACTATGCTAGGACTCTTCAATTCGGGAAAGAGAGGGCTTAGAGATGAATGGCGTGTGAAGAGTGGCACAAGGTTTGTAGGGGTAAATTTCTGCTATCTTCCAGTTTAAGACCTAGAGGGACATAATAAGAATCAGCTTCCAACCAAAAAGTGGCAGCTATTTACACAGTTTGAGATGGACCCACAGAGCTCACTGCCAGCAGACTATATGTATGAAAGAAATGTGTGTGGCTTCAGTAGGACATGGGATAGTTGAGCAAGAGCTCTATTATGAACTACTAAAGACACAAATGACGTCAAGCTCAAGAAATACTCAAAGCTGGAAGTGTTTGGAGGCTGGGATAAGATTATGGGACAAATATGGCTGCTGTATCAGCTACTTAGGCAGCTACTTGTAGCCAGATGGAGACAATACTGGGATAGCGGGACAATTTACCTGAACTGGTGCAGTCATTCCCACATTCAGTGGCAATATACAGAGTGTCTGCTCTTTATTGAGGGCGCATTTGAATTTCCAAAGGGTCTTGTAATGCCTGTGTATCTCATTTTAAATTATATCTCTTTTAATTTGGTATACCTGGTACAGAAACAAAAAGCATAAGGTATATAATGGAGCCTCTTGCTGTTGCACACTTGCTTAGGAGATGTGCAATCACTAATGTGTGAAAGAGAATCTACACCTCTCTCTGGACTGCTTTCAAAAGAGACACAATGAGGACTTTTTAGTTCTTTCTCTGCCACTGTGGGATGAGACAGATATGAGCTGGGTGTTTGGTTGGATCCTGGGCAAGTTCAAGTCAGGCTGTTAAGTTCTTCAACATCCAAAAACTGCTTGAAACAACTTCATATTATATCAGGTCAAACAGCACTTATGAAGGTTGTGTTTAAACTATTTGTAGCCTGCTTGTGTCCTTCATTGATTGACATACACAGCTTGAGTAATTTTCCCTGCCCCATTCTTAAAGGATTACTTAGCTGGAACACAATTTTTTCCCCTTAAATAAAAATAAACCCAGATATTACTTTTTTCAGCGATGAGTATAAAGAAAAGGGAGAACAAGGGCACTGTGGCTACCTTTGAAGTTATATGAAGGCTCTACTGGATTGCTTTTGATTCCCTAATTATTGTAGTAATTGATGATGTAATGCAGCTGAAAATGGCAATGAGTACCTGCAAAAGAAAAGAAATCAGCTAGGTGATGAATATTTGTGTTCTCTTTAATTTTGCACTTTTACTTTTTTTATAAAGGATGCAATACCATGACAAAAATACTTGTCCTTGTCAGTCATTGTCTCCTGGCCACATTTGACAAATATGACATCATCTGTCTTGTACACCTTCACTCAACAAGAGTGATTTCTTTCTTGTAGCACTCTAAGTGTTCTCGCATTGAAGTCATCAAAGTCAATCCTTGCTGTGCTAACTCACTCGTTTCTTTGAAGAACTTACTTGGAAAATAAAATTGGGAAACACTGGCCCATCAGGTTTCTAGTTTTGTTCTGAGGAAGCAGAATAACCAAAAGCTCAATTCTACATTCTTCTCTGATGGCTGGTAAATAATGTAATTCACAGACAAAATCAAATGCCTCATGAGTCATGGTGTGTTAGCAATTATTTGGAGAGATCCTTCTGGTTTCTCTCTAGTGTCTCTCAGTGTAAACCATCACTTTCGGTTTTTTTTTGTTTGTTTGGTTTTTTGGTTGGTTTTTTTGTTTGTTTTGGTTTTTTTTGTTTATTTTTTGTGGGGTTTTTTTGTGTTTTTTTTTGTTTGTTTGGGGTTTTTTTGTTTGTTTTTTTTTTTGTTTGTTTGTTTGTTTTTCTGGGTACTGATTTTTCTCCAGAACTGTGGCATTAGGATGAATTTGATCCATACCTTCTTCAAATCCACTTTTCTTTACAACAGCTTTGATAGGAAATTGTTCTTTGCTTGAAATTATCAGTTCATATTTGAATGTTAGCTGGTATGTTACATCCTTGTGTTTCTTTTATACACTTTATATTGACTGTTTCTTAGAACACGAATAAGATTATCATATAGCTGATTCTTTTTTAAGAAGGTGTCAATAACTTGGTTTGAAGTTTAATATTTAATTACAGATGATGGAAACATGATTGGGAAAGGTTAACAACTTTGGAACAGTTGATAAGTCCATTTGAAAACTAATTGAAGGGATTCTTTTTTTTTTTGGCTTCCATCCTTCTTAGATCCAAGTTGACATCTGATGCAGAGAAAGAGTCTGTGATGATGTTTGGGAGAAATCTCCGGCAATTGCTTCTGACCAGCCCTGTGAGGGGCCGTACTTTGATGGGAGTAGATCCTGGCTACAAACATGGCTGCAAGTTGGCAATTATTTCACCAACAAGTAAGTTTCAATTCCAAACATTTTTGAAGGTGCTGATAAAATATATTCATTTAGAGTAAAGGATAGTTTCAAAATGTAATTTTTTATCACATTGGGTTGTTTTGGTTTTTGTGAAGCTTTTAGTGTTTTCCACACATCCTGTTATGTAAATTCCTTTCTTCACCTAGCTTAAGGAGAAGTTTCTGCCACCTGGATTTCAGTGATTTCTTTGATGTTAATACTCCTCTCTAAAACAGACTTTAAAAGGCCTTCTGCCTTCCTGAATACAGGTTCAACTGTACCCCTCAGTATTCAGCAAAGAGAAAATTTGGCATTTTTATTGTTCACTGAAGAATTTGAATTTTAATACTTTTTATAACATTGCTTTTTTCATGGTTAATATCTTGGACATGTGGACACTTTTATCAACCCTTTTTTCTGCAGTACTACATGTGTTAATGTGAGAAGTCAGAAGCACTGTATTTGCAAAATTTCTTAGTGCAGTATAGAACAGAAGCCTTTCCAATTTATCCTCATCTAATCAGGGGGTGTTTCCATGCAAAAGTAGTTTGTTTTCCTTTTTTTTTTTTTTTTTTGTTGCTTTTTGTCTGAGAATATATTTACTCAAGATGGGTCTAGGGAAAAATGTGTTCTTGACACTTTGAAAGGCAATAAAGGTAGAGTAAATGGTTATTAACTTTCATTGCACTGTAACCTCTCCCAGTGCCACTTAATATACTTCTTTCCAAATGTGATATATGAGATGATGGCAAGAGCTGGTGTTGGAGTGTTAAAGCTCCTGGACTGCAAGTCCTGAGACTTTCTCATTTCCATCTCTCTTTACTGTATCTGTAAAGTGTATTACACTAGAGCAGTAATTTTTTTTTTTTTTTTTTAGTGATTGCTGGTTTTCACACATTTTATTTACTAATATGACTAGATGCTCATTATTTATGTGCATACGTCTGCGGAGAACTAGAAAATATATTAACGTGTTTTGCTTTGCCAGCCAAAGGTGCCTTCTCTGCCCACCATACATTTCTTATAATTGAATACAAAAGTCAAAGGGAAAGATGGCTTAATAAGTAGCTTTCTTTTTGAATCATCAAATTAGCTTTAGTAGTTCTGCAGGACATAGTTTTTACACCTTCATGGGTTTTATCAAATGGCTTTGCCTTTCATTGTTCTAGGTCAGATACTCCATACCGATGTCGTTTACTTGCATTCTGGTCAAGGATTTCGTGAAGCTGAGAAGATAAAGAGGCTTCTGCTACAGTACAAGTATGCTAAAGAAACTTACATTTATTGTTCTTTCTTACAAAAATTTGATTCTTCACTATCTAACTGCTAGCTTTAGGGTGGAATAAGAAATCTACTGATTTAACTGGAATTATTTTTTTTTTTTTAATCTAGTTCAGAACTTTTTTTTCCCTTTTAGTCTGTGTTCATACTTTTACACTATTTTTCTGTTAGAGGCTTAAGAAATCAAGCCATGGCTATAAGTAAGGCTGCATGCTATGAATGTATCTCCCTAAAACTCTGTCAGTGCACTTATTTTTAGGAAGAGAAATTAACCTTCAGCTAAGGAATAAGTTTAGCCTTAGTCTTCTGACCCCCACAACTCCCAATCAACTCATTGATATTTCCCTGTTTCAAAAGCCACATTTATTTTTTTAGTAGAGTTTTATTAAGCAAAGGAAATCCTGCACAGGTAGATCTCCAGATGGAATTGCAAACAAAGGCAGTACGATTAAAAGTTTATTGTATCTAACTGTTTTGGGATCCCTGTGTACAGATGTCTGGTCTACTGAGTCAGCTGCTGAACTGCCACAGCACACAGTCCAGTTTGTCGTTAAGTGTTAGTTTGGCTTTAAACAAAGTGATTTGAGGACTGACTGGCTGTGGTGGGGTCAGGCAGAAGGAGTGACCTTGCAAGCTATTGCAACTACAGTATTACCATTAATGAGTTAAAATGCTGATTGCTTGAGCTCCTGCCCTTTTTCATGACTCATACAGGATGAGGGAAATACGAGGTGAAAGTGTCTGAGGACTGTAAATAACGTTCTGTTTATTAATATGAAGTATCATTTTTTGGGTTTCTGCATATCACCACTGCATAATTCCATTACAAATGTGTGAAAATTAACTCATCTGTTGAACTGCTACACTGAAAATCTGTTAAACACAGCACAATATTAACAGCAATGTGTTTGCATTACATCTGGGCCTTGTGTTGTCTAAAACAGGATGTATTAGTCATTGTGATTTGAATGCTATATATGAAAAAGTTTAGAAGAGCATTCAAGAATAATTGTTCATTGTTTTTACCCCATGCAAAGCTGTAGCACTGTTGTGATTGGCAATGGCACGGCCTGCAGAGAAACAGAAGCTTACTTTGCTGACTTAATTATGAAGAAATATTTTGCACCACTGGATGTTGTTTACTGGTAAGATGCCTTTGCTGGGATATTGATGTGTTCAGCATATTTTAACATAACAGGTCATTTAAAATGTAATTTTTTAAAGTATGTAGTTTGATTGCCTTGTCTGTATTTGAGTCAATCTTGATCCAACCTTCTAGCCAAAATAAAATGGCTGTAGCTCTTTGAAGCATGAAAGTCTTCTCCTGAGTCAGTAGAAGACTCATCAAAGCATTTTATTTTCTCTTCCTGAGGCTCACTCTTGTTATTATCATTGTACCAAAGTATGTGAGAATAGCAGCACTAACAGCTAAGGACTGTTTGGTATTTTGTGATAGTTACTTGATAAATGATGTTTAAATGCAAATGATAAAGCTTCTGTTCTCTGGCTACAGTATGGAATGGTTGCTAATCCTATCGGTATTAAAGACTCTGGAAATAAATATGTTAATACCTAGGAGAGAGTAATGAAGATATTTATCCTTTTCAAACTTATCCATTCCTTTGTTGAATTCGAACTAAAGTCTCCTCTTGGTTTGGATGGAAACTATACTGTATCACTTCCTTTTTTTCCATGCAGAACTGCTTTTTATTTTTTTTTACTTCACACCTTTATTGTTTTCTAAATCAGTTTTAGTGATTTACCTTGGATTATCTTTTGTGCTGACATTTAACAGGAGTATTTAGTTTTCACTGTCTTAACATACCAAAAATGGTTTTCTCTATTTTTAAAAATAGTTATGGCCTGTCTCTGTTCAAACTGATATGTACATTTAATGGTTCCTTCATAAATTAGGATGTGATCTTACAGATATGATTAACAAATGTATTATTCTTGCTAACTTATGGTATTTAATTGCACATGCTCTTTGTTTTGAAGATTTCTAAGTCAATTTGCTCCTTAAAAAACTCTTTTATTCCAGCAGACCTAGTAAAGATTTTCTAATTTGAATTGTTTGCAAATAAAGGGAGCTATTCAAGCTTCTGAGAAAGCAGGCATCCTCTTTCCAGAATCCAGCATGAATACAGTGGATGTTTAATGACTGTAGAAACTGTAAAACACTTCATACTGTGTGGGCTTTGGCTAATGTTTAATTTCACTATTGTTCATATATCTTAAAAATCCATTTTGTTGCTATAAGCACTTTGTCTTAAATAGTCATAGTGCTTATATTTATTGATCATATACTAGTTTACATTAACAAATGTGTCTGATACCATGGTGTTTTTCTCACTGCACTTACATATTTTGATTTAATATTTTCTCCCTCTGTATAGTTCAAGATTACAGAATTTTGAAAATAGTAAAGCTACCAAGTGCTTGGAATTAGTAAAGACTCCTGTGTAACAAGGATTATTATACATGCTGTAAGGTAGAAGTCAAGTTAACCTGTTGGTAGCTTTTTCTAGTAGTGAATGATAATTTTTTAACCTTTCACTTTTTACAAAGCTTATGACGTTTGTAGCAAAAATTTATAAATGCAGTAGTTTAACTTGCCAGATTAATTCCTAGAAGTGAAAGTAAGAGAATAAAAAGTATTTTGGCCATATTTATATTGTTAATGGTTGTCTTGTGCTGTGCTCGTATGGTGAAGAGCTTGTCCCTGCTTCAGAATTTGTATGCAGAACACAGAGGTACTGCAAGTTAAAATGAAAATCAGAAGGAAGTGATTTTTCTTTTTTGTACTGCATGCTATAGGTGACATTTGGGGCTGTTGAACTTTGCAAACTGCTGTCTCTTTAAATTTATGTACACTACAGACAAGCTGGACTTGCAGTCCTTGTATCTCTCTTCACATTTTGTCAGTCTGTACTGAGGTTTTTTTTCTTAAAGATCAGGATTCCCATACTGTCCTTTCTGATAAACTTGTTTTGTGTGCATCTTATTGTTTTACCCAGTATTGGAGTTTCCAAGCCATACTGCTTAGTCCTGCAAGGTAGCTGCTCTGTTTGCTTTCTAGCTCCAGAAAACATTAATCTCCATAGTATTTCTTAGTAACGGAAGAGAACAATGGATGAGTCTGGACATCCAACTCCCACTTCTGGTATTCTAATGAAATGCCTGGAATTTCTGTCAGTCTAAGTTCAAAAATGTAAGTGATACTTGCTAAATACGAGTCAATTAGTACAGTGTTATTTTTTGAGCAGTAGGTGATGGCAGGTTACACTGTGAGAACTGCTATACCTTTTGTGGGGAGCTCTGCAAGATGTCTTGGAAGACTATCCTCTGCTGATCCTCTTTTTTAAAATAATAAGATCCCCCAGAGCATGTGCTTTCAGATTACAAGCAGCTTTTTTGTTTCCATGTACAAAGTCTTCCCTTGATTATGTTGTTTCCTCATGATAGGAGAAAATATGAGGCCTTTGTTTATATGTAGGCTGAATACAGATCTCTCATCAGTTCTGTGGAAACCCATGTTATGCTTTTGGATCACATGAATTGTTTTTCAACCGAAATATCTTCAGTAATGTTGGAACAGTTCATTTTTAAAGATGAAGTGTGTCAGCAGGTTGCAGTTGCAACTGAAAACTGGATTTGCAAATCAGTTCAGTGTTTGAACTGTGGCGAAAAAAACCCGAACAAACAAAAAACTAAAATATAACAAAACAACAGCAAGAACAAAAACCAACCCCAGAACAAAACAGAAACCCCCAGTACCTGAACTGGAACAGACTGAGTCAGTTGCGTCTAACATGATGCTGTTTTCCGTGCCTTCAGTTTCTCGCAGTGGTGAACTGAGCTGCATGAAGGTGGAAATCCTTGCCCACCAAAACACAGCTCGTCGCTGTGTGCAAGTTTTAGGGAATTGCCAGTTGTATTTGCATTTAAATAATTTTCCTTAAAGGAGTCCAAATGTAAAGGAGGCTGGATTGGTTTATGGTGCTTTAAAGCCAAAATCCTGATCAGTTGAAGCTGTCATTCAGAAAGGTGGCTGATGGAGAGGTACTAGAGACTTTGACTTCCTTGGCAAATAAAGCTGATAATGCAATACTGCTTAATTTTTTTGTTAGAAGTGGAGAATAGAATCAGGAATGATGATAAAAAAAATTAAAATCTGTTCACGCTTTTATGTTCAGTTCATCATATAGAACTTGGAATGATGCATTTCCAGGGAAATGGGACAATAATAGAATATGTAATTTCAGAAAAGTGTACGCATTTGGTGCACGCACAAATACTGCAGGTTAAAGATAATGAGCTGAATTGATTGCAGGTATGTGCAGTACATACTAAAAGAGTGTGTCTACTGCTGAAGTCCTCTACAAGAATTTTAGAATTGTGAAGTTTTTTCTTAGCTTCAGTATCTGACCCTAATGAACATTTAATTACCACCTTAATAGAACATTTCACCTTTTTCCTTTTTAGTTGTGTTGTAAGAGTCAAATGAATGGATTCTCATTTTAGAATATTTCAGTTGTATCAGCATCAGAAGATACTGAAGAGAATTATTCAAAAATAATTTTCTTAATTTTGATTTCTTCACTTTGATTTCTCTCAAAAATGTTTTTTCATAACTGCTTTTTTATTGCTAATAAATATATGACAAGCAAACAATTAAAAAATCCCCAGCAGTGGTGAATACACACTGCATATAATTTTGCTGAAGTTTTCCAAAGAGAAGACAAATCAGTTGAAGACGTTATTAGGAAATGAGGTATATGATCTGCTTTTTCGTGTGGCTTTAAAACCTGTGTGTACTCAGTTTGACAGTTTTTGATTTAGAGCAAGTATTTTTCACTATATTTGTAACTAACATGCTTTTAGATAGCTGCACCCAATCTAAATAACCACAGGACTTTTTCTCTTTTTTTTATTTTGTAAATGTAGTTTCCCTTTTAGAGTTGTGTTTATTGACTTAGATTAGGACTGGACTAGAGCCAGGGACAGTCATATCTAGTCTTCGGGTTTTTTGTTACAAATCAGTTTTTGTTACAAGGTTCAATAAATATTCTTGATTATTTATGTTAGTTCTATTATGAGTTCTTGCCAAAGATATATTGTATTATAACCAAAACAGATGTTCTGGTTTAGACAAGTGTATTTGTTTTAACAGGACCAGAAATGTAAATGAAACAACATTGTGTTCAGCATTAACATGGCAGATGATGAACTCCTAAGATTTCATTGGCCTTTTTGGATTAAATTAAAATCTTGAAAAAATATTTCAGGAATCTGTTTTTCTTTGATTGCTGTCAGTTTTAGGCATCTTGGAAATGAAAGCTATCTGAATAGCAGGTGAACTATGCTAGAGCAGGACAAAATGAAAGTTCAGTCTTGATACCTGGCAAAATCAAGTGACAATTTTTCAGCCTCAGTGATTTTATCATGATACAAACATTCTTACTGGTCTGACTTGTCTTATGTGCTTGTTGCTTTAATGCACACTGAGAATAAAATGTTTTGGCTTATATTTAAAAGCAAGTGTGAGAAGTGTCACCAACTGTTAATCGTTTTCAGCAAGCAGTAAAGAATGCAGGCAGGCAAGTGTACTTTTTTGTTGTTTAGATGGCTTGGTGTTTAATTTCTGTTCTACTTGGTTTTAAACTTGATACAAAATTCTTTGTCTGGCACTTACGGTAAAATCTTTCCTTGCTCTGGAGACTTTATAAGCAATGTAATTAATAATTTACTGCTGTTTAAGTTCAAACACTTCTGTACTGTGACAAATATGGGAAAGTCTGTAATGTCTTATAAAGTTCTCATTGGGTTTTCTTTAATGTTTAAATTGTCTGCTTTAGAATACTTAGAAATGTTCTGCTAAGGTAGAATAGGACTGTTTAATACCTTTTGAAGTTGGACCTTGGTGGCAAGAAATTGATTTAGAAATGTTTGTTCTACAGGATTTTAGGTCCGCTTCTATTTTATAGGTGTCTGCACATGCTTTAAATATCCTTTTCAATTTAAATGTGTGTTTTATGTTGTTGAATATCTACATTATGCTCTCTCAGCTTTAACAAATGCCACTTTCAAGTTCCTTGCCTCTACATTTCTAATGTTACACTAGCTTAATTCCCATTACTTTTCTGCTTCATAGCACTCGCAGTTTGAAAGGGACCTAACATTCAGGTTCACATTATGATAATTAGGTTTCAAAGCAGTGTGGGGGGATTAAGATGTCTGAAGTCTAGTTGCCGAATAAAGTTCAGAACTACTTGTAAAACTTGTTTGAGTGGTTAACAGAAGTGATTTTATTTATTCAGTGCTCATGCAGCATTAATCCGTATTTCATCAGGTACCCACAGTGCTGTAACTCTAGATATGACCTTGGGACTTAATTTACCCCATCTCAGTTTTCCTTATTAATGTGCCTTGAAAGAGGTACATGAAAGATAGCCAACATCAAAGCACCTTTTCAAATAAAGTGGTTGATATGAATCCTCTGGTATTTAACGCTGTCTGTCAAATGTTTCAGCTGGTTTGCATCCTTTTACAAGCTATTGCTTGCTGCATTAATGCAGTTGTTTCAAGTCTGTTGAGAGTACAAAGAGGGATAGGGATATGTGAAACTATTCCTATTTCTTTTTGATTGTATTTTCTTTAAGCTGTTATTTTTGTCTGTTAAGCTATATAACTCTATTGATGACACATTTTTGTATGCTCACCTACACACCTTAGGTCATTAGATGTCTGATAGAGAAGGTGGAAAGTAGTTTGGAAAGTTCCGGCTAAAGGAATACACACTCAGCGGAAACAATGCACACATCTGAAATGTGCACTGAAGAGGCTTTGTTCTGCTTTCATCTCTTTCAAGCTCTGTTGGAGTCATGAGAAGTCCTAAACAGTGGAGAAAAAATTTGAGGAACAGGTTTAAAATGTATGTGAAGAAGACAAAGTCAATGAAAATATTTTAAGTTATGAAGTGGTTTCTAGCCGAACTGTCTTCTATCCTGTACTGAAAAGTTACGTGCTGTTTTGATTATTTACCCCAGCCAAATGATCATGCACACTTCAACTGAAATACCATTTTGTGTATATTTATATTTAGGGGAGATGGTCCTGTAGGTTGGAACCTCACTGCATAGAGATGACTTCCACCTACTGTTCTTGATTATTCATAACTTTGTCTATTGTTTGGCACAACATGCACTGGAACAAGTGTCTGCATTTAAAATAGTATCCAATGATTGTTCCTGGTGTATCCAGAGACTGGTGGTATCTCTGTTGAGCTGAATCCCATGTTCAAAAGGGGAAATTCAGAGGCTGTCTTTGGTCTTGAAGCAAAGGTTGCTCTCTGCCTCATCTGTAAACACCAATACCATCTCTAGTTGTGTTTTTCTGAGGGGAAGGTAGGAAATGGGTAAACAGTGAAGTTGTGGTGGTGCAGGTGAAACAGGAGATGACAATTTCTGTCTTGTGTAACATGAATTTGTAACTTTTTAAAGCAAATTTTATAAGGGATACATCTGACAATTATGGAACTATCCTTGATATTTCAGAGAAATAATTCGTAGGTTTCAGGATAAGAATAAGGACTAAGCAGGAGAGTGTCATTTAAAGAGACTAGGAGTTCCTTTAAGATCAGTAAAAGAGTAAGATGTATTTGGAACGTAGACTTCAGCAGTGTGAAAACAGAGGGGGGCAGGAAGCAAATATAATCAGGGAAAGAAATCTAAATCTGCAGGAAAAAGTCCATTTTTCCAGAACACTGGAACATGTCATTTGACTTGCGTCCAGAGGAATCTGTGGGAAGATCTTAGGGGAGAGAGGAAAGTTATTCGTGCCACTTCCCTTCTGTGTTTTCTCTTTCTAAAGGAAAATCCTAGTAACTGTAATATCAAGGAGTAATTTTAAAAGTTCTCTATTCTCAGTATGTAAATATCTGCAGACCTTTAAGGAATAGTAAACAAATAGAAGAGGGGGAGGATTTTAGGATGAAAAGTCATTAAATATGTGGCAACATATTCAAGAGCAACTTTGCATTCTCTTCAATTAGAAATGTAATGATCTCAAAGATGTTCTTGCAAATCAGATAACAGTGATAAATTGGTGACAATAATTCGTCCTTTGTTTTCTCACAGAGAAGTAATTTGTTATATCTAGGATTGCAAAATTACTTACCTATTTTCAAATTTATGTGACCTCCTGGAAAGTAGTTTGTACACAGACTGTTTACTTATAGATCTATGTTACTTTCAGTAAAGTATCTTTTTTTTAAAAATAATCAGCTAGAAGTCATCTGGTATTGCAGTACAACAGAAGTGAAGAGGGACAACCATGCAAAATATTTGCAAACCCAGAACAAGAACATGTTGGAAAAGTAGAGTTATTGAGAAATGCCAGAGAAAGAAGATGCAGTGAACAAGTGCTACTGTTTCTCACAGAGTGTGTCCGTCAGATCCCCTGGGGCCAGTTTTGCAATGTGTGTATGGCACACGGTATATTCTTAGAGCAAGAACATTTTGTTCCTAAAACTCAGTTAAGGCAAAATCAGATTTTATCTTAATTTAAATGTTCAGCATACTAAAACTATACTGGTTTTGGGGATGTTTGACTTTGGTAGTGGAACTGTTACCACTTAATACTGTGTGCTGGTCAGTGTTTCCAGTGCAATCCCCTTTCTTAAGAGCTTTCTATGATAATGACTAGGTTTGAAATTTGCTAGATTGCTCCAGTTAAATAAAACTAGTTTATTTCTGTGTCTAATATTTTTGAGGGAGTGGGATACCTAACAGGCCAAAATTAAGCTTTTTGTTTCAGACCAAAATGATTTAGATTATAATTTAATGTGGCTACCACTTCTGAAGTTTTTCTGCGCCTTTTGGTCAACACCACAAGGTTCTTATCAGTTTAATAACTTAGAAAGATTTCCAGGGAGATCTTATTTATTGGAATGAACATAACTCAAAATGATAGTGTAACATGTAAACTTCCAGAATTGCTGTTTTTATTTGGTCCAATATCCTTTTTTCACTGAAGAGTCACCAAACTACTCTTTATTGCACTGGCTGTTGACTCACTCACATGATGATCGGAGTATCAGTAAAGATGATGGAACTCTAAAGTTGTTATAAAAGGTTATGGGCAGGTTGTGTGCTCTGTGTGCCATCTTGTACTTCTTGACTGGAGAAGTCCTGGAGCCTTTTCTTAAGAGGTGTCTGAGTGGTTGCCAAGGTCTAGGGGTGGCAAGAAGCTTGAGAAAGTGGCTAGCTGGTGGAGGAGGCGGTGCAGAGAGTGCAGTCAGGTAATAAGGGGCAGGGCACTTTGAAGGTACTTCCTCTAGGCAGACACACTTGAAGTACAGCATATGGGAACTCTGTACAGTGTTGAGCTGTGTGTTCCTTGTCATTTCAGTGCAGCAGGTTATGTCAAGAGGAAGTTCTCTTTCCTGTTCCCTAATCATTTGTGAGCATGAATGTGTGCAGTCCAAGCTTGAAATTCAAGTTTGGATTTAAGCTGAAAAATGTGACTTAATGCCATATCACTGCTTCTCACAGTGAGCATTGGAGAAGACCCCTGATAGCTGCATTTCTGAGGGTTTTTTTCCTAATACTATGCTTTTTTTTTTTTTTTTTTAAGCTGAAGAAAACAACTCATGCTCTGGATGCCCGTAGGATTGTAAAGGTTTAAATAATCCAAGCCTTAAATATTGCAAACTTGGTACTGATATTGATTTCCAATTTATTTCAGAAAAGTTTAGCTTTCAGGTGAGCTGCTGCAACACCATTTTAAGAGCTTCCAGAATGAACATGTATGGTTCTGTGTCCCTGTAGTTTTAGGTATCTTTTTTTTCTTTAAAGTGGCACATGTGGTCATTTTCTCATAGTGTAAATGGAATGTAATCAAATTTGGATGTTACCTGGTTAAATAGGAGATTTCCTGGTGACAGTGTAAAAATCACTTCAGTGGGCTGAATTCTTCCATGTCCTTTGTGAACCCCCTGGAAGTGGTTTGTGAACCAGAGGTTGAAAACCTCTGGGTTTGTACCTGAAAATCATAAAAAGTAGAAAGTATTTAAAATAGGTGAAATCCTCCTTCTCGTTTGTATTTGCAGAACTTTAATTATGGAAACTGGGAACATGGTTCTTGTTACCCCGTGTGCATTTAAAGCTGCTAGTTTTACCCACTGCCTAGATGAAACAGCATTGCTCCACACTAGTATGGTATTACCATGCTAACAAAATCTTTGATACTGGAAGTGAATGTAGATTAAAACAATTAAAATGTTATGACTTGTGTCAATACTGCCTTTCTAAAATAAGTGATGCTTATGGCATTTATCATCTTCCTCTGTTATCCTTCTTATATACAAGAGATATCAGAAACATATGTGTGTTTTAGGTGACTGTGTCATGAAATAGCTGTGGCAATTGGTAAATTTTCACTAGTAAAGACTAAGCAACTTCATTTAGGCTCCTCACTATGCAAAGAAGCTCTAGCAAGAGTTACTTGTGAAATCCTGTCAGGGATTAATTTAAATGTCAACATACAAATATCGTGAACTTATTAGTGAGAGCATCCAGATTAAAATTATATAAATACAAGATGTATCCTCTGATTTGTAAGGTACTAAGTGTTACTGCACAGTCAGAGCTGGTTTTATATTTGGGTAGTGTTTTGTGTCCAAGTAGACTTTCTATAAGAACGTAATGGAGAAGTAAGCATTTTTCCATTTCTGTGAGTTTGCCAGTAATGTGTTTTTACTTAAGATGAGCTTCTGCCAAACTTCATACCTATTCGTTTGTCAAACCACGTTTGCTGTTCTGCAGTTCAGCTCTTACAGGGGTTCCTTTATTGTCGTAAGTTGTGATATGTGGATTTATTTTTTTATTTAAACTTACTGTGCTATTATTGTTGATGCTGATAACAAGCTTAGCTTAGGCAGTTAGATTGCATTCATCTGTCTAACGTTCTACGTTAGATGCCTGAATTCCAGTATCTTCTGTCAGAGAGGTACCTTTGGGATGAAATTTTTCATCCTAGGTCTCTGTTACTCTGTAAGTTGCCTGTGTTTCCAAAGAATAATTAGAAATGTGTAAGAAAAAAGAGTGTGCGTATGCATAAATGCTATCATTAGTGGGGAAAACGTCCTTCATTCTTTGAAGTATCAATACTCTTGAGATCTGGTAAAAATGCAAGTTTGTTGGCTGATCCAAGGTTGGATAGAAATCTCCCTTTGAAAATATTTTCAGGTTTGTTTAGAGTAGTAGACCTCGGGAAATTGCTGATGGTAGAACTGCTAACAAGTTCCTCCAACACAAGGAGAGCATCTGCTACAAACCATGACTTAAAAAGGAAAAGGACACAATGTCTTGGATTTCTGGGAGATTTGTAATTTAATTGTCAATGATCTCTAGGTGTCTGATAGCCTGAGAATCTTACAGTAGTGGAAAGCAAATGCAGGGTATCTGTTGTTAAAGGAAAGGCTCCTTCCTTGTGCAGTCACCTAAAACTGTAATTTCTACTCCTGATTTCAGGCTATTGGCTCTCAGAGGCTGTTGGCAGCGCAGGAGTGAGCAGTACCCATGTTGCACCTTCACTTGGAGTAATTCTGTGTGATTCTGAAACTGGGGGTTATACTTGCCTGGGCTCATTTAACTTTTCTTATCAGCAAAGTGCATGGCAGTCTTAAAAGCTCCAGGAGTGACAGAGAAAGGAGCCACAACAGGAGATACTTCTGCTGTTTTCAGGGCATGAGAGGCAGAGAATACAGACATGCTGTGTGTCTCAAAGGGACTTTGAGTAGGTTATTTCAGCTTGAAAAGGGATTAGATTTAGATGACTGCAGTCTCATACAATTGTAACTAAAGGTGCCTGTTGAGGATAATTCCTTTCTCTAACTGGATCCCAGCAGTTTTGTCAATGATGAGTAAGTGGAGGGAAGAAGAAATGACCCATTTGTCACAGTGAGTGATATGGAAGTGAGAAAAAATACTTCTGAAAGGAGACATCAAAATACACAAGCTACATGAAGCACCTACCTCAGTACCAGGCCCTCCTGGCAGCAACAACTGGGAACAATGGGCGAGTGGAGAGAGTGATGCTGGCTTTCAAGTTCCTTTTCAATTTTTGGAGGAGGCTTGTGTTGCTTTGGTGACTTCATGTGTGGTTGTAAATGTAATCATGTCCTTCTAGCAGTTCTTCATGTCACATATTTTGCTTTCCTTCTAACACCTGATGCTCCTGGAAGCAAATTTCATGCTCACGTAGAAATGATGTTTTCACTTTAATCCTGCTTGCAGCTGCAAGTAATATCACAGTTTCTAATTGGATCAGATTGTTTTATGTAGTGGCAAATGCTTTTCAAAGCTCAGTTGTCTGAGGATGTTTCGAAATAAAAAACCTGGAGGTGGGAACAAAGATGTCTATCTGTATGCAGTTAGAGTTATTGCTTATAATATGCTTTTCACATAAAACTTCTCTCTCAAACCTAATTAACTTTTATATTTTCTTAAATTCCTTTGGCAGCCAAGGCAACATGCCTACTACCTGTTCAGTTCTTTTATTGGGTTGAACTAGAACTAACATTTAAATAGAATACATTTTGACATTTGAATTTGACATAAATGTTTCAGGGAAAGTTTAGACATGCAACCTCCATGGGTGATTCTCTTGTCAGCATCACGATGATGTACTGTAAATATACTTTGTAAGTGGGCTTTCAGTAAAATCACTGATGCATTTATTGCTTGTTCCTAGTCTATTTTTCTTCATAGTGTAAAACCACAGCTCAAAGTTACTTTGTCTTTTTTTTTTTTAATTAAAATTATTTTCTAGAAGTTAGTTTGTCAGTTTTAAGTAAATCAAACTGGATGTTCCTGTGTTACTTCTTAGTGATTATCTCTCTGCTAAAGGAAATGTTAGCTCTAATCTCCTGCTATAAGAGCAAATAGAAAGAGACACTGTCGATTTGAATGTCTTAAAATGAAATAGTTTTGATATCATGATATAGTATCTCTTTAATATATCCCTTTTCTTTAGCTAACAAGAACAATAAAAGTACTTTTAAAGGAATGTTTAATTCCTTTTAAGGGAAATGCATAAGGCTGTCTTCTTCACTATTTCTTCTAGTTTACCCCTGCTCCTGGCTGGCTCTTCTGGCATCTTGCTGGCTTGTTACCTGCATGTCCACAGCCACGTGGTGCTGCCTTGGTTGTAGTTTTCTCCTTAAAGGAACTGGTTGATGATCTTGTGACCTTTCAGGAGAAGACCACTTGTTGGAATGGCCGCGCTCATGATTAGCGGATCAAGCTAGGGAAAATTATTTTTCCTTTTACTGGTTTCTTTTTGGTAAAGTAGTTGCAGTAGATTGTAGATTACTGGACAGGTAACACTTATAGGAATGGTGTTTTCTGATTGAGACGTTATTTTGAGTGAAGGGGTTGCTCTGGTGCTAAGTGAGAAGAAAAAAGTGGTGACATCTACTTCAGAGTAGATTCTCTTCAGTTTTATGGTCTGTAGAAAATTTCTTCCAGGTTTATTTAAAATAAAGACGCAGATGAAATGTTGTTTTGTCAGTATGTTTTATTTAGTATGCAGTGCAAAAAATGCTAAATTGGTTATTTTTGACTTGACCTTAAATAGAAGTGCTATGAAGCCAAGATAATGTGTGGATAATATTAGGTTTTGATAAATTTAAATTTATCATTAGTACAGTGAACTTTGGGGGGAGTTGCTTTCTTAATGTAAATTTTCTTTGAGTCATCTGAAATGCCAGTTCTAGCACTCAACTTGAAGTTTCAATGATTACAACAGGTCTTGTAAAAATTTTAATGGAATATGTATGGTTTAAGTTCATGTCTACTCCTTTTTCATAAAGCAATTGGAAGTTAGTTTCCATTGTATTTAATGGCAGAACACATTTTTGGGGTTTCTTCTTTACTGTGCCACAGTCTATATAATTAGATTGCATAAATCATATGGTGCGTGTGATGATGGGGATGTTGTGAGCCTTTATGTGTTTCAGAGGAAGTTAAGACTTGGAGCTGGTGACATATTTCTTCTGGTTCTCAGGGTTTGATTAAACTCATTCAGGATGTGCCAGTTTGTGGTATTAGTAATTTTAAAGTGGTTTTTTTTTTTTTGTGTGTGTNTTTTTGGTTTTTTTTGTTTGTTTGTTTGTTTTTGTTTTTTTTTTAAGAAAATGTTTCAGGATCTTGACAAAATTCAGAACATACCTGTCTTTGGCTAATTTTATAAAATAATTTTCAAATATGTAGTTTAGAAATAATTACATGGCATTTTAGGATTAAATTCTACTTTATGCAAATTTATAAATGTGGGGGTGGAGGGAATAGTAGGAATTAGACCCTTAGTATTAAAATCTCTATCAGTACTTCCTGAATATAATTTGGACCTGAATTATCTGAAGATTTGTTTATACTTAGACTTGGAAGCCTATCCTTTCCTGGGCATGAGGGAGTAGGGAATATTTAATATTTATGCCTTGTTCTTTTGGTGAAGGAGGAGCTTGTTACCCCATCTCTGCAGTGGACATAAGAATCTCTCTCAGCCTCATAACAGCGTGACCAATAAAAGCCCCGGAATGGTCCAGTGCAGATCTCGGTTGTGTTGTCGCATGTGGTGATGTTGGTTTGCAAACATGAACTTCATGCTGCTGTGGCTCAGGGCTGTGGAGACACTGACAGCAGCAGTAGTGCTGGGCTGTCTATCAGTGGCAGGCTGAGGATGAGGCTTGGCTCTGCCACCTTCTGCACTAGCCAGCAGAGCTGAGCAGGTGCCCAAGGGCAGGAGATGCTCTGCCGTATTAAAGGGTGCTGCATATCCCACCCTGGCATATGTTTTCCATAACCCCCTGTAGGAGTTGTCTGCATGAGGCAGTGAGCGCCTCCAGGCTCTGCACTGCTATGCTGCCATGGAGTCTTGATCAGATGACCCCTGGTTCTCATCTGGACAATTATTGTTTTAATATTGTGTTGTCTCTCTTTCTGTAGCCCTGATCTCCAATTTGAGTTGGTCTTGTTTGTTTTTTACACTCGCAGCTGTTAATTATCAACTGCAGGAATAGTCTTAACAGTTTAACATCAGCCACTTGAAATTAAGTGGGCCTACTCTGTTACCACAGAAATCAGCAGGGTGCACATTTCTATTAATTGAATTTTCAAACCATTTCAGGCTTTCTTTTCGCTTACAGCTTTTGAGGAAGCTGGAATTGTTTAGTGAATTTTCAGTGCAGCACTGTTTTTGAAAACAGAGTGTGTTGACTTTTCAAGTCTCCATGTGTTGCTCAGGCACTGTTCTGGAGCAGATATGTGCTTTACTGAAATGTGGTGCTAAATGTTTAAACCGCCATTAAACCTCTGAACCTCTGGTTAATACTATCAAAACATCAGCTCCTAGCTACAGAGGATCCAAGTGTTCGTGTTAATATGTAGTAGGTTTTAGAGTCTCTGTTAATGGAAACATTTGAAACCTGACTGGACAAAGCCCTGAGCTATTTGCCTTGGTTCTCTCTGCTTTGTATGAAGATGTCAGACCAGCCAATCTCCAAAAGTGCCTTTCAACCCCTGTGGGTTCCAGGCGTTTACCAGTTTCCAAAAGCTGAAAGAGTCATTACCCTTACCCTTCGTTGAGGAAGGGATCCAGAAGAGAGATTAAGGACCAATGCAGAGAGGTTGGTATGGAGTAACACTCATTGCCCATGTGACAAGGTAACTGCAGATTGTGCTGGCGTTCACAGGTGTAGGTTCCAATCGTCCGTGCTCTCTCTGTTCTTTTTTCCAGAAGTTGAGTTCAGTTGAGTTCCAGTTTCCCTTTCTTTCTTGCTGCCCAGATATGAATTGGCAGGAAAGCTTTGAAATACTTTGCTTGGATTTTGAAGTAAGATGTGCGATGTGGAGACAGCAGAGCTTTGAATGGGGGAAAGGAAAATGAATGTAGTCCATTCTAAGGCTTTGGGTTTGGGCGGAAGTTTGGTAGGTGATGAATTTTATTACTTTTTTAGTCCTGAATGAAAAGCTGAATATGAATTTTCTGGTGCAACTTTGACAACTACTGCAGAAAACAGCATAGTTATATTTGAAAAGGACGAGATGCCCATTTTACATTTGTTAGTGCTTTTGTTTAAAATCGGCTAATTGACCCACAGCTCTTCAAATGTTTTTAAGAGATTTTCCCACTACAAAGTGCATGCGTGTGTGTGTGTCAAAAAGAGGACTAATGTGGTTAAAAAATTGCACATTCCAAGAGATTTTTCTGTGAAATACATGTTGTTGGACTCATGAGTAGTTAGATGTATAAAGGTGTTAATGAACCTTCACACTATTGTAAGGTATTTTATTGCTAGAATTGCAGATGATGGAGTGTCTAAGAATTGCATAACATATCTGTGACTGGAGAATCACTTTGAAAATTGTGGTGTAAAAGGTAGGACATAAGTTGCATTTTTACAATTTAGTAGAGGTAAGGGTATCTCATAAGAAAACTAGAAAGCCATTTTATCCTATGCTTACATATTTGGATAACAAAAAAAAAAGGAAAAAAGGACTGTTACATAGTTGGGGTTTTCTTTTCAAGTCTAAAAGTAATAGGTTAAAAATGAAGCATAAGAAACATGCGTCCAGAATTTTTTTTTTAAAGTGTTTGTAACTGAATGTTTGTAACTGAAAAATGTGTTTTAAATGAATTGGTCTTCCAGCATATGTTTATGCCAGTTCTAGTGATATTACACATGGAATGTCTTTGGTGTGGATTTGTCACAACCTAAGGGAGCAAAAATTCCTGTTAATGTGAAGGGGGAAAGCAAAGATAGCATTACCTAACTGAACTTCACTAATTCCAGATACTTGTTTTTGTGAGGGTCCCCCCTCTTTTTGTTATGGTCTTACTAAAGGAGAGTCTTTGTCAGTAAAACATGCAATTCATTAATCCATTTCAAGTTTATGGGGATTTGGTAATTTTTTTTTTCCCTGCTGAAGTTGATACATACTTCTATTTGTAATACAAAATGAGAGGGTATCCACTGTTCTAAGTAGTTAAAGGATAAAAGAATAATACACCTAATGTTTAGCTCATTTTCATGTGAAGCTATTTTATTCATATCAGCATCTCTTACTGTTGATGCCAAGTGGTTGCATATGATATCAATAAAATAATAATATTTAAAAATATGACAATGAGGAGACCAGAAAAGAATTAAAGAACCCTAGAGGCCTAAAAAGAGGAAAATGTAATTTAATATCAAGGCACTCAGTCTATTTCTGTTGCTCTACAAACATTTGAGTACATTTTCCTACCTTTCAATCTGAGAAAAGTAGCCAAGCTATTAGCAGTGCTTGTTAACGTTAAGCAAGCTTCAGTTGATATTTTTGTGGGGTATTTTTTAGTTTTGTGTGAAAAATGCTACCTTTTTCTGAAGAATGAGTAACCTACTCTTTTTAACTTTTTTTTTTTTCCCATCTGTCCTCTTTGTACTGTAATGCCACTGTTCCTTCATACATAATATGAATAGATTTTGATGAATAGATTTTGCTGGAAACTCTAAACTACTACCTCAGTTTACAACCTTTTTTCCAAGAAAAACATCTTCCTCAATGGGCAGAATGTAGCACTTCTTGATAAATGTCGGTTTTGAATAGTTATAAACAGATCATAGGAAAATATTATAGCAAAGCATTTCCCCTATACAAACAAAATAAACAAAACCCCCAACATATGAGGACTTGAAAAATTATAATAGCTCTGTCATGATTAAATTTGCAGAAGTTATTTTTGAAAGATAGCAGCCTATAATTTTGATCAAGTCTGCATAAAGCACTTTTATGTAACATTTGTCTTGAGTATGTTGAGCTGGAGAATAAACTCAGGAGGTGAATGTATCTTCTGTAAATGAAAGCAGACAGCTTATTTTTTTAGGTGAATTCCAAATCAAAGTAAACTAAGAAGAAATGACATGGCTAGAAAGATGTGGTCACACTTTTTCTTAGTATTTGATACCTCAAAGAAGTTTTCCTGCCAGCATTTATTCTGATTGCATAATTCTTAATTTATTTTGAATTTCTCTATGTGAAAAACCTGGGTACTTCAGAGTTCAGTAAACTGTGCCAAGAAGTGTCTGTAGGTTAAAAAGATTTAATATGATGTCTTCAGATACAGCCTAGCTATTAA
The DNA here is from genome assembly GCA_013399695.1 of Formicarius rufipectus. Taxonomy (NCBI): domain Eukaryota; kingdom Metazoa; phylum Chordata; class Aves; order Passeriformes; family Formicariidae; genus Formicarius; species Formicarius rufipectus. Next base: position 295,127 of record VXAU01004217.1, on the reverse strand, counting down.
GTAAGATGGGGAGGGAACAGAGAGGAGCAGTGGCAGAGCATCTGTGATTCTCTCACTGTGTGCAGAGTCTTTCTGCACTGCATCATGTTGCTCAACCCTAACAGAAGGGCTATGGTTTACTTCATGGATCTGTGCTGGGGAGAGGCTTTGAGTACTAAGATCCAGTAGTATTGTAGGAAAGGGTGAGGGGGAAACAGAATAAAGCTCAACTCTGACCAAAGCTACAGGTCAGAATTTTGCATGAATCAGGCCTGTGGAGGCTACACAACAGCACTGGCTGGGCTGCCTCCCAATAGCCCAGAGTGAGCATTAAAGAAAATGACAGTTGCTGGAGGTGCTGCTCTCCAAGAGGCATTTTGCTCCATATGCTGTGGTCTTGTCCAGTTATGCTCCACTCTGGGGATGAAGGCTCCATGAGAGTTAATGTGAGTCTAAACTCCAGCCTTTGGTCTGGATTAACAAACTGCATTTTAGCCACAGCAGTTGCTGCATCTGTGTTGGCCATTCTAACAGATAAAAATGATTCCCAAGAGCAATTACAGCAATGGCATATTCATAGAGCATGTACTCATAGCCTTTCTAGGTAACTTCAAACTGACTGTTTGCATGGGATGCCTCTTAATACAGTTCTTATTTGACTAGATCTGAATGCTCTGTGAAGTTGACTGAAAAATTAGTTGAGAATCTGAGGGACTGTCCTTAATGGTTCATTTGTTGTCCTCAATGTCCTGTATCCCTCAGAAGGGTAGTTATGGGTATGACAGTGCATGCAATAGACTTTAGTAAGGCATCAATTTTTCTCCAGTTTTACAATTTGTCAGTGATATGGATGGTACAAGCAGTCTAGGTGTTTAAGAGGCTTAAATCTTTTTTTAAAAATGCCTTACTTGTTCCCAAAACCTTGGTACTTGATAATGCTCTAACTTGAGTTACTACACATGAACTACTGAGTTCCAGGGTTTTACCCTTTACCTCTGCTGTTTCTCAAAACAACCAGGATGGATCTTACCTCTTGCGAGATCCTGTGTAGCTGGAAATGGGTTGGGTGCAAAACCAGCTTCTGCGCTACAGGGGTTTCTGCTTGACCGAGCTGAGAAGAAGCTGCTGTCAGGACCATTGGTGACAGCCTTCTGCTCTGAACGTGCAGCTTCCTTTGGCCTGCTGTATTTTGTGGTGTTGGGTTGAGCTTGTTGGCTTTACCAAGCACTTGAGAACAGTGAGGGACAGGGGCTAAAAAAGGCTGCTCGTGGCACTCTTTGGTGTGCAACAGTTTTGCTAGGCTTTTGGGGGAGAAAATCATAATTTTGGAGTGTCACATGTATTTGTATGCATCTAGGGATTTAATTGCAAGATTTTCTATATATATGTGAAATGTGAGTATTTAATATCAGGTAGTGTTTGCCTTCTTTTTTGAAGCTTGACTTTCCAACTGGATTGTGGTTTTTTTGTCTCCTTGTGCCTCCCTCCTGGGTAAAAAGCATTTAGGTAAAATCTTGTCAGTGTTTGGATGGTGTTTTTTTATTGTTGTGTATACAGTTTGTTCCCCTGAGTTCAGTGGGATAATTTATGTAAAACTGAGTGAGTGCTGGCATGATTGGTATTGAAAATATAAAGTGTATTTATTAGGAGCATACCCACTTTCCTGCCTATTATGTTTTCAGAAGGGGACTCTAGGGCTTGAAGCCTTTTTTTACTGTCTTTCCTGTCTTCTAATATTTATTAGTTATAGATAGATAACTTTGGAATATATTTGAATACAGCAAATTTTCTCTTATTCTGCTTAGAATTACTTTAATGTTGTCATATGGAAGTTGCATAAAATTTGCTTCTTTCTTTTTAAACTTGTCCTCTTGCACTAAGGTAATGTTGATTCTATGGCATTATCCACATTATAGCAATTTCTCTCCTTGGCGCTGCTGCAACAAGAAGAGTAGTAGCTACGTTTTCTTTCAAGTTCCTACTGTACTACAGTGTTTAAAGTGAAAATTAATTACTTGACTGCTTTTCAGTTGGATGGCTAACTGGGAAGTAGGTTTGGGACCTGAAACTCAGATTTTAAATCTTTTTGCAAGAGCAGAAAAGAGCTTCAACTCCAGCTGCTTTATAAGCAATGACAGGATTTGTTTTCTGAAACTGTCAATGAAGGTAGCGGGGGCAGTCACAGGTGACTGTCACCTTCAGTCTTGAGACATGCCACCCTAGGTCTTTCACTTTTCACTGCAAACATGGGACAAGTATTTCTTCTGGGGATGAATCCACAGCACCAGTTTTGTTCTGATAACAGCATCTGGCACTAGATTGATTTAACAGGCTATGAGGTTTGCTCTTTTCAGATATGCGCTTGTACGGCAGCTTCTGTGCAGCTCTGACATGGCCACACGCTACTGTTGTTTTTTCTGCCTCCTAGCACCACGTGTGAAGCTAAAGCTCTTTGACACCTGCCATTTGGACCCTTTTCTTACTGAAAAATGTCATCGTTTTCAGACAAGATGAAGACAGATATCTGATCATTCTTTCCTGTGCAGGGATGTGCTGAGGGCATGTTTCATACGATGAATAAAGGATTCCAGACTGTAGCTATAGACTTAGTTTTATTAGTTTAGTTTGGTAACTAGTTCTTGATTTGGGGGTTCATAGAGTTTTATTTAATCCAAAAGAAATCAAAGCATGGTAACTCATTGTTATGTTTGCAGTAATTCTGAAACCCGTTTTTCATTCTGCTGCATGTAGCAATTGTCTTAGTGGTTTAGTGGCAGGAAATGTCAAAACAACTCTTTTTCTTTGGGAAGGGGAATAGTGGTAGTTGAGGAATTGAAATCAGAAAATTTTGAATTCTTCTAATTCTGTAATCAGTGAAAGTTTTTGACAGATATGTTTTCTGCACTCATTGAAATCTGGAAGTTAGTAGAACGGGGCTGTGTTTTCCAAAGTAGTAATGTTTTTAAAAGGTGAAGCTTTTAAATTCCTTGTCCCAAGTACTTCCCCTGTATTTTTGAAACCTGTTTGGTCCTAACAAATAGGAAATCAGGTTTCCTGGCTCAAAACATAATTGTTCTTATGTTTGATATATCTTTTTATTAGGTTTAATTACAGGAAAAGTGCCCTTAGAATGTAAAGTCAACATGCAGCCTTCAAAAAAGTCTGTTGTGAAAGTGAAAAGTCGAAAACTTTGGGCTTTTTATCCCTAATATTTCCCAGCTTGCAGAGAAGCGGGTAATACTTGAAGACAAGTATTACAATCATTACATTTTTTAATATACTTACAGTTTTTTTTTTCAGTCTTTGTCATATATTTCTTCTGAGATTTGGATGGATGTCTTTTTAATGAAATTGGCTTTCTTTTCTTATATTCCTTTACATTTCTTATAAACAGACATTGAGGAAGTCTTGCATTTTATCTGATGTTGAAAGACTATAATTTGGTATCAAACCATTCAGTTTTGCATGTTGTTCATCTGAAAGTGTGTACTTCAGTTCTGTTGGGACCTTTAGTTCTGCATAAGCAAACTGGAAAAAATGGAAAATGAAGTATCATTCTAAGTCTGAGTTTAAGATGAATTTATTTTTAATTATCTGAAGCAGTAATACAAATCATGATTAGAGTATCTTGCTAAATATGGATTGAAACAGGCCTAATTCTTTTCTCCTGAGCAGGTTCTGAAGATCTGTACTGTCTATCAGGAAAGCTGTTGGCTTAACTGGTGCTAAATACTGTTTAGGGCTGACCAGGAGAGAAATAATCCCCAATGCAAGGATGATTGCCTTGAACTTCTGTAATTTCAGAAGCTGCTTTGTAAGGTGCTTATTTATTGTCCCTGCTGTAGGGTCAGCAAGCTGTTTCAAAAGTAGGGTTTGTAACTGAAAGAGGTAGTGTTGTTGTCTGTGAAGTTTGCTGCACAACACAGTCCCTGATTTGAAATAATGTGCTAATTTCTGCTTTGAAAAGCAGATTGAGTTGGTCTAGATCAAATTTCTTTCTTCTTTGTATGGTGTAAATTCTAGTAAACTTTGTGAAATACAAACTTGTTCATGTGTTGGTAGAAACATTGACTTTTTTGTTGTGAATTCAAAATACTAGTTGTAAACAGAATTTCACTAGTGTTTTCTATGGAAACTTAGAGAATGTAGCTGAGCAACAACGTGGGGTCTGTATTGCTGCCTACCATTTGATGTGCTCTCTGAAGACCCTTTGTGGGGTTAACTGCTTGTGTGCTTGGGACCTCTGAAGCGGGAACTGTTCTTTAAGACTTGTGGCATCCCACCTGCATCTAATTGAATAGCTTCACTGTGAGTCACTGTGCTTTTTTCTAGCATTTTTGCTAAAGATTATTATAACAGTTTTTTTGTCTAAGGCGACTGATTTTGAAAGATGGCGTTTCATATAAGCAAAACTTTGATGGTATATAGTGTCTTAAAGTTTTGAGTGCACCAATGGAAATATGAAAAATCCTTTCCTATCTAACAGTGTATTTCAGTATTAATTCTATTTTACAATAACAGTATCTCCCAAGCTCTGTATATCTAAATGTCTAAAGCTAATTCTTCAGATTATTTAGAAACAGAGATGAATTGTGTGCTTTTTCATTTTTTTTCCAACAAAGCTTGTTTTCCAGTATAATCATTTTACGTGGTCCTAACATCTTCCACTGCCATACCACTAGCTTATTGGAGGTGGGGGAAAGACCAGCTTTTGAATTTAATCTCATCTATCAGAACAAACAGGCTTTAAAAAAAAACTCTAGCCATTTTTTCTTTGTGTGCACTATTCAGTACGCAGCAGAACCTTTTAGTCTTGCGATTCCGTGACGTATGTTCCTCATATGGAAAAAAAAAAATTAAAAAAAAAGTAATGGCATAGCTGTGTCAGAGCCAGGGCCTGTCAAGCCTGGTGTCCCATTGTTCCTGTGGCCAAGTGCATGTGGCCGCCTAACTCGCAGCACCTCGCTCCACCCGTGCAGCACTGTGGTCTCCAGCCGGCCGTAGTCACCCCCTCCCCAGCAGAAGGAGCTGAGCCGTGCACAGCATGTGGGTGCTGCAGTGCTCACGGACCCAAACGTGCACTGCCAGGAGCTGCAGGTGATGGCCCATGACCCCAAAAACCTGCGCCTTGGTAACAGAGGAGTTGAAGGGGCTGTCCAAGTTGCTTCTGCCACAGGTAGGAGAAGAAAGAAGCAAGATGAGTCAAAATGCAGGTGAGCAGGTTATTGCAGTTTCCTATGAAGAGCGGCTCTCACCTCCTGTAGGTGGTTTTCATTAGTCATCAAAAATGGGTGTGTGGGGAGACATGTAGGAACAGATGCAGGTGTCCTATTTCTCTAGTGTAACTCTCAACCCGTTTTAAGTTTTAGGCTCTTCTGGGGCTAGTTGTGACTTCTGTGTTTTCAGTAAGGCCCAATGGATTTCTTATTCATGAAACAGCACCATCTTCTTTAAGCATGTGCTTAATTAAGCCTTCTTTGCCTCTTCTTAAGTTTGTTTTTAATTACTACATCTGTCAATATAATTAAAGCGTGATACATTCCAATTGAGCTTCTAAAGGTAACATTATTTCCTAGTAAATATTTTGTCATTTTATTTAATTTTATTTTTCTGTCCTGGATGATTCATAAGCCAATTATTTTAGTAAGTAACACTAAATAAACCTTTGACCCTTTTGTACTGCTGTACTTTGGAGGATCCTCTGGCTTTTGTTGCCACAAGTTTATGAAGAATTTATTTATCATTTAATATGTAAAAAGTTGAGTTAGAGGAATTAACCACAATTACTAAATTTGGGTTGTGAAGGGAGTTATTTTGGCAGATAATCATTTTATGATTTTATGAAAATCTTGGCCCGTTTTGAGATGGACTTACCATTTGCTTTTAGAGTGACCATAATTTTCTTCCAGGTTATAAACACCAAACTTTTCTTTGTACTGGTATTGTTTCTTGAAGTGTTATTTTAAAGGATTTAAATTGTAAATCTGGGATTTGGAATTGCAGGAACAGTAAGTCAAGCAAAGTTGGATAAAGTTGCTTTTTCTTTCTCTGCAGGTTACTAATCTAGTGTTGCTTTAGACTGTGGGGAAATGACCCCAGTGTAATGTAGAGTCTAAAGTATTGGTAAGGTTCATGAAAATGTCAGGGAGGTGCATTCATCTTTAAACCCACAAATATCTAGCCTGATATATCTTTTTTTTTATTATACACCCATTAGATTTTTTTCACATGGTTTTGAAAAAGTGAAAACTCACTACCTAAAAAACCTGTAACTTTTAAAAATTGTAATTTAGTTAAATACTTCTTGGTAACTAGTTTGCTAAATGTAATCTTTAATGTTATGCATTTCTGTAGGTATTTAATGTATTTGATTTTTTTTTTAAAGTGAATTCTAAGTATTCTTGGATTTTTTGCCTTTGACAAGAAAGCCTTTTTTTCCCCTGTAAAAATTGAGATTGAAAATCCGAATGGTTTAAAAATCGTATCATATTTTCAGACTAAACATAATTATGTTTATTTGAGTAAGAAAATTACTTGCTTTAGTAAGTGTTAAAAAGCTCCCTAAAGTATTTAGAATACAGCTGGCATGATCTCTAGCATAAAGCTGAGGGCCCACCAGGTGGTGCTGGTGGAATATATTTAATGTTGGTTTAACTACTTAAAATGTGTCTTAACAGATGTGAATGAGGTGGCTGCAGTGTAGGAAAACGTAGTTTCTATGCAACAAGCCTGTTTGTACAATTTAAAAGAGCAAATTGTAATATGGTGTAGTGGCTTTGTAATTTGGGCACTTTTAATTTTTATTAAAATTAAATAAAAAGTGCTCCACCAAAATTAATATAGATGCTGAGGAAAAAACCCTTCTCCGTAGGATGGCTGATGTGGGAAGCAGACAGTACGGAGGCAAAGTCTGACTCTTTACCTGCTTTTTTGTTCATTCAAAGTTAAGATTATGTAACTTGTCCATTCATGTAGTAGAAGTATATCATATCCATGTACTTATTTACCTACTATGTATTGACTTTAGCCATAACTTTTCAATAATGCTATTCTAACTGTCTAGATTTTGGTCAGTGCAAGAATTTTCCCCTTATAGAATGAACAGAAATAAGGGTCTCATAGCGGTGGGGGGGGTCAAGTTTTCAGGTTTCATGTATTATGTGACTTAAAAAGTTGAAATAGAAACAAATTTTGAAGATAAACATGAATTTAGATGCAATTCCACTAAGCCTTTCTTTTGATATCTTGAAAATTATATTCTCTATGGAAAGGGGAAGGGGAAATTGAAAAAAACAAACATGTGGACTGCAATAGTTTGGAATAAATTTCTGTTGCCTACTCATTTGAGCAGATTTGATTTTGTCTTAAAATATCTGACATAAAAGATGTGTAGTATTTGAAAGATCTGATGCAGAACATTTTAAAACATTGAATTAGCTGAAATTGTCCTATAAAGCATCCCCCTTTTCAAGAGAATTATTAGAATTCGGAAATAAACCAAAATGTCAGTGAACCAAAGAGACTGTGTCATGTCTAGTTAAAAAGTAAAGTCCAGAACAACTGCCGACGATCCCCAAACCTCTTTTGCTTGTGATCTTAGCATTTTGACCAAGCTAAATGTTTTAGCATTGTATGTGCCAGTGTCACGTTAGTAACCAGCTCACTGTAGGTAAAACAAGCTAAATCAAACCACATGACAGCCAGTAATAGTTCTGTAAAAGTTTGGATTTGTCTATGGTTGAATGAACCAGAGAATGGTTTCTTTGGAGTTTGTGGCCTTACGCATTTAATCTGGGTAACAAATTTATTTAATATCTGGGTTTTACTGTCTTGGGTGCAGCAGTAAGGGGTTCTGCCTGAGTGGAATTTCTTCATCCCCTTTTCCGTGTCTGCTACACCAAATACTTCATAGAATAACTGCCTGCACATACAAAACCATCTCAGAGTGCATGTCAAGTATCCAGTGTATGCTGCTTCTGAAAGTGCTTTTTTATATCTTGTTCTCTTGCTTGAAATAATTTTTTACTTGGCTTCCTCCCTTCTCCTTGTCCCAGGGTATAAATGGTTTTGCTCTTGAGGAGAGGAACTGTACTTTTTTTCAAATGTTTCTGTCTCCCGTCCTGAGTTTTAATTGTATTTACTAATTTTAACAAGTTTTTGTGCTACTTACCTTACAATTTGGCACCATTCACATATTACCATAGAATGACTAGTCTTGCATTCCTTCTGCTTCTACGAATTGGCAGTGTAGCATTAATGAGAATTGATAAAATATCAAGAGTGTTAAAATTGCCATCTAGGTCACATTGTTTTTTTCGCTGCATGAAACTGGGAAGGAATCAAGAAATAAGCTGTATGCCGTAGCACAGTTTATAGTACAGCAATGTAAAAATGTGTGCAAAACACTGCCTTTTTGTTTTTAATCTGAGTCTATTATCAATGTATTAAATCCAGAAATGGTATGAGAGGTAACTTTTGGGCCCTGGTTGCATAGAAAGATTGAGGAGCAATCAGTGAAATGCTGTTAGAAGTGTGTGCTAACGTGTGAGTTTTTGGAAGCAATATCCAAAAAGGGAGTGCTTGCCAGACGCTGCCTTTATAAGGTGTGAACAGGTTAAGAAATATGTTCTGCTGCATTGTTCTTGAAACTATCCGTTCATCAGGAAAATCAGTTTTATTAGTCTTCTGTCAACATCTTTGTTGTTCAGCAGTTAGGTTTCTGTGATATGATCTGATTTCTGAACTCGGTGATGGGAATCTTTTATGAATGTCATTTGTAGTAAAGGAATGCTCATAATACTGAATTTTTTTAAAAGTTCATGTAAATAGTTTCATTTTCACTTGCCCTGTTTGGCCATTCTGAGGATTTTTTTGCTCTCTTAAACTAGTTACTTGAATGGGTCTGGAGTTACAGAAATAGTAACGAGATCAGGATTTTATTCTCTCTCTATTGAAAGATCCAGCGTGTAATATTGAAATGGTCTTTTGAGTAATTTTAAAATCTGACTTGTGTGCACAGCGCTCCACCAAATTCCAGTTTTCATTAGGGAAGGTGGGAATCTGCAAGAACAACAGTAAGAAATTCTTACTTTCTAAATCTGCATTTTACACTATGTACTGTTACTGTGCTTGGAACATTGAATGGAAACGTATTTTATCTCTGAGCTGTTCTCCAGCTTTTTCTAAGTCGAGGGGCTTCTACGTATCAGTTTCTTTATTTAAAAATTTGACCTACTAAACGTTCTCAAAGGGAAAATGTCTAGTCCCGTTTTAAAACAATATAAAGCAAAGTAATGTTTTTTACTGAAAGGTCTGTTTCTTAAGGATAGTGGTTTCTCTCCTTATGGCAAAGATTAAGTTATTCTAAAAGTGGAACAGTAAAAGTAAAAATAGGTCTGAAACCGATAGTATTAACCTCCAGTGCATTAGCTGTTTGATGCTGTAATTATCAACCTGAAATTTGAGTTCTGTTGAAGTTATTCAAAGAAATATACTGTTGATTCAGTGGTGTCATAATTTCACAGCTGAAAATAACTTACACTGTGAATACTCGATTGCTATTTTCTCTTGAGTGGAACTGGAGCACTTGAGGGTGTTTTAATTGTGCTGTGACTCGAATTGGTGAATTTATCATCATTACTGAGAGAGTTTGAGGTGTGTGGTAGATAACTGAATTGTAGTTTAAGTTACTGAAGACATGCAGTCTGTGTTTTTCTTTGGGGATGGCAGTGAGAGCAGGGCAAAGACGGCATGAAATGCCGCTGAGAAGCGACTTGGAGTTCTGTGGCTCAGTTTGCATCGAGTTTTTCTGGGTGTTTTAGGCAGCTGGCTTGAGACAATGTGTGTGCATGCTCTTGACTTGGACTCATGTAATAGTTTAATGTTAGACTTTAGAATGTAGGTGTTTTTAATGAAATTGTCAGGTAGGTTTTCTTTTTATGAAAGCTGGTTTGCCTGTCTGGTAATACTTGTTCCTTGTTTTCATTTTCTCTCTTGTAGAGATATAGGGGCTGATATCATGCACAGTGTGTATTTATAATAAGAACAGAATTGAAAAAGAATGAATGTTGCAGGTCAGGGAGGGGTATTTTGGCTGAAATGGAGATCTTTTCCTTTATGCTGTCTTACTTTTCTAAGTATTGGATTGATTCAAGATATTTTAAAAACATGAGGTGGTGCTTTAAAAAAAATGCAAATGCTTAAATAATTTAAAAAGTTTTTCTATTGTGTTGTTCAGTTGTGTGGTGTTTTGATCATTTGCCTGCCACTTTATTTTTCAGCATTGTCAGTGAAGCGGGAGCATCCATCTACAGCGTCAGTCCAGAAGCATCCAAGGAAATGCCCAACCTAGACCCTAACCTAAGAAGTGCAGGTATGTAGAGTATTCAATTTTATCACCTTTCACCATGGAGTTCAGTTCCTATACTGTATGGTTTTTAATATTAAGTATAATAATAGTCAAATATAGGAAAGATCTTGGTTGTTCTGTTTCTAAACTTTGTCATTTCACGTTTGAAGTCCTAGGTATGCAAATTAGTGACATGTTCTAATGCCTGTAATGTAGAGAACCTTGTGGATGTATTACTTCAATAGCCTGATACAGGAGAATTTATAGTTATGAATCTAAACAGTGAATTGCATAAACTTTCATAGTTGCACATGTCCATGCCCATAAGAACTAGACCTTTCCTCTCTTCACTTGTCCCCTGTGTGCACATAAATGTCCCTAGAAGTAATTAAACCATTCAAGGGCTAGGAAAAAATGTAGGACTAGAACAGGTAATTTAAAGGTGTGCATCCACTGTGATCATTGGAATCTTCTGTAGCTGAATATAGTTCTCAAGAATTACTTTTTAGTTTTAGTTTTTAAGAAATTACTTGCTTCAGCATAAATGTCACTGAGGTATAATACAGCTCCAGTTCTTAGAAATGTTAAGTGTAGCCACTATTATAATTTTCAGTGTTTGATTAAAGAGTAGTCTTTAAAGATCAAATGCCTATTAGCTTTGTCAGTGTCCAAAGTCTACTCATGGATTTGTTTTATTGGGAGACAGCTGTAAAGGGTATGTTTGAGGTTACTTTTGGATTACTTCATTTATGTATTTTTATTTGTGTGTCTTTTTGCATTTGTTTTTATCTACGTCATGGGTTTTTGTTCTTTGACAACAAATTGCTATAAAACAGTCTCAGTCAAATATAGCATATTGGAAAATGCAGCAATACTCATGTATAAATCTTTTCTAGTCAAAATTGAAAGTTCTTAATTTTAATGTTATTCTAGCAGGTTACTGGCATGGAAATCCTTTGAAGGGCGTGGAAGTAGATCAGCAGAAAACAATTCTGTAGTTACATGGTATTCAGGGGTAAAACTGTCTAGAATTTCCCATGTTCCCCTTTCCTGTTATATTCACAAAGGGGAAAAAGTGTGAGCGCAATGTTTTGAGTGAATGATTTTACGGGAATTTTCTTGAAATGTTTGTATCAACCCCTCCATTTGCAGGACAGGCCTCCAGCTTCGTTTTGCTTGACTCTTTCCTGCCTGAAAACAGACTCCATTGTGATTATTTCTTCCCTGGGCCAGAGAGGTTCTGAATGTGTCATGGTATGGCCAGAGTAAATATTAAGACATGTGACATTTCTGTGTTTGTGACAGATGGCACTAGCTTTCCCTTGGGCCAAAGTTTTTCATGTTGCTAATATATCAAATGTGGGGTTAGAGTTGATGTAAGTGAACAAAATAACACTAAAAAAAAAAAAAAAGAATCTAATTATTAGCTTATTATACTTTTCCAGATATACTTGATTTTCCTTTTTTTCAAGGTTAATTTTTCAGAATTTCAGACACTTCTATTTAGTGTTGTGCATCAAGTGCAGTAAAGGAAACTAAAAATTTTAATACATGACCAATTTCAGTATTAATTACCTAGAGTTCATAATTTCTCCATTATTACTTGGATTTGCTTCAGGCATAACTTAAGTGTTGTTGCATCTGGTTTGAAAAGCATCAGCAATTTTAACGTGCCACAGCAGTACCACCGAATGCATAGAAATTGGAAGAGGATAGGGTAGAAAGTGAAAAATAATTGCTCAGTTCCATGGCTGTTGTGAAACTGACAGCTAAAACTCTATTCCTGACATCTTTTGGTGTCAATTTGTAATTAGTTGTGCTAAAGCTGTGGATGTTTTCTTAAGTTGAATGTAAAAATAACATCAAAGGGAAACATTAACTAATGTTTGAGGTTTTACAGACTTTTTTCCTGACTAGCTTTTACTTCTCAAGTTTTGGTTTTCCTTTAATTTGTAGCAAACAGAAAAGTGACATTGTGTCAAAGCTGACTTGCTTTGTATTTTAATTGTTCTGTTACATCATGTCAGATTCTGTGCTTACATGATAGCATTTAGTACATTAAAGAAAGTTGACAGCTGCATGATGAAGTATGACATTTATAGTTAAAATAAAAGGTACAACTGACTTGAGATATCTGTGATCCTAACGCTGTTTGCCACTTTAACATTTTTTTCCACACAAACTTTATAGAAGGATTTGGGGTTTTTTGACTTACACAGGTAGATCTATGTTTGTCCATTGGGTACATAAATGTGAAATATTAAATAATGCATATTATATATCATATTTGCAGCGATGCTTAGTAGCTATGTATAGTAAATTTCCACTTGATACAGAGAAATAGAAGACATCAATCCTGATTAAAAAAAAAAATAGCATGTTAATTTGTCCTTGGCTGAATGTTCTTTATAGAGGAAAACCAGCAATCTTCAGCATTTCTTGGGGAGGCTAATTAGAGTTATTAGTTAATCCAAGAACTCTACTGTTTTGTTGTTTTGTTTTTTTTTCTTCCCCGTTGGAGCTGTCTTTGAAGGTCATGGATGACGTGTGTTAGTAATAAATGATTGAGAAAAATCTCATTTTCAACTAAATGTGTATATGTAAACTATAGTGGAAAGTCTTTATATCCATTGATGCAGCGCTTTTACTCAAAATTGTAGTTGCTTGAAAGAAAAAAAACCAAAACCAAAACAAACAAAAAACACTAAAAAACCTAAAAAAAACCCAAACAAAACAAACAAACAAACAAACAAAAAAAAAAAACACAAAAAAAACCAAAAACAAAACAAAACAAACAAAAAAAAAAACCAAAAAAAACCCCAAAAAACCCCCAAAAAAAACCCCTCTTAAACAATTAGCTGTTATCTTCAGTGCAGAGAAACAAATCATGTCTCTCCAACCTTAGCATAGTCCTGAATATTTCATGACAATGCAGAAGCTTCTGTTCTGCTACTACAATTCCTATAAAATCTTGTGGACTGGGACTCACCTAAGTAGATAGTAAAGAACTTGATGAAACCTAGTTACTTGTGTTTGAGTAGTGAGAAGGTATATATCCCCTCCTGACAGTCATTGTAGGATTAATGAGCAGAACAGCTATTTCTCAGCCTCACAGAATTAGGAGATAAGAGGCTTATAGGCCAGAGCAATAAAAGGATTTCCTCCTTGATAGGCTGGGGAAGTTCAGCTGCAGCAGATTAGGAGGGCTCTGCCTAGAGAGCAAGCCACTGGAGTTCAGTATTGGGGGCTTGGATGAACCTGTGATAGAATTGCAGTCTGACAGAGAAGGGAATGCCAGGTATCCATGAATTCTTCTTCCCAAAAGCTGTGCCTATGGATGGATGTAAGATTCGGGGTGTGAGTTTTTGTAGAGGAGAATGGAGACCAAAAAAAGGTTACCTTGCAAATTGAAAATGCTGATCACCTTTGTGTGAGGCTTATTTATATGTACTCTATGAAGGTTTTGTGAATGCCTGCTCTGAAGTTGTGAAGAGGTGATAGTAATGAGGGAGCTGTGAGATTGTGTGGATGACTGCAGTTCTGTTTCTGCTGTGGCATTTGTGCTCTGGGCACCCTCTTGCAGAAGCAGTTAAATGTTTAATTTGGTGGAGTTTTTATAAAGCTGTCAAATTCATACTTATTTGTCTGGCCTGTTCATTTGTTGGGGGTTTTTCCCCTTTTTTGTTCCCTTTTCCTTTATTTATTTTCTTAGCTGCCATCAGTATGACACTTCATGTTTAACCTTTGGTTACTTTATATTCATGACAGTTTCAGTAAGAGTTATGCACTTGAACTCGTCTGTAAGATGACCCAGGTTATCTGTATCTCTATGATTGAGACTTGCTTGTGCCTTTTTTCAGTGGAAGGCCTGGATGCAAGTTTCTCCTTGAAGCAGTTGTAAGTAACAGTTCACTGGGCATGGTGCTTTGCCTTGCAAATTTGCCAGTAATGTGCTTGCCATGAATTATTTTTCATTATCAGAGTGCATGAGATGGCTGTCTCAATGTGGTATTCTTTGTATTGGTATAAGGGAAAAAAGCTAGACTCGGTGGTGACAAGCATTCTTCCTTCAGACAAATGAGCTCTGTGACAATCAGTGCTGACCTTTTTCTGTTGCTGTCACTGGACCTGTGAACTCTGAAATTAAGTGATTTTGCAAAGGTTGATATCTTTGCTTTACGTACATTCTGTCCTATGTAGTTGAGCCTAAGGCTTTATTTTGTTCTGCAGAGCTTGCATTCCCAATGAAAATGTGGTTTATGGGATGAGTAATAAATGAACCCAGTATGGGTGTGAAGATGCAGACACTGACAAGCTTTCTGTTTTTATCTCTTGGTACTTCCATACTTTCCTGTTGCAAATGCTTGTTGGCTTGAACAAGTTTTTGGATAGACAAAATCAGAAGGAATGTCACCTGGAGGGACAGGTGAAGTATATAGAAAGTGTAAGCATGTATGAGTCATGTTGAAGAAGTGGCACACAAAAATATGGAATTTATTTACTTTCTGGAGGCCTGGAAACTTTATAAGGTATGGTCAGCTAGTGGAGATTTTGGTTTCCTTAGGATGAGGAAGGTGAACAAATTATTTGGCTTATGCTCACAAGAGAATTTTTTTCTTTTGCTACGTCTGCAACTCTTGAAGTGGATACCATAATGAAATGAATGTTGCTTAATGATTAAGAATCAGAGGAAACTGATGAATTCTGGTGAAACAATGGCCTGATGGTAGCAAATTGTTTTGAGGCAGTAGTCATGCTAGGATTTTACTGTGGTTTTGATATATACTCAGTAATATTAAATGAGAATTGCCTTAATTTCATTAAATTGATGAATTACCTTTCCTTTTTAACAAATTAACTGCTTTAACAAATTATCAATCTTTACTTTCACTATTTAAAAAGCAAAATAAAAGGGAGCTAGGTTTGGGTTTTGTTTTTTTTTCAGACATGTTTATATAACCACTTGTTAGAAGAGATATCACGCTAAGCCTTTGATTTATTTTCAGACCTTAATGCAATCATATACACTTGGTTTTTAATTTGCAATTCTGTGTTCAGATGCTGAAAGAAGAACAACATACTTGGGCTTGTCTAATGCAACATCTCCAAGAAATGCTTGTTTTCCTCTTGAACACGAAGGACTGGAATCCTCTGTCAAGATCACACAGTTGTGTCACCCAGTCAGGAAAGCAACACATGTAGATAAAGTATTCCCCAGAGCTACTTCCTTGTAAAGATTTGGAAAACTAACAGGGCAAACATGTCTTGTGCTGTATGCACAGGTATGATCCAGTATAGAATCTGTGTTGCTTCTAAGCGATGTTTTCTGAGGATAAAGAAGAATCTGAGAGAGCCAAAGGTCACACAGCACAGCTTGCCTTAGTGTTGTCAAATCCCATCTGCTTGTCTCCTCTCCACAGGGCAGAACACATTGCATTATTGTACGCTCAAAGTTCAGCACACCACTTGCACTTTTCCTTGCAAAAGAAAGCCTTGTAGGCTTTGAGGGCTTGTTAGGACTTGGAGAGTGTTATGCTACAGGGTTTTGTTCCCTGAGGTCCTGTTAGAGACATAGAGTTCAGAGCTGTCATACTGGCCAGCAAGTAGAAGGTAGAGATTGGAAAAAATGTAATTTCTTTTGACTTTATCTTAAGGAAAGTAAAACAATTTGATGATTAGATGTGTGGGACATAATGCCTGGATGTCTACTTGAGCTAATTCCTTCATCATCTTAAAAGAGCACTACTCCCCCTTGGCTACTCAGGAGAGAAGGTCATTTTTCAAAAACTTTATTGGTTTATTTCATCTTCCAGTTAAACCGCTCGCACTACTGTCTAAGTGGAAACTTTCTTCTACAGCTAGTTGTGGAGGATTGGTGAAAGTTCCATGAGCTTTCAGAAAGGAAAGTGAGCACTGAATTCTTATGCATTAAAAGATTTTACCAGCCAGTGCTGAGTTGTGTGCATTTACAGCAGTACAGAATGAAATTTTATTTCATCTTTCATCCGTTGTGTTCTGGAGCATTTAAAATTGAGTTTAATTATACTGTTGGAAGAAGAACTTAGTGTCACACTGTGGTGATGAACATGCAGTGGTTAGATGGAAAATGGATGGTGAACAGCTGTGGTATGTTAAAGGTGGAGCATATTAATGATAGTAATATCTAGAAACTAACATAATAGCAGTAATTAATTCTTAAGTACTAATAGTAATATCAATAATTAGTAATAGAAACAAGAGGGTCTTATTACTTCTCTCCCCATAGGACTCAGTTTCTACTGACAAGCAGAAGCTTATTTCAAGGTGTGGATTAGCCTCCACAGTTTAAACAGAATTTGCAGGAAATCTGTGGGTGACTTCAGAAACCTGTCCCTAACCGAAGATAGTCTGGAATGACTGAACCTCCTGCAGCTGTGCATGGACATGTGTTTCCTGCATCAGGAAAACCGATAAAGAGAAAAATGGGCTTGAGTTGCCCCAAACCAGTGGCACAGTGCTAAATGGGCTGTTACATAGGTGTTAGTGATGTTTGTAGTCTGTATTTTCTTGTTCTTTTAGACAAGAATCTAACATTTTTCTAATCTATGAAAACTTGAGGGTATGAGAGAGATGTGGTATTTAGTTGTTAACATCCCACTTATGAGCACTGTATTTCCTCTGAAGCTGTAGAGCACAGTACTGGACTGGAGAAGAGAAGCTTGATCTATAATCTGCAAGCTTTACTTGCTCTTGTAAACCCAGTTTCCCTTAGCATAAATGAGCTATGAAAACCTTTTACTTTCCTCCCTCTGGATGTAACTCTGTGCATGTGCTGTGTCTGTGTACCTTCCTTGGAAGGCTTTGTCACTTTTTTGAAGTGTGGAGCAGGGGGAACATTGGGTACCAGAATGGTCTTCAAGGTCTTTTGTTTTCCTTTTATTATTGTGATATGGTGTGTTACTTACTACAGTTGCTTTTCTAAGTGTGAAGAAGATTCTGGTCACTCATGAAAGTTTAATATTTTTTGTTGATACAGATGACTAGAAGATTAGAATTTTGAGAATTTTTTTTACTGTTGGTAGTAACAATAATCAGTGGCGTGGTGGTACAGTTAGTACCAGCAGTGTGAATGTGAAAAGGGTATTGATTGATATCTACCTTTTAAGCTGAACAGGTGGGGAAAGAGTTTTTCTGAGTTTATACCAGCTTGTAAGACTAACTCATTTCTGTGATAGAAAAATCACATCAAGCTTCAATTAAATGATTTTATGTCTCCTATCTCATCTTGGATAAAATTTGATAGTCATCTATGATACAGAAATTACTAATACTTGAGAAAAGTGTTTCTAAGAAAAATATTGACTTTAAAAAGCTGAATTGTAATATTCACTTGTCAAGATTTTCTCTTTCAATATATTTCTAACTTTCTTGGTGTATTCAACCCATCTTTTTTAAAGATTTTTTTTTTTTAGTAAATAAGTAGAACACTGTCATTCATTATTTCATTAATCTTAGGCAAATAACAGATTATCAGTTTTATGGAGTTAAAAGTAAACTAAAATGTAACCTTTTTAAAACAAAAATCTGCTCACTTGCCACAGAAGAACTTTGGATGAAACGCAGCTGTTGAGCAGTTGCTTAAAATAAATTGCATACTTTAAACCCACCAAGAAGATATATGAGGATTCAAAACTGTGTCACAAATCCTGACCTACTGAGAAAGAATGCTTAATGAAAAGACTACTGTACGTTTCACTGTATCCTTTGCAAGGAGGGTGAAATTCAGGTCAACAGGATAGAAAGCTTCCAGGGCTCAGGAAACCTGAACAATCGATCACTGAGTAAACATTATTGCAGATACTTATGGAGAGTAATTGATCTTGAACACAATAATAGGCTTTATAAAAGGATTTAAGTAAGTTGTAATGTTTCCATATCTACTCTGGTATGATATATTGACAGTAATTACAAATGCATTTGTGAGTTAGTCTCTGATTACCTTAATAAATTATTTTTTTAAATTTCATTTACAGTGAAGTTTCAGCCTGGACTTTTAAGGTGCAAAGGTTAATTTAAATAGGAGGGGGTGAGTTACTTGTATGTTATGCTAGCAAATCTTAGCAAGAATGAAATACTGAGATTTCATAATAATACAGAATTATTTCGTTTATGACAAAATTGAAGTCAAACTAATCATAGCTTAATAGCTTGGGATTGCCATGTATTTATTTTTAAATCATCTCCACATATACTTCACATCTGGAAGCTTCAGATTGTTTCAAAGCACAAAACAAATGCTGTCACTCATGAGGTAGCTAAGCTATCACTGTTATTGACTGGGGCATGCTTTTTTTCCTTATTTGAAGATGTGTTTTAAAGAAGGAATTCTATCATCTTAGACTTTTCTTATAGCAGCAAACAACATTTGAATGCCACTTTAACTGAAAGGAATGGATTTTTTTTCATCCTTCTGTCCATAAGCATTCCTCATTTTCACTCTTTTCTCATCTTACCATTAAGTTCTTACACCGGGCAGTGGAAAAGGAGAACATTTCAATATGCAGTTGTCTGAACACAGAAGTTGGCAGCCTGCCCCATAAGTGGGCACAATACTTTAAACCATAATAAATTTTATCCAGTTGACAAGATTTCCAGCTGCCCAAAATAGTGTGCACGGTTGATTTGGGTCTTAATTATTGCTTTAGACCTTTCCATTACTGAAGTAGGGCAGGTAGCCTAACAAATATTTTAGGGCTGGCGGCTGACATGGCCCTTGTACAGATACCATCTAGAGAAATAGTTGGAAGGCTGCTGTATTGTTTTTGCATCTCACTGTTGAGAGTCAACAGCTTTTCCCATCTTTAGTCTGAAAAGATTTAGCCTGAATACTATTGCCAATATTCCTTAGTGAAAAACTCTCCTTTTTAATCTCTGTGAGAAGTGATCCTGTAGAAAGTGCTAGAGGAACAAAGTTATGTGACATGTATGTGTGAAGAAAATAGTCTTAATTTTACATTTGTCAGTTTAAAATTGAGAGATTTGATCTTTTTAAGATAGTAGTCATATAATAAGGTATATTTGCAAGTTCATGAGGGCACATCTGCCCGTTAGCTATTAGGAAACAAAACGTTTTAATGTCATTCCTTACTTTCTGTGAAGATCAGACACTGAGGTTGGCATGAGTTGTGCAAGCAAGGCTTATGGAGGCTTTTTGCCTCCACACTGGCAGCTTCATTGCTGACATGAAGCATACTTTACTATCTGGTGGGTTTGAACTGTCAAATGACCAAAGTATGAAGAGAAGCAAGACAACCAACTTTCAAGCAGTTAAATTGCTATTCTTACAAAATGATTGAATATGTCCTACTAACAAGACAGGATTACAATAAATATGCTTACTGTAACCTTCTTTATTTCTCATTTCATTTGGACCCGAAGTTCATTTGCATTGAAGTTGGAGGACTGCCTAGACCATCTTGTTCTCCCAAGGGTTAAAATTTGACGTGAATTAACTGCAGGGCAGCACAGTATGTTACCATCATTCCAAGTTTTGCAGGAATATTTTTCTCTTAATTCACCTGTTGAAGCTTTGTGTTTATAGATGGTAATACCTGATCTTAATACCCTGTTTAGTACTGAACAGGGTTTTTTTTCACATTTTACTTAGACTGGCCTATTTTAAAAAATGGCATCTCAAACCTTTTGTGTTTGGCCGTGTGGATAACTTTTCAGAAATTGGATTTTTGGTTTTGCTCTGCATGCCATCATATCATTTATTTCATATTTGATTGAGTAAAAGTAAAGAATACCTTAATATGTACAAAAGTGAGAACACATTACCTGTTTCATTGTTAGTCTTCTAAAAATGCATGGTTTCGAATAATTTCTGAAATCTACTTTAAGCATAAAAACAAGTAGTTTTAGGCAACACCCATATTAGTGTAAAATAGTTGAATATGAAAATCAAATTTTATAGCCTTCATTTAATTTTGAAGGGAAAAATGTCAGACCATCAGCCTTACTGTCTCTTCTCCATGGTAGGAGACCTTACATTCATGCAGACCCCTCATGATTTCAGTAATACTTTGCTTGAATTGTAAGAGTCTAGGCACATGGATCAAATGGCCAGAGTGGAGCCTCACTGCCCCCTAAAACAATCCATATATTCCTGTGTGCAGTTACTCTAGCAAAGAAAAAGAGGGTTTGCCTGCACAAGAGGCAGTAGATGCTAATCTTGATTGAATTTCTACTTAGAATGTGGAGAACTCTTGCCTTTCTCCTACTGTGCACTCTTAGGTTTATCAATTTGAAAAGTTTTGGAGTAAAATTGTGGCCTTAGTGGGAGTTACACAGGTCAGGTCTTCTGTTGGTACTGGCAGTAGAAGCTGCATCCCTTAAATTGTATAACTGACTGTTAGCTGATCTTGGGGCTTAGATATTGTAACTATTAGGCCTGATCCAGGAAAGCACTTAAATTTCTCTGTAACTTTATGCGTGTGAATAGTTTTCTAGTTCCGGTGGGAATACCGACATGCATCTGTGCTGAAGTGCTTTGCTGGATCAGGTCCTACGCCTCCACTGGAAGCCTCCTAGGGACATGACGGCATTGTCAACCAAGCTATTATGACAAAAAGAGTCTAAATTTTATTTTTTAATTGAAGGTTCCCAAGAGAAGGTTATGCTTGGAAAATTCATTTATTGAGCTATCCATGTAGTTGTCCACTTTTAAGAGATATAAAGAAAGGAGATGTGGACAGTGAGAGGTATTTGCTCTCGGCTTATCTAAAATGTAACTTTTGAAATGTGTTTTGCAATTACATAAAACTAAAAGAAAATTCTCTAAAACCTTGTAAAGCTATTAAGCAAGCTCAGTTTAAGGAGACTTGCTGAAGGACATGCATAGGCATCGATGCATTCTGAAGAAATATATAGTTGTATTTCCTGGTTTGGATCAATAGTACTTTCATTGGTGTTTTGTTTTGCTTTTTTTTGTTAGGTGACAGGCACCACTAGTATTTCAAAATAATTAATATGAATTATTGTTATGGAGAAGTGTTTATACAGTAAGCTATACCTGTGTAAGTGATAACCAATGTACTTATACTGGTTAACCTTTTGTGATTTTTTTTTTTTTTTTTTTTTTTCCCCTGACAAGAAGGCATATGTGGTTGTCTTTGAATTCAGAACTTCTCTATCAGAGAAGCAGGAGTATCAGATGTCACCAGCACAGTGCTTACCAATCCTAGCTAGCAAACTGCCTTTGTCAGCATGTTAAAATGGATAATAAAGGATATGAAGAGTCTTGCATGACCGAGCAGTGAACTTCATGTTAACTGTGCATTTAGCAGTGCAAATGTTTAAAAGTGAGATCTCCAGTGCAGCATTTAATTGCTAAACTTCACAGTTGTGGTTTGAGGAACCTGCATAGCCAATAAATGTTAGCTCTGGCTACTATTTTGGCTTCAAGTATCAATGTTTAGTCAAGTGCTTTTCTGAAATGCTGTGAAGTCTTTAACACCCTGCAGTAGTGGTGGTTGCTATTTAAATTAAGGCTGCAAAGATGGTTAAGGGACTGTGGCACCTTTCATACAAGGGCAGACAAAGAGAACTGGGACTGCACAGGCTGGAGAAGAGGAGGCTCAAGGGGGATCTTTAAAACTGGTATAAATACCTGATGGGAGGGAATGAAGAAGAGAGGTGGACTCTTTTCAGTAGGCCTACTATTAAGACAAGTAGCAATGGACACAGATTGGAACACAGCAAATTCAGTCTGAACAGAAGAAAACAGTGTTTGGTCAGAGTGGCCAAACACTGGAATGGATTGACCAGACAGGTTGTAATCTGAGACAACCCCCTGTAGCTGACCCTGCTTCAGCAGGGGTATTAGACTAGGCAGTGTGTGCTTGCAAGAGGTATGTCCAACCTAAACACTTCTGTGATTCAGTAAAGTGCCTTATACATCTCTTTATAAACGCACACACTTATACATATATATGTGTGTGTTATATATATGTATACTATGTGTATATGATAACAGTACACACATTCATGTTTTTATGCATATATATGTGTGTATGTGTAAAATGAACTATTGACCTCTGGAGATACTATTTAAATATTGTGTTATTGACCAAACCATTGTGCATATACATATCTACTCCTGACTCCTGCCTGTCCTTCTCTTAACCCTCTCTTGATTTGCTTAAAAATATATTTAAATGTATGTGAATTTTGGGAAATGTGTCTTGAAATGACTAATGCCCTGTGGAGTTGATTCTGAACATATCTTTTAAAGAACCACACCTTTCCTCAGTGCCAGCCTATTTCTCTTATTCTTGCACAAGTGCATGTGGTAGAAAAAGCAACCTTGGCACAAGATCTGCCATTCGTATGGGATTTTGTTTTGTTTTATTTGTTTGGAGGTTTTGTTTGGTTTGTTTTTAATTTTTATTGAGTTGGGGAGGGGTTGAGGGGTTGTACTGAATACAACCCAGCATCTGCAGAATTGGGCAGAAGTTGAGAATTGACATTTGCAAATGTGCTTGTTTTTTAAATTTTTTTCCTGGAGATTTTGGTAAGCAAAAGATTTATCAATAAATATAGGCTTAAAAAAACTCAGTCTTGATTCAACATTTGGCTTTAGAAGACCAAGGGTTCTTTCCTTGTGCTCTGAATGGCATCAGAAATGTTGGAAAATGCTTTTTTCTAAGCATGGTTATAACAGTGACAGATTGCAATTGATGTGGTTTTTTTATGCAGTTAAATCAGTAAAGTTGAAGAGTCATTTTCAAAGCAAACACTGAATTTTATGTTGAATTAGATAAATATGTAAGGATCAAATAGACACCTTAGGGAATTCTACATGAGATAAGTAAGTCTGGGAAGTTACTCCATTATTTTTGAAAATGTTTATTTGCTTGTCCGTATCTATGATTTAAGGTGAAAGGTTCTTATAATGTTACATATGCATCTATTATGGATTCATGGTAAAAAATATACTGTATAATTTTATTTATTGTATCTGTGGTTCAAAAACTTTTTAAATGTCACAATTGCAGTTTGAAATCTCCTTAGGTCTTTGCTTGAATGACTCAAGTAATGACTTTGGTTAATATATATTTGATGTCCCTGGTCTAGCAGTGAAAAAGGATTCTACTGTATTATTAATTATTTCAAGGTTTAAAAAAATTAAATATGTAGAAGATGTAGAAAGAAAAAAATTGCCAAAGCAATGACATGATTCTGGTGTTTCAGATAAAATCCATAGCTGTTTTCTGATTCTCTTTTTCAGTTTCCATAGCTAGACGAGTCCAAGACCCATTAGCTGAGCTAGTGAAAATTGAGCCCAAACACATAGGAGTTGGAATGTATCAGGTAAGATAATACCTATCATTTAATCTAAGTAATCTATCATGATATAGAGCAACACCAGTATGCTGCTTTATAATTGTCAGCTAGTTACGTCTCTGCTAAAAAGCATTTTTAGAGTTGATAGAATGATAGTAAATACTTAGAAGTCATAAACTGCCTCTTTTTTTAATCTCTGCTTTTAACGATTGTGATTGAGCCTCTTAAATGGCTGCAGCCAGATGTATAGTCTATTAAAAACATCAAATCAGACAGGTAACATGATCTGTAAAGCTTTCTCTTTTTTGTATTGCTAAATACAAAATGGGGTTTTAGCTCTTTGTGTAAAATACAATGAGATATTGATCCTCCATTTAGAAGCCATTAATTTGTACTGTTAGGTACATTCCTTCTTAGAAGTTTGTAATAAAAGCACTTGTTTTGAAGGTTTTAATTTACTAAAGCTGAATTGGAAAATGTTTGATTCTGATTTTTCTACATTTTTGAAGATTATTTCTGAGGAGTGAGTAACTTTTACCTTCAAAGTCTCTTTACAAAGAGCAGTATATTGAGAAGTGGTACATAAATTAGTCATTTTATAACATGTTGGCTTTGATCCAGGAAAGCATTTATGCATGTGCTTAAGTCTCACCAAATAGAGAAGTTTAAAAAAAAAAAAAAAAAGAAAAAAGGAAATTTGGCATGGGATTTTCTCTATATTTTTGAAAATGTAGAACATGGGTAAATTTGAAAAACTGGAGCAGAATTCAGAACAGAAAGTATAGAACAGTCTGGATCTGTTCTTTCAGGTAGGCTCACGAGAGCTGATGGGATAGAATGTAATTAGCAGTCTAGAATCCATTACTGTTACTGCTAAAGGTGGTGTGGCAAAGGTGCCAAGAGAAATTTCCATAAAATATGTATCTTGTTTTGTTTTTAAAGAACTGAGGTCAACATTTTAGTAGGTTAATGTATCTCTTGGAACTGCTTTTGTAAGCCCTGCTTGTATTGGCACAGGTGATAAAACATACATTGCTTGTTAACAGCAAACTTATCAAGAAATCTAATTTAATATTTTGTTAATAACTGCATCATAGTTTGTTTTTGAAAATTAGATTGAAGGGCTGAAATACTGTAGATTTCTTCAACTTACATATCCAGATTTCAGTAAAAATGTGCTCTAATGGTGGCAGCTATAAATCTGGGGATGGTCATCTGGCAAAAAGAGGAGCTTCAGTCTGAAGTGGAGTTGGTTTCCTTGCTTGTAGAGGGCCACTGCTTTTATTTATAACAGTAGCAGCTCTATGTTGAAACAAAAATAATGAGAGGTGATACAGGTTTTTGTTCATCCTTGCTTTAAAGAAAAAAGTATTTAACCAAAGCATTTCCTTGAAATGCTGTGTCAGCACTTAGAGAACTTGGTTGATTTTTATTTTTATTTAAACAAAATTTTTAAAAAACTCAATGCCAAGACAATATGTTTTATTATTTGAAGTATACTGTGAATTCTTAAGTACTAGGAACTTGCATTGCTATGTCTATAAGGTATTAATTTAGATGCACACCATCTCTTATGGCCCACATGGACATTGTAAAGGCATACATCTACAGCCAAAAAACATGGAGTTGTTGGTGCTTATATGGGTTTGGGAGCATTATACTATGAGATGAATGTTGCAGTGAACATATTGCAACAGTTCACTGTGGTCTCAGAAACTGATGCCGGTGTCATTTACTTCGCACTGATAGAGAACGAGGTAAGTACCATGTTCCTGGCCCTTTTGGAGAACCTTCTTGGTCCACTATGGGAGTGTTGCAAGTAAATGCCCAACTGTGTTATTTCTTAATGTCCAAATTGGTTATGTGAAAAGTTTCATAGAAATAATTCCTAAAAGCCTGATGAAGGTGGACCTCAAATATTGTCCATGCCCAGCTATCTGCATTTTTAAGTCTTGTCATGGTTGGAATGAATCCTCTGAGATAGATACATGTCCTGTCGGAATTCTGAAGAATAACCACAGAAGTTATAACGTGCTTGTTCAGAGATACGGAAATTTCTAGAGTACTAGATCTATGTGACACTACTGAAAGCAAATTTGCACTCCTGAAAGTCAAGTTAGAAGGTCTGCTGCCCTTTGGGCATGACAGCTCTCTTGTGGCAGTGAGGGGAAGGGAAGAGGAATTAAGTGTTTATGACTTGTCTTCCTTCAGAGAGAACAGTCACTTGCTGATGTCTTAGAGGGCAGGCATGGAAAAAGCTGTGGTGCTGTACAGGGAGTCCCAGAGCAACAGCTGATATAATCCGTCTGATAAAGAGTATTTCAGGCACAGAATTTTATAATATCCAAGACAATTTAAAAGGTTTTATTGCATTTTAATTTATAATATAATTACTTGTTGTAGCTTTTATTGATTTCTGGATTGAAATACACAATGTGCAATCTAGATCAGAAATACGACAGGCTTTTCACAGAGATGATTACTTTCTTAGCCTATTGTAACTCTAAACCTAGCATTTAAATATGCCTTTTCCTTTCTTAAACACTCTGAAATCGATATTTAAGAAACTGACAAATCCAGGTTTTGTCATTCAAGTGCTGAGGGAGAGACAGCGATTAGTCTTTAGACAGAGGCAGGCTGAGACTGTGTGCTGCTGCCAAGGACCGTGAAAACCCTGTAGAAGAAGCAGGGCTGGTTGCACACTCACTGTATGTTGATCAATGTGTGAACCTCCCTAAAGAGGTGGTCCTGTCTTTTCTACTGCTCCTACCCAAGTGCCCCAATGCTTTTGTGGTGTTGGCAATGATTATGGGGTGTGCTGGAAGGGAAGAGCAGCAATGAATAGCTTGTGTGGGGGAGTAGAACTGGGGTTGCTGCCTTCAGAGCAGCCTGATTGACTCAGGACGTGGCCTCTCTATCAGTTTACAATAATAGAGGTCCCAAACCTCTCTGCTGCAAAGGCAGTTGCAGAGACAGTGATTTCTGTCTTTTCTCAGAGGTTGAAGCGAGAGACTGCTGGGGTAGAATCTGCCTGAGGAAGGCTGTGGCTTTTGTAATGGGACTGTGCTACAGAAACATTTCTGTGCTCACCTGAGTGACCCACTTGTGCAGGAGCTGCTGCTGCTATCAGTAATAATGGTGGTGCTACTGGAAAGTGAAGTAGTCATGTATTAAATCTACTGCTTCCAGTATGAGCTTGCTCCAAGTCTGTGAAGTGTGTGCCCCACCAAGAATACTGTGTGAAGGAGCTGCATCTTCTGTTGCTGCTATTTCCATGAGATTTTTGAGCCTTCCTATCTGACCTCTTGGTTCTTCGTGTGCATGTTTGTGAGAATATTGGTGTTCTCTAGTTTTGCTAGTGCGAGTTTTCCAAGCAGATCTGCTCATTTGAATGTGGATACTTTGGATATGGAAATGAATGTTTCCAAGTAGCAGGAGTTTTGTGTTAACTGAGTCCCATCAGCTGGGATTTGTATTTAATTATTTTCGATTAAAAATTTTTTTGAAACTTGTATTTGGCCACCTGCTTTTATTCTTATTTCAATGTATGATTCTGAGTTTATGCACTGCCAAGAAAATCAGGTTTGTCATAGAAAAATAAACAGGCCCCGGATCTCCTAACAGGTATTTCCTTAAACAAAGAGAAGCACAACCTGATTTATTAGGGCCTCTCTCAGACTAAATTCCAGTTGCCTAAAGGTCCTTGTCTTCCTTCATCTTTATCTCATTAGGAAAATTGTTCTTTCCTCCCAGACAGGAACCTAGCCAAAATTAATTTATCACCTTCAGGCCATATTACTATGATTTCTTCTGTAGTTGAACATGAAGATGATGCCCAGACTCTGCCTGATACTGAATATGTTTGCCTTGTCACTTCCCCATGCCAGTTCAAAGCTAAATTCCTATCTGGGAAGAAGCAGTTAGTGGCTGGAGACTTTATTATGCTGTGAACTGAATTTTGGCAATGAATTACCATTGCAGTTGTAATGATATTGGAAGATGTAGATAAGAGCTGAGAACAAAGCTGCTTCACAGAGATTGTGGTTAGGGAGTTGAATTTCAGAGGCAGAGAGAAGGCAAAAAAATTCTTCCTCTCAAATATAAATCCAACTTTTCATAGATGAGTTAAACAGCACTAGCATGAACTTTCTGTGCACAAGTCCACATAGCAAAGGAGGGAATTACTATACTTTCTAAAACCTGAATCTGTATTGTAAAGCAGAGAAAGGAGAAGCAGAGCTAAGGGACTATATTAGATTTGGTTGGTCTTCTGATGTTCAGTTAACGTACAAAATCCCTGGATACTAAAAAACCCCATAACCTCTAGGGAAATAGCTAGATGGAACTCGAACTCATCTGAAACCTCAGAACAAAATATGTGGTCTGTGTTGAAGGATTAGAATTTTTGACAAAGTATGTATAATATTCAAAAATGTGTCTGATCTTGAAAAAGGAGCATCCTATCTGGTCTTTCAAAGTTTTAGAATGCAAAAATCTGTTGATAGTATGTTTTTGTGCATGGTAACATCTTCACTGTAGAACACATTTGAAAAATTAGCATCCCAAAAGGATGTAAGCGATCATATATGTAGTTCTATAACCTCTGAAGTGAGAGGATACTTGATTACAGATGTATCTGGAACATTTTGTGTCAAATAAATAAAATCTATAAATGATACTCTTAAGTAGCCATTCTTTCAAGATAAAAAAAAACCCCTGTTGCACTAATTCTTGGTTTGTTTTTTTTTATATAATTATGGAAGGTCCTCATCAAAGAGAGTTTCATAAACCCTAATCAGGATGTCTAATAATAACTGAATTTGGAAATGCCTTTTTTTGTCTCTCGTCTGATTTTTCCTTCCCGTGTTCCTTTAGTTACTGAAGTGCATTGGGTTTGCATTTGATAATTACCTGCAGGATGTTTTATTATTTCAGTTGCAATTTGATAGGCCTTTTAGGCTTGAGTTTTTCTCCCAAAGATGATGGGTATGTTTTGTTAAATGACAGTGCAACTGTAGGGAATGCTTTTAATCAGATATACTTCCTCCTTAATTGGATTCGTTGTTGTAATTACAGCATTGCAGGTATAGACCACTTCAAAATCTACAGCCGGCTAGTTAATAGTGAGGCATCTCACTGAAGGTTATATCTCAGTTTCCGTTGGAAAAGGAGGCCTTTTCTTTCACCTAGAAGGCTTTGCAGAATGCTGTTTGCTGTCTCAGGCCATCCTTGCATGGGTTCTTCCTTCCCTGCCTCAATGCCAACGAGGGGAAACTGGTAGATAGTGGTCTACCAGGATGTTACGGGCCGCTCCTACACATGGCTGAAGCTCTATGTAGCCCTTCTAGTTTTTATTGCATTTTTAAACCATCTTCCGTCCTCAAAATATGTATATGGCATCATCACTGCCAAGCTTTCCTAAACCTTCAGTAGGTGCCTGTGCAACAGGATGGCTATTAGAAAGGTGTGGCATCAACAATTTTTGACAATAGCGCTACTTAAAACTTTTTTGCTCTTCCGAATGCCCATCACACAGATTATTTACTTGAGCCAGTCTGATTATATATTTAATGTGGAATAGCTACTTTATTTAGGTATATCTGAGAGCTGAAATTATAGCAACATTGTAAAAATACAGTGCTCAAAGAGAGGAGGACCTCAAGGATATCTCTGAGTATAACCAGATACAATGGGGTTGGCCTGATACTGCTGTGGGCTGAACAATCTTCTGCATTATTTCTATTGTCTTTCCTGCAAGAGAAGCTGGCTCGTCCCTTGCACTTGCAGGTATTTGTCATCCTGTTCTTACAAAACTCCAGCAAACAGAACTTGGTAGCTTCATTTGGGTAAACCAAATGTATTGTTTCTCTCATGGTGGAAACTTGAAAATTTGTGTTTGAATAGGAAGCTGCTAGCAAAAAAGAAAGCTGTGAAGTAGTTAGCAATTGCAAACAAGAGTTGTCAGAATCCAAATGTTGACCATTGCAAAAAATCACTGTTGTTTAAGAAAACCTTTATCTTCTCTTTTCTTTAGAATAGGTACACAGTTTTTAATGATGAAATGTAAGAGTCTTTGTATCCTTCTTGGTATTTGATTTTGGTTACATCTCTTTCATGAAATATGCCTTTATTTAACAGCATAGAGAAAAGTACTGGAGCTGACTGATCTTTTGCAGTTAGAAGTGTGCATTTTTAACTTGAGTATTTAAGAAGTTTATTTTATTTCTTTCCTTTTTTTTTGTCTTTCTTTTTATTGACCCATAGGGAATATGAGTAGTTAGGTGTGTTACTTGGATAGCATAGGAGAATCATTCATATATGATGTGAGAGTTGATGACATACGATGTGCAAGAGTGTCTTTTTTTTTTTTAACTCTCTGAGGTGTGATTGTCTAAACAGCCCCAAACTTGAGCTTGCTTTATTTAGGTTATTAAAACAAGTTTGAGTGAGTTTGCAACTTATATTTTTTGATTAAGAAAATGGGATGTCTTATTAGGTGAGCAGTGCTTTATTCTGCGTGATTCATGTAGCTTCCTGTGGAAAGTTAGTTCAGCAGGAACATTCTTTGCTGGTCAGAATTGTAGGCTGCAGGTTTCAACATCCAGTTGAACAGCCTGTCTACAAAAGACTTCAGCATTCCTTCTGTATTACTACACTGAATATACACACACAGACAAATAACTAAACCTCCCAGGACAAAATTGCATTCTGTAAGTTTGTTTCTTTTTTTTCCTGTTCTTTAATGGAAATGGTTGCCTAAAGATGAACCTCTGCTTAAGCAAAGTCTAAGGATGAGGATACCAATATCTTGCAGTAAGTAAGACCACTTGCTAATAAATGTAAATAACTGGTTTTTGGCAGTATTTGGCAGCTGTTTGATTACGGGTATACCTTAAATTGAAAAAAGTCATAATAGGAAATATGCTGGTGGACTGGAATCTGGCTGAAATGAAAGAAACTGGCTATACTTATATTAAAGAAGTTTTAAAAATAGACTAAAGGATATGTTGCTATTACTGTTGATAAAAAAATATGGTAACTGGACAAATTCTGGGCTGCTTCTGAATTGAATCGTGTCTCTAAATAAACTCACTGGGACTTTTAAGACAGGGACATACAGGATAGTATTTCACTCCACTCCTAGCTCTGCTCCTCAGTAAAGGAAACTTGTACGTCTCCTGTGAACCTCTAGGCTCCTGCAAAAAGATTGTTGTCACTGAATGTTTTTGCTCCATACTGCAAGGGATTGCTTGACTTGAAATTTGTGAAAAAAATTAGAGAAGTGCTCAAGTTTCAAGGTTTACAACAACTTTTCGATGGGCAGGGTGTGGTGGCTGTATACCTATAAAATATTGTTCAGAGCAGTCCAAAACGCCGGTGTCTTTTCTGTAGGGGAAAGGTTTATTTATTTAGAGTGGATATGTAGGCTAGTGAGTATCTTCGTGCTTAATGCAGGGCTTTTAACACTGAACACCTTATGGAATCCTTACTTGACCTGTGGTAATGAGGAAATATTAGCTCTGTGAGGAAAGCAAGCAAAAGTTTTATGTGTTTTTTGCCCATCATCATTTTTAGGGTAAATTAAGTGCTTTTCATTTTGGAAAGTAAAGCCCTATGAACAAAGCCATCTGACATGCAATGGGAGCAAAATATTCACAGACAGCTTTGTCAGGGAAAGCTAATAACCTCATAATGTTTTTGGATGCTTCCCCACCCCACTGAAGTAGGT
The DNA here is from genome assembly GCA_013399695.1 of Formicarius rufipectus. NCBI lineage: Eukaryota > Metazoa > Chordata > Aves > Passeriformes > Formicariidae > Formicarius > Formicarius rufipectus. Next base: position 263,745 of record VXAU01004217.1, on the reverse strand, counting down.
GAGCAAAACTTAAGAATCCTTTCCAAGTAAGTTACACCTCTGGCGAGTTTGTGTAATTTAATCTTCAGCAGCAGTTTTGCTGACTGCCAGGGATGGTTTATATATCCTGTAACTTGGCAGTCTCTCTGGTTGCGTCTACCTATTCTCTGGCTGGCAAACAGAAATCATATGTTCTGCCAGCAAAGCACAATAAACTTTTGCTAGTCTATTACAGCGGGTTATAATAAAACAAAGGGACATAGGAAAAAATAACAGTTGTGTTATTAATTATTTTTACCTAGTACACTGTATATGTTTACTGGCATCTCTAAGAAAATGTGCCAGCTAAGTGGTTTTGTGGTAAGAGAGGCTGCCCCTTTAAGGAAGTGAGGGAAAATGTGTGCATGTGTATTTACAAAGATTGCAAGAGCACAGCCGCATGACCCCATCTGCACATGTCACTCATGAAGCTGCCCATGGACTGCATCTCTTTTCGCTGCTGTCACCAAAAATGCACTGTAGACAGCATTTGAAAACTTGTCAGAGATGTGTTTTTTTAAGCAACTTGAACTGCAGGTAAATTTTAGACCTTACTGCTAATAATCCCCCTCTTGCCCTGCTGCTGTTTATTGTCAGAGAGTTTGTATCTGCATATGGAGAGCTGCTGAGGTTGTAGCAAAAATAAGGAAGCTCTAGAAGTGTTGGTATATTGAGGTGGGATGATCTAAGGGTGTTGATAGGAAACAGCTGCTGGACAGCTTTGCCCTCCCTGTCAGTTTGTTTCTGATTGCTTAATTACTAGTTCTCTTGGCAGAAGTTTGTTAGGAAGTTTTGTGTCACAATATGACAACAGACTTGCGATTTCTGCTGTAATTTGGTTAAAGTGATGTGTTATTGTTCATGAAAAGTAGGTGTAAGAGTTATTTACTTCCAGACCACCATTAAAATGGAGATAATACTTGTGAGCAGGATTGCCCAAGTATAGGGTACCCTCTCTGCACGCCTCTAATATTTCAGTTTGAGATTTTTTTTTTTTCCCCCCCAGTCCTGTAAATGTACTTGGGCAGAGCTAATTCAGACACAGGCAGCATGAGTGAAGACCCATCCAGGCAGATTTAAAGTTTTTGAAAAACTGTTCTGACATGGGAGCCAAGTGTCACAAGGAGCAAAATGGGAGTTGTGAGGCTGAGATCCTGTAAATTGGCTTATATGGCTTCTCTGTGCATCACATTGGAAACACTTGGTTGACTAAAAGCTGAAACAAAAAAAGAGGAGGATAAAGTCTGCCTTTCTAAAAGAATTTTAACTGAACAGCTTCTGAAATGTGTGAGATGCTGTTGTGTTTCCTGTTTATATTTCAAGTGTTTTATAACTTTAAGTGGAAATACACAATTTTAGCTCTGAAAAATTATTCACTCCTTTCATCTAGGTTTCAGTTAAATTTTCATAACTCAAGTTCTTTGCATTTGAAACAGTCTTAAAAATACTATAGTGAAAATCAACCAGAGAGCTGCAGATTACTCATGACATTACCTCTATGCATGGTGTGCTATTTGTGTTTGTGAACTTGTGTTTCAGGCTCAAACATTCCTCTTTTATGTGAAGTAAGTTAATCTTTAAGATGCTACGTTATTAATTCTAGTCAGATTTTCATGTAAATACTATAATAATCCAAGTGCTTAAACTATTAGCATAGTAAAAGCGTATCCTTACTTTCTAAAGTCAGGTAAGAGTGGCAGTAGGGATGTGAATCACTTGCTTTGAATGTCTGTGTGGGGCCAGTTTAAACATTGTGAATGTAAATATTATTTGTTGGTAGAATTCCATAGTCACTGCTTGCTGTGCAGTGGTCATCTGTTGCATCTGTTGTTTTGGTTTCATGAATTAACAGTATATTCATTTGACTCATGAGGAAAAATACTAATAGTATCATACTTTTGAGTGATTCCATGTGAGACCATAGCACAGCAGCTGTTTACTTGATACCTGAAAATCTGAAACTGTCAATAAGTTTGTGCTCTCCTTCAGTAGGAGACCAGAAGTAGCAATTAAAATTCTTATGGTATGGTTTGTTAATATGTATAGTTCTGATGGTTGATATTATGTAAAGTAAGAATTTGGTATGTTTTGCAATTAAATACATAAAGTAATTATTTTCTTGTAGTTTGAACAAATATCAAATTATGGAATGCTGCAAGAATTGTTTCATAGGTTTACTTAATCTATGCATTTATTTTTCTCACTAACTGTTTACTATGAAACATAAGTGACTGATAAAATTCATACGTTATATTTACTTTAGTCTGGTGCTAATGTACATATTTACTTTAATGTTGAAACTGTGGTTAGATTTTTCTTCTCTCCCTTAAAGTAAGATGAATTTAAATTAATGTAGCAGGATTTTAAGTTAATGTTGCTGTTTCTCATAATAATTTTGTGACAGTTATGTCATTTGAGAGGCATCATTGAAAATTGTCTCTCTTCACCAACAGACTATATAACATGTAAGATTTCTTTGTTTTGTAATTTGTTGCTTTTTAGATTTTTATCTTGCTAATAACACTTATCCTAACAAACAGTTTTGAAAAAATCATTTTAGAAACGAAAATCATGTTTCACTAGACAGTGATTAATATCTGTGACCTTTATTTTTGTATCAGGAACATAAATATACACCTTTTTCTATGTCAGTCATTGTCTAAGATTTCATCTTTGTTCTGCTTTCCGTTACATACCATGAATTATATGAAATTAATTTAATCGCTACTCCAAACAGAAATTAAATGTGCCCTAATCCAGAGTTACGTTGTTTGCTTTTACAACTGTAAGTCATAAGTAATTAATTTTCCTTGGAAAATTAATTCACTTACCATTCCCAGTAGCATCATATGTTGACACAGGGTTATAGATAGTTTAATATTTTTGTTCAGCATGTTGGCTTCAACTTTGGAAGACCTTAAAGCAAAACAAATTCAAATTTACTCAACTGTATATAATTCAGGGTTATTTAAAGTGAATGTTGTCTTTATTGCTGTCAACCAGCTGACGATGATGATTCTAAAATTATATTTAGTGTTCCAGAAAACTAAAGTCTATGGACATATGTGATTTATTTCTTCAAAAGAAATAAAATTTGTTTCATATGAGACATTTGGATAACAGGGCCACTGGAATGCCACTAGTAGAAGAAAAAATTAGTTCCTTGGAGAACATAACTATATATTACAAAGCCTTGGGCTAAGAAGTTTGGTTGGTTTGTTTGGGTTTTTTGTTTGTTTGTGTTTTTTTTTTTCTTTTTTTTTCTTTTTCTTTTTTTTTTTTCCCCTTTTTTTTTTCTTTTTAGTTTCATTATTTTTTTCTATCATGCCTTATGCTACTTGAGATATTAGTAAGATTCATTATTCCTGTTGCACTCAAAAATTTTTAAGGTGTCTTAATTTGGAATGTTGTTTTGTTTTCTGTATTGTCGTGTACAGAAGGGCATCTCATTGCAGTGCCAGAGGGTGTCATGGACACTTGTGTGGGTGCCCACAGCTGACTGTCCTTTAGAAATGGCATTGAGTAGTGTGGGCCAGAAGTCTTCCGGAATGAGGGAGGCAGCTTTTAAGTTTAATCTTTCAAGTTTGCAGGAGGACCTCTTTTTTTTCCTCCCCTTTATTCCCCCCCATTTCTTTTTTTTTTTTTAATTCTGCACAGCTCCATAAAACATGGTGTTTATTACTTTCGTTTATTTTTATTTATTTTAGTCTCCCAGCTGAAACTGCAGTGATGGCAGTGTTGCAATTCAAACAAGGAAGGCTTATTTTATAAATGTCCCTTTGTGGATTGGTGGCTGCATTTTGCCTGAATGCAGGGGGTCAGTATCAGTGGTGTTTAATTTAGAAATTTGGAGGTGGAAAGTAGAAATTGACATTTAATTCCAGTGTAAAGTTACTACTAGAACAGGCATAAAAATATTATTGCATTAGCAATCACAGGAAGAAAATAAACTATGAACACATTAACAATATACAGTCATATGACAGACTTGTATAGAATAGAGCAGTAGATAGAACATACTTTTTCAGTTACTTTTTTCACCACAATTAATTTTTATTATGTAGAGAGTGTACAAAAAAGTATTGTACTAATAGAAATAAGTCCTGCTCGTAATGCCAGCAAAGGTAAATTCATCCGTATATAGCAAAGTTATATGTAAACATTGTCAGTCATCTCTTATACATATCTGTGCATATGCAGCACTGACGAATGTGTTGACAGAGATTTCCATCACATTACTTATTGCTTTCAAATTCAGTTATTTGAGTTTCCCGAGCCTACATAAGACATTTAATGCTGTTCTGTGTGTCTATTAACGTATCAGGGCTCAGTAGCTACTGCTAGCTGTTTCAACATTATGTCTTAATTACTTACAAAAGACTTCACTATTGTATTTAGAAATATAAAATTGCCTGCAAAGAAAACATGTGTCTGGTGGACTGAGTTTGGCCACATACTTTTTGAAGTATATTACTGAAGCTGCATCCTACCTACCGCACTGAGCTGTCCTTGTCTCCTTACAGGGGCTGCCAGATTAGTGCAACTCTTGCTGAACCTGCAATTGTTGTGCATTTCTTCATTTTCACCCTCTCTGTCATATGGTGTGCTTTCCATTTCAGGAAAAGAGAAGGAAGAACCAACTCTATCCTTTTCCTCTCTTTTTTGCCAGGGCTTTTGCTGGTCACACTTGCAAACGGGAGGCTGAGGACACCCTGCCCTGCTGTATCAGCATTCTTGTTAGTTACCCTTCTGTGGAACGGTGTTCTCTGTGTAATGCATGTAACAGCGTGTTGCCTGTGAAAAATTTTGGGAGCCAACCAAAAGCTGTTGCTGTTCTTACAAATCTCTTGGCAGTGGCAGTTTGTGTTTTTGTTGGGAATATTCTCATTCATTTTATGATGACAGTGATTGTCTAAATTTGCAAGAAAAACGATGCTAAAACAATTATTGTTTGAAAAAAAAATTCTGCAAGACTATTTCTTCAGGCAAAATTTATATTTTGATCTTGACTGTAGTTTTGAATTAGATAATTCAGAGTTGGCACTAATTCTGAAAAAAACCTTGAGCTATTAAGTACAATAGCAAAAAAGCCCAAGAAGCATGAACAAACACGTACAGTGTCTCCTAGTGTAAGTGCCTGGCTCTTTGGAGGCCACCAAGTCTACAGTGATTGACGTGCATTCTGGCAAAGCTCTTTTTTTATTTCTCTTCCTCCCCCCCAGCCTGCAACAGTGTTGCAGTCAGTCAAAGTGTATAGACAAAGCTGAGTGAATACCAGTTTCCCCAGTACAGGGGCTATTTTTTCAGGAAGTCTAACTCAAACCAGATGTTTTGCTTAGACCTAGAGTTTGTTGCTGCCAAGCATCTCATCAGAGGTCAGAGTTCTGGGCTCAGGGCCCTGCTAGAATTCTTTCACAAATTGCTATTCGGTGAGGTTTTAATCCTAATGGAAAGAATAATGTGCTTGTAAAATCTGCAGTTATTACAAACACAGTATACATATTGTGGACTTCAAATGACTACATATTTCATTCCCATAAACAGGGAATGCAGATGAATGCAGTGTGTAATAGTTTTAGACATTCAAACTTAAACCAAGTATATAGTTTATACTACTGTTAACCATTTGCATTCTTAACACTCCTGTAAAATGAATAGTAATTTTGACTAACAATTGGCAGATCAAAAGAAAATGAAAGAAATCTCCAGCATGTTTTGACTTGTAAGCTGTTTCCTGAGGTAAATAGTAAATGCTTTTGAGAATGTTCAAAAACACTTTACTTGCTAAGGCACTATTTTGGCACAGTTTTTCTTTACTTCTTTCCCTTTTTCCATCTCAGTTTCTAAATGGCTCAGTAGCAGCATTTTATGGTAAAGTTTATCTTGCTTCAACTATTTCTTCATATAGATAATTATTCATCCACAAAACCTCAGAGTACGCTGTATATATTTCAGCTTACTTAAAAACAAATGCTGGTGATGTAAAGTGGTAAGAATAAGAACTTGCAATGAAAATTCTCACTGTATTTTTGTCTTGTTGGGCGTAGTATTCATAAACTTCTGATTCTACAGAAGCAAAATTTGAGTGTAAGGAAAAATTCTCAGGTAACTTTGGTAATGTGCTGCAGCTTGCAGCTAGAGAAATGTAGTTTGTAATATGAAGGTTAAGATTTGGGATATCAGAAATTATTCTATAGGAAACATTGCTATAGTGTGAAATTGGATGATGTAACTGATATCTCAGTACAATGAAGTTATAGTGATAAGTTGTTTACATGTGAGGTATCTTATTTTTCACTGAATACTTCAAAGTGCTGAAGAATCATGTATTATTTCCAACTCCTCAAACTTTTAAGTCTTAAATATGTTCAGTTAAATTTAATATAACTATATTGTTTCATTGCATCATAATTTGTGATTTTTATGTAACTTATAAATATGTTTTCACTTTGGTGAAAAGCGTAACTTAAGAAAAAGGTGGTGTGACTCGAAAGAGTTCATGTTCTCTCGTTTGCGTGATGGTCATACTGATAGTCATGGTGGGAAGAAGGTAAATATAAGACAGTATGCCTACACTAATACTTGAAACTTTCAGAGATGCTGGGGTGTTCATCTATTGTGCACTTTATTCTTTCATTATTTGTTTATCATAAGGAAACTGCATATTGATTCTACAGTGCAGGTGCTACGTTTTGGGGTAGTGAATCTTATATGAAGCTTATATACAAAGCCTCCCTGTTGGCTAAATTTGTTTCATGGCTTTGAATATGGAGATTTCTGAAACAAATCACTGCTACATCAGTCCAGCTGTTAAATAAGAAATTGATGAAGCCAGTATTTTGACAGCAAACTCCTTTTCAGAGATTTTATGCATCTTTCAGAGAGAAAAGAAAATGGTTTTGTTTCTGCTATATTCTTTAGAAAGGAGAGTGTGGTCAAATGTGATATTAGTGAGCTTCTTTTACCTTATAGTGTGCACTTCTATAAACATTTTTCTCTTGGTTTATTGAATAAATATGACTTATGTTTGAATGTACAGAATTGAATTAGAATACCTGTGTTGTCTGTGAGTATATTATAAATTTTAGCTTTGCTCTTTTTAAATCTTCATTTTTATTAACTGAAAGTATTTCAATTGTTTGCTAAACCTCCATAAAGACATACTACTTAGATTGCAACTTGGATGATCTTGGTGCAAGTTGCTGCCTCAAGGTGAGAAAGCGAATGTTAAACATGTATTGAAATTAATACGTACAACCTAATCTTTCAGATACAATGAGAAAAAGTGGAGACTAACTGCAATCTTATAAGAGAAGCTTTTTCATATTAATGAGTTTCCATTTGCCAATAATTCTGTCATTTGTAACTTGAATCATTCATCACCCCTGCAAATGGTTCTTTCAAGACATTATTTGCAATTTTGTCTTGTGTTTTTGTCCTTGATGTTGTGAAAATGACCGTCTACTGTTACAGGAATGAAAAGAGATCTCATTCAAACATCTTTTGTGTTTCCACTTTCAGCGAAAAATGTTTTTCAAACCTGCAGCTGGTTATTTCTGCAGGAGTTCCCACTTATATTCAGGTTTGATTGACATTTTGAAATGGCAGCTTTTCATGAAAAGCTGTTAACTTGTAGAATTTGGTTATGGTACTAAGACAGACTGACTTTGTTCTACTGTTGGGGCCTGTCCAACCTAAACACAATCCTGCATCTGAATTTAATAGTGCTACTCAGCACAGGGAGCGTGAGCTTTTTTCTTTTTTCATTTTTCTTTTCTGTTTTTGTAACACTGGTGCTTCTGATGTGTTTTTGAACCTGACCTGATAGGTACTCATCCTGATGGCTTCTCTGTCAGTAATTTGATTAATTGGCATTCACATTTCTCCTTCTCTGGGCTAGCTGGCTTGTGCTGGGTTGTGTTATAATTTCAGTGATTGAATATATTTTCATTTTACATGATGAAAATAAGTGGAAAGTGTTTTTTAATGACTGTTCAAATACACTACAGTGTCTGCCTTAAGGTAAAAAGTGCTATCTGTGGCCTCTATTATTTTTTATTTTTGAAATTTTGGGTATGAGGGAGAACTTATGGTATTAATTTTTTTGAGTAACAATTAGTGATTTAATTTCTAGTCAAAAACTGAGTAAGTAGTGCCTAACAATTACTCTGCTGTCGACTTTACTGAGTTGGTTTTTAATACCATGTCAGAATGTTGAAAATGGGAAAGAGACATTATACAAAATCAGTTACCCTCTGTGTTTCTTGCCAGGTTTCTAAATAAGGATATAAAGTACTCATAGACATTAGCTGAGAATGGAGAGGAATATTTTTAACTTTGAAAGAGGTTACTATTTACATAAGAGACCTGAAAAAAGTAGAGATCCAAGCATCCTGGCATCTGTCACTGGATGGATGGTCTTACTTGAGTGTGAGAAATAAAACATGGAGAATTATTTGGGGTTTTCCACAGATTTATCTGTACTGTCCTGTAAGAGTAAATTTGTGTGATTTATATTTGGGAGCATTTAAATCTTGTTTTATAAGGCGATGAGTCATGGTGTAACTGATTACAGGTGATCATACATTATTGAGCTGTTGATAGATTAAAAATTGGTTTTCTATATCCATAGTTAGAATTTCTGATCAACTGTTCTCGTAGCTGGTTAATGGCTTTTATAAAACCCTCCATATCAGTTTGCACCTACACATCATGATACACAAATTGGTATAGTCATCCAACTCCGTGCCACTGGAGTTTGTTTAGGATGCTGAGGTGGTAATGTGAAATACGTCCTTCTTGTGCTGTCTCTGCAAATGTCTCCTAGGTAATTTGTGATGTGGCACTGGTGCAGCCATGTTTTAGTTATTAGTAAAAATTATTATTAAAACCCATGTGAAATAAGATATGAATTGCTTCATCTTTTTCCTTAAATTGATCTAGAAAGTGAATGTTTTCTCAAGTGCCTATTCTGTAGTTTGTAAATTTTGAAATGAATTTTTGAATGCTTGCGAGCTTCCTGTGAACTTTCAAAGCAAAAGCATTCTAGTTGCCACCCAGACATTACTGTTAAAAACTAATACATGCCACCACTATTCCTGAAGCAAAGGCAGGATACATGGGTACAAGCGTTTTGGTATACCCTTAAGGTCACTGTGAAATACTAGACCAATTGAATTAAATGGCAAACTGCCCACTGACTTTAAATGGAGCCAGGATTTTGCCCTTTAACTTTATCGAGCCCTAAGGGCAAGCAGATTTCATTCTTTAACAGGCCCAGCATGGCAGTGTTTCAAAGCAAAGTTGAGCTGTTGTGAAGTTTGACCCAAACTGTGCAAAATGCACAGGGTAATACCAGGACCTTGAACTGCATGTGGAAGTACATGGGGTTCAGGTAAATGGCTACTGCCCTGTTGGATGCAGTGGAATGTGGTCACTACTTTGGCGTGCTGACTGCCATGTCATTTACTACAGGAAAAACATTTTTTTGTGTATTATTGATTGCAAATAAACATTCTTTGCTTAAAAATTATTAGGGGAATAAAGAGAACAGATGAGATTAACCAATATGCTGCTACTTCACAGTATTCCCATGCATAGTAACATGGATTGCAGTTTTCTTTTAAGTCAGCAGCAATAGGACTTAATATTTAAAATTGTTAACTTTATTTTTAATTACATATTTAATGGTAACTTTGTCAGGTTTTCCCTCTTTAGCCATCTGTGGTAAATTTTTAATAACGTATGTGGTCATTTCATATGACATCGTTTTTTCAAGGAAGGATATGTTATGACAGAATGTTTATCAGTCAATTTAGGACCGAAACACTAGCAATTTGCAATCACGGTTCTTGGCTTGCAAGCTTTAATGACAAATGTTAATTTCAACCAGATAAGCATACATTTAGGGTCTTCAAACTCACTTGTTTTACAAGAGCAAGCATTATTCTTATTTGCAGTAGTTTAAGCACAGTATGTTATAATTACAGAGCAGAATAAAAATTTCTTGGTGACCCTGGACTTTTTAAGACACATTTATCTGTGAAGAGGAATTAAGTAGCCTTGTAGCGGTTTTTTCCTCCTCCCTCTAATTGTTTTAAGTGATGATACTTCATTTCACTTTTACTTCCTCAACACGCATAGAAGTGCTGCTGTGATTGAAGATTCTTGTACCTGCTTGCTCCTTTAAGATTAGCATAAATTGAGACATCACAAAACCTCAAAGTATGTGGGTTGATAATCTGGACGTTATTTGTAAATATTAAACCCCTTCCCATCTGTTTGAGTATTCCTTCCCCCCAGCTTTTATTCCTACCTTGTATCTGATGCATGCAGTGAACTGGGTGGGAGGGAGTTAAGGAAATGTTATTTCTGATATGTCCTCTTAAATTTCTGTCTCTTCAGTTCAAGAGGTCTATGCCAGTGACAGATCCATTTGTTCCTAAATTACAGAGAAACTCTACTTTTAATCTTAATTAAGACTGTTCTATAGCAGTGTCCCTGATCATGTTCTCAGCCTTGTCTTCTTAGAAAGTGTAAGTTGGCAGGGTTGCTGGCTGATTTCTCTCTCTGCAACTGCTTCTCTCTGTGGTGGTGCAGTAAAGCCGTGTTGATGGATGTTATGTGTATATGTTATGATGAATGAACATGTTAAGGATATCTCAGGTAAATCTGGTTCTGCATAGCTTTTCCTTATTTCCCCAGGGCCATTGTTAGAAGTACTTTATTCTGAGAAGCTTTGTTACAGAACCCAGGCATTTTACTGAAAGCACTTGTAAGTGTGGGTAAGAAGGGTAATGGTACAGTTGCTGGCTTGAAATGTGTGCAAAACAGTGTGTCCATGCTTTTTGTTTTTGTAGCATTCCTTCCCTCTGTGTGCACGTCATTAGACTGTCTTGCTCTGTTTTCACATCCTGAGATCTGATGTTGCTATTATTGGGTGCCATATAATTTCCCAGCTCTATTTGGTAAGGCACTGTGCTTCTTCCATAATCTTTTCTGAAAAACCAGTGTCTCAAGTAAATGGCAAGTAAAAAGGGCTTTGGGAAGAAGTTTTCTAAGGCTTCTGTCTCTTGGAGTGTCTGCGTGCATCCTGAATTTGAGGTAGCTTTTAGAAGGGCTTTATTCCCATGAATGCTCTGGTGGGGTTCTTTTTGTGGTTGTCTGTTTGGGTTTTTGTTTGCTTGGGGTTTTTTTCTTTTGTTTGTTTTTTTGTTTGCATTGTTGTTGTTTTGTTTTTGTTGTTGTTGTTTGTGGTTTTGTTGGGGTTTTTAGGATGGGTATGGGGGTGGGTGTTTGGTCTTTTCTTTCTTCCAACATAAAATGCAAGGTACATCATTAGGGCAAATAGAAAACAGATTAATATCTAGATTATTTAAAGATATGAAACTTTTTAAGCTTTATGAAACTTTTTGTTGGAAACACCAGTGACTTCTGAGCATGTGCAATAGTCTTCTGAAAATGTCAGCATGGGTTTACGTTCCTGATATCTGAAGAGACAAGCAAGCTGGAACTTAGACTGGATTAAAACCCACTTGTATGTGACAAAAGAATTTTGGTGCTGAAATTTCAGGCTGCTAATATGTTTTGCATAGCAAACTGTTTGCTGAATTTATGCCTATTCTGTATTAGTAGCTATTGAAAATATTCTAAAGTTGCAGCTCTCCAAGAGAACTTGCAGTAGCTATGACTTGAAGACAGAATTTCTGAGAGAGGAAATGTATATTTTAAGCACAATGAGGTACAACATGTGCAGATGGGAGAAGGAAGAGATCTGATGAGGTATCTATTACTTTTCTGAAGCTTTAGAATTAATTGATGGAGAAGACTGAAAGTATTTGAAAATTTTATCTGTGCATAAGTCCTTATAAAGAACATCAGTTGTAGCTTCTTATTTGTTCCAACTATAACTTTCAAAATGGCTGATACAGCTAGAAGCATTTTGTCTTCATTTGAAAACATTTGCAAGTGGAAGTAATTATTTCTCTCATATGGTGTGACATAATCTCTGTGCAATACTTTCTCTTCACTTTCCTAACTTACCTATATTTCAGTATACTTTGGACTGGGTTTCCATACCTCGTACTTAGAGGTCTTTGGTGTACATGTATCTTGAACCATTTGAATGTTGGTTTCTAGTTCTCTTTTAGAAGCATACATGAAATAATGAAAATCTGTTCCTCACAAATCCTAGCTAACTTAAAAAAAAACCCAAACCAGCTTCAACAAACAAACAACCCTGCCCAAACCCCCAAATCAAAGTACAGACCATTTTTAATTTTTTTCACATGCCTTGTTTTATGAAGACAGTATCTTAGGAATATACTTAACTGAAAGAATGTGGGAGACATTTGTCAGATTTAGTTGGATATGCAAGGTGGTCCAGTTGGTGTTACTAGAAATAAGGCAACAACAGGGGAACTTGGGATCAGTTTTGGACGACATTTTTTTCACTGCTGGGATTTGACTGTGGTATTAAATGATTTTGATTTTCAGCTGCTTGTCCAGACTTTAAATCTGTTAGTCTGAGGGGGCAGCCTAGTTCCATCAAAATCATGATTCCTACATGAAAATAACTTACGAAAGAGGGCAGCCTAACTTTTATCAGCCCTTCCTCTGGAACAGGACACAATGGTTCAGTTACAACACTTTTTTTACTCTTGCTGTAATAAATAAGACAATGATTTAATGACAAGTGGTTATTAGGTCTAAATATTCTTCATTTTAGAAGCTGTGTTTTAATTGTTTTGCATTGATGCATGGAACAACTCAGAACAAAGATACAAAAATATTTGTAAGCTGACCCTGAGCCAAGAAATCAATGAACATAGGGATCAGTGCATGAACATCATAAAATATTGGAGAAGCAAAATGTGTGCTGTTTCGTTCTGAGTAATGATGCTTGGGTTGCAGTTGGGAAATGAAGAATTTTGATCCTTTCTGTTTAATTTACTTCTGTTTTAGAGACCTTGCTAAGTTCTTGTGGTTCTGATTTGTCATCTGTGAAACTGGGACTCTTTTCAGGAACCTGTAGCAAAGTAGTGTAAAGTTTAAAGGTTCTGCAATGTGTGTGTGACTGTGGCAGAAGAATCTATTCTAATTTCACAATATCCTAGCAAACCCACAATTGTTACTGTAAGCAAATATCTCCCAGAAGTTCTGTCACCTACAGGTCAAAGTAGCTTGAGTAAGTATGCTGACACCTAAAGTCACCACTTTCTATCTCTGCAGTACCAGCTATACATTTTCTGCCACTGAAAGTTTGGAAAAAGTTAAGAGTACTTTTCATGTTTTATGAAGTGAGTTCAGAGTTTTTGAGAGTGCGCTACTCGAATGGGCACATTTTCTGGACTCTTAGGAGTTGCATTTTCCTCTTCACATTCTTGACTGCTTGTGTTTTGAAAGAGTAAAAAGTAGAGTGATTTTCTGAAACTTTTCCACTAATGGAGCTTTGTGTTTTGTCTTCCTTGGACTTTTCTTAGTTTCTGGAATCACATGAAAAGCTAATGATTATTCTAAGTCTGCTGAACTATCTACTATAGCTACTGGAAAGTTCCAGTCTCCTACAGGATTATCTTTTTAATGAAAATTAACATGTGCTCAGTATTCAAGAATACATACACTTCTTGTGGATGCAAGAATTGCCTTTGGTACACACCAGATCTTTGTGGCTGAGACCTGCATCCTCAGGCATATCTCAGTTTGAGATGAGTTTGCAGGCTGGAAATGGCACTAGCTGTCCATGTATCCTCCTTTTGCAGGGCTGGGCTGAAGTTGCTTGGGTTACAGTTGAGTGAGGATGACTTGCCAGTCAGAGCTATCTTTCTCATCCCACCATTATTTGGATCTTCTTGCACCAGCTTAACCTGCCATGTTCTGTAAACCTCACTACAAGACTTGCACTTGAGCTTCCTTGCCAAGCTTTGGTTGTTCCAGAAGATGAGGCTTGACCATAGCTCATCTAGGGTGTCTCAGTTGTCTTATGTCCTACTGGAGAAATTTCTGCCTTGTGTGAGAAGTTGATAGCTTGATGCCTTAATCTAAGTTATTTAGATCAGCTGTCTTTTGATGTTCTTAAAATAGAAATTCTATACAGAAAAGAACACCCAATAATATTTTTTATATATTTAAAAATTCTGGATTATTTTAGTATAACTGATTTGCTGAAGCAGACACACATTGAACAATCCTATCTAATAATTTGGTTGATCTATCTGGTATCTCATCTCTGAACTCCCAGTCCTGTAAAGCACAGATAAAACTGCTACTGAGCTTTTTGTCCTTAATTAACAAGGGACATCAGCCAGTGATTTTAATAGAGCAGGCATTGATTCTGTAAGTTATAAGTCATCTGCAGATGGTGAGAGGCAGATATAAATAAGTGCAGCAAAATCAGAGGTGCTTTTAGTTCTGTTCTTGCTCAATAATATACCAGCTTACAGTTGTAAATGTTTGTACAAATAGAGAATTCTATTCCATTTACCTTACAAACATCATCAAAACCTGAGGCAGTAGTTGCTTTTTGGACTAAATGCTCTTATAATTTGAATTCATAAAGGTATCTGATTTTAAAATTGTGAGTTTAGTAGTCTCCTAAAGTATTAAATCTTAATTTTTCAGATACTTTGTATCTTATTTTTTGTTTTTCCCAAGTTTGCCTAATACTTTAGGTTTCAGATCCTTTATAAAATAAAAGATTTTTTAAGGGAAATAGTTATCAGATTACAGATTTGCAATTAATATTCATATATGCAATAGTTAAAAGCTCTATAACTTGGTGTCTTGTAAACCCTTAAAGTCAGTAATAGTAATGCAATGATTATTTACAAATCTTCCACTAGAGGATACCTAAGAAAACTTTATTCCAAACACTGTTTTTTCCTAAATTTGTTCTACTACAAAATTATGTATTATTTTACACATTTACAAATAATTTAAATACTGGGGGTTTTTATGTTTTAAAGAAGACTTTTGAGGGAACTTCCAGATTTTAAATATAAGTAAGGGGCTGTATTATGAGGCTACAAATCACAACATCTGTTAGGGATACTGGTAAAATACATGCTCTTTGTTTTGTGCTTTTTCCCTTCTGCCTGTTGAGGTCTTATTTGTGGTTCTTTTTTAAAATATGTATTGCAAGAGCACTCAATTGCTATTTTCTTGTATGGGGTAGTACATGCACTATTCTTGTTTGTGCCGTTCTACTAGTCCATTTTGATTTCTCATTTTTTTATATTGTGCTACTCACATTAGTAGTAATGATCATATACTGCCAATAGCGGTGGTGGTTCTGAAATGTTTGGTTTTGAGGATGACAGAAGTGTTTGTGTTTTTGTTCACTTGTAAAAATTATCATTGAGAACTTAAGTTTTTAGTGCTGACAAGTTAGTGCAACTAATTTATTATTGTGTCCTGTCAACTTTTCAACCTCCAATGTGCAAACATTTTGCTTATGGTATATATGTAATAGGGAATGCACTAAATACATGTTTTAATCCAATTTTTCTTTGGCTTAGTGTAGAATAGATTTTTTTTTTGAAGACAGAAACTTACCACATCATAGTGATTTTTTTTTAAATCAGTTAATTACTTATGCTTTTGCTTTAAGTATATCTTGCTGTTAAATGTAATGAGTGGTGCTGAAATTGGCTTCATTTATCAAAGATGTGAATGACACAATGGATGCTTATGTACTCTGCCTGTCAAATCCATAAATGCTGGTAACTGACCTAACTTCTGTTTTTCCACATGTTTCCTGGTTTTCTGTCAGCTTTCAGTCTTCCACGGGTCATTCAGTCAACACTACCCTGAGTGACTTTTTTGAGTTGCCATATGTCAATCACATTTATTTTCTCTGCTTTTTAATAAGCAGAGAAAATAAGCTTGCTTTATTTGGATTTGTCTGTCTTCTGTAGGACAGTGTCTTGCATTCTCTTTCCTTCCTAGCTGATTTTTGCTTTTAGCTGAGCTCTGGAAGAGGTTAAGGATCAAGGGAGAAGGAATGTCCAATGAAACTAAAGGAGAAGCTGAACAGAAGAGAGGGAGATAGCAGCAGGATTTGCAAGGGCTCTTGAAGCATATTTCATTTGAACAGATCTGCTTTAAAAATAAAGAAGTGAGGGCTGGAGGAGTTGAGGAAAGTTGAATTTCCTTAATATATTTTTAGGAGGTGATGTCACCTTAAATAAAAAGTGTTTTTTTTTTCCTTAATTACGTATTGATTAATTCTGTTGGTGTGGGATTGAGGCTGCTGAATGTCATTATTTGGCATCTACGTTTTTTCCTAATGAAGGAGTGGGTTTGTCATTGTATTAAATATGTTCTCAGTGCATTGCTGGTGTGAGGCACCTGGCGTGGCAGTTGCTAAGTGTGTTTGTATACAAAGTTTGAGAAAGTCAGTGAGCACAAGAAGTTGTACATAGGAGACAACTAGGCTACAGTAAAATATTCATCAACTATACTAATCTTTCCTTTCTAGAAAATACCCTTAAATGAATTTGCAATTTTGTTGTGGTTTTTAATAGTATTTCAAGCACCACATTCCTCATTAGAGATGAATGACCAACATCTCAACATGTCTTCGGTGGAGCTGGACAAAGCATGTATGTCTATGTAGACTCTCACCAAGCTTCTCCCTCTCCTAGGGACTCCCTTTGCTCTAAGGGAGGCTGATGGGAACTCTATACCCAGGATCTGCTGTTCCTCAGCCATCTGCTGCAAGGTGGTGGATGGAATTTCCACAGATGTACAGACCCACTTGGGATTTATGACTTGTGTCTTGTCCCTCTAAAATATATACTGTTCCTTCTTCCTCTATTACCACAATCTGTTTTTGTTTCTCTTATCCTTCATCACTCTTCAGGAAGTGCTCCAACTGAATGTGTTGCCTTTCAACCATGTGATCTATGAAACTCTACTCCTGATGGTCCTTGCCTTGTCTTTCTGTAGTATTGCAGGATATCCCCTGTATTTGAAGAGCCCCAAAATACATATTTGGACTGAAACTGAACTGTAAAGCTTTTCACCTATAAATTTGGGTTATCACCTTTGCTACTTGTTGGGAAAAATATCCTTCTGAAATTTCCTGTAATGATGTGGTTGATTATAGTTGTAATTCTGGTTGCAACTCCTTAGACGCATAACAATATGCCTTGGAGAAAACCGGTACCTGCTCTGGAAAGATGTTTTTGGATATATTTGCTGCTTGCTGGCTTGCACATGTCAAAGAAGCTAACTTTAGAAATCGGACATGTCGGCAATGAGTCCAAATCTGTGTAACAAGCTTAGCAGTAATACTACTTCTGTTAGAACACATGCACAAGTAAATGTAAGATGAATTCCAGCAATTCACAGGTAACTCAAACTGGTACTTTTTTTTTTTTTAATGTTAGACTTGACAGACTTTGCTTTTGTTTTATCATTTTCTTTCAAAATATAAATCCATTAGTCTCTCTTGGGATATTTCAGTAATAGCAATATGCTGTTAAAATAAACAGAATCTGGATTTTTGAAACAAGAAATGAGTTGGAGTTAAGTACATAGGATAACAATATATCCTATACCAATATAACATTTGGAGAAACCACAAACAATCTTCAAAAGGAGTTGTGGAAGTTAGATCCATTTATCAAACATCAGAGGGATAAGCTTGTTTTCTTAGAATCTAACTGGAAGGGATTTTCCAGTGGATGGCCGAGACTAAAACCCCATCCCTGAACTTTGCAACTTTTTCACCTGACATGTAAAGTGCATTTTTAATTTTTTTCTAATTCTGGACATGGAAACGTGCTTCTCCTTAGACTATTTCTGTTACATTAGTCCTCCTATACTTAAAGGGTATTTCTTATGAGTGTATTTGCTTTTGTAGTTTTGCAAGCATTTGTAATGCAGGTGATTGTATGTAGGTTACAGCACTAGTAATGTTTTCCTCTTTTTTAAATTTTAAAACAGTTTTCCATGGGTTGAATCTCTCTGATACAGTTTTGAACTTTACTTAAAATCTGTTGTTCCACCTTATTTCTCTTTCAATAAATGTCTTTCAGTTTGCACAGTTATACTGCTTTTTAAAGAAAAAACAGTATTTTCTCAAGAGCCATGTTGGCGGGTCATACATGCCAATGTTAAAATTCGTGGATACAGAAGTTAATGGTAGGTACCAACAAAATAATGTTTTATGGAGTGTTAGAAGTGTTTCAAGACTTACTTAGACAGAAAAAAAGTTAAATTGCATTTACTTTACTGAAGGCTGACTTTTGGATTCAAGGGACGAGTGAGGTATAACTTGATCAAAACCCAAAATAGATTGTCTGGCATACAGCTTGGTCTTATTTAGAATGAATGTTGATCTTGTTACAGTACTGTAATGCTGAGCCTGGGTCAAGAACCTTCAGGTTGCTGCCCAGACTTAAGAACTCATCCCCTCCCCACTGCTTTCTAACCAGCATCATTAGGTCATGCCTGCACTATATTTGCAGGCTTTGCAGGGTGTGAATCATAGCTGTGTGACTGTTGGAAGGTGCCTTGCTTGATTCTTGGTCATTAGAAAGTAATAACGATGCACAGGCTGGTCGTGTTGATATCTGCTGATGTTTGTAAATGTAATGATTTAGGAATTGTTGTGCTGTGCAGTAGAATTTAAAGCTGTTTGAATTTGTCTGTGAGAGGCACATGCAATCATATGATACTTTCTGAAATTATGACTTTATAGGGAACCAGGAAAAGATTACCAAATGTATTATAGTTATGTGTATTGTTTTTAGTATTGTGGAAGGGTTTTAAGTTCTAGAAGGTGAAGAGATTGGAGTTGTAATTCACTTGCAGGTAAAAGCTGCCAGTTCTAGTCTAGGTCTAGTAATCCAGTGTTCAGGCAGGGTTAGTTAGTGTGCTGATCCACCATCTACACTCATGCATATGCACTAAATGCAGCTCCTAGGATTCGTGTGCACAGTGGCTCTTTGAGTCAATATATTTGCCATGCTGATGAGAAATGTATCTTTACAGTGTTTGTACTGGCATACTGCTAGAAATAACGGAGCTGAGAGGCTATTTAAAATACTGCCTTCCTTTTGTGTGTATCAACAGGTTTTTGAAACTGGAAAAGGGCTTTCAATTACAGTTGCAGTAGGACCCTCTGAAGGAACAGATAAGGTTTAGTAATGTTAGTTATTTCTAGTGAGTGTTTGTACCTCTTGAAGCTGAGTGAAACAACAATTTTTTTTCTCTGCTTCATACCATACGACACGAAATGATAGCTGAAGTATTGGGATATAATGATAGGGCAGAACTATGCTATGAATAATAATGGGTGTTCTTAAATGCTATTCTTTAGTGTTAAACATTTTGTTCTGTGATTAATGAAAGTACATGAAATGAACTTATATTGATTTCCCCCCCTATGTGTTTGCAGAAATATGAAATATTTTGAAATATTTTGGAAATACGCAGTATAATATTTTTTCTGGTAATTTTAACAAGTTTGCCATGGACTAATCTGAGTAATAATCATAACCTGAGATGTAAACAGGAACCCTTGGTTTTCTTTCATATTCATGACTGTAAGTTGTATTTGGGATACTTTTTTATAAAAATGTTACATAAATGTAATGTTTGAATTTCATTTATTACTTGACTACAATTATTTATTGTAGCGGTTTCAATTAATCAAGTAATTTTCTGTGTCTGGTTCCCTGGCTCACTGGATAATGACTTAGAAAACAGCTGCTAAAGTATGGTTGCAGTGCCTGATAGTTGTAAGGGCAGATTAATTTCTGAGAACTATAGTTCTCCCCACAAGAGGCTCAAACCAAACAGATGTACTTGCTAATGCTACCTGTGAAGCAAAGTGGCTTTATATTCTGGAGAGTAACACTAAATGAAAGTTTGCAGACTTGCATTGAGCATACTATAATTTGTGGCAAGTCCCTTATTTCTGCTGGCCTTAGTTTCCATAAATTTGGGATATTGATGCTTTTTGTTGTTTGGAGATCATCATATAAAACTAAGTCATCTGCTTCAGATCTAGTATTGCAGCAGTGAATATCTTAATGACAGTAATTTCTGAGTATCCTTTTAATAAAACCTTAGTGACATATTTGAGTGGTAAATTCAAGGTGTTTGAAAGTCGCACCAAAGAACACTCTTCTAATTGTTAGACATAGCTGTTGGAGCACCTTATGTGCTTGCTTCTGAGCTTAAAGACTATACTTAGCAGTTTTAGCAGGGACACCCTCATGCATTGAAGTGCATTCAGAGTCAGTGTTCATATGAAAGTGTATTGAGAAGGCTTTGCAGGGGATCAGCTGATGCAATGATTTGCCACACTGGTGTGTGGAGGGGTTGTCAGAGGCTGTGCAGCATAAAGTTCTGCATAAGCTCACTTTCAAAGCAGCCTCACATTTTGGACTTGGGTTTTATTCGTGCACATTTTATTCTGATGCTCTTAATGCAGCGGTTTAGCATTCCTGTCTTAACAGACTCGTTGTAGAGAATGAGTAGCATGGTGTATGTGTGCTTCTAGTAGTGTCTGAATAATCTGATACCACCCTAGTGCATATAAATAGTACATAGAAGTGTAATGTCTAACCTCTGATATTTGAGAAGATGAGTGAAGCTGTTGGAAGACTGGGAAGTACACTGCACTTCAAACCTTTCTGAAGTGTAACCTGTTAGCAGTAGGAAGTCTTGGCAATAGTACTGGCATAATAATGTTTTTGACTGCTTTTAGAAAAAGTGCATAACACTTCTGTGTGCTTTGTATCATTGTAAAGAGAGGTCTAGCAATTTCTTCGTCATAGCCAAATGAAGCTGTGATGATTAGTAGCTGCATCCTGAGAGGCAGATTTGCCATCTGGAAAGTTTTCTTAGCTTTTGCAACTTAACATCATTCACTGTCTGAATGTATCTTGCTTCTGTGAGGTATTGGTAGCTTAGGGATTGTTAACCTAGTGTTTTATGCTTATCCTTATCTGTCACATCTGCTCATTCGCTTTATCTGTGCCTTCACATATGTGCTGTGATGTCCATTCCAAGTCATACAACTACTATGTGTTGGAGTAATAACGAAAAACTTGTGCATGTCTTGTTTGGGTTTTTTAATGATGACTTTCAAACAGCAATAAAGTTAAAAGATGCAAATCATCTCTGAGAAACCTGAGAACTACTTGTCTTCCTGGCAAGAGAAATGTACAGTTGACTATTAGTTTTTCTAAGGTTGTGTATATTCTCTCACATGAATTTTACACAAACTATTGCATCCACAAACTCAGGTCTCTAGAGAAATGCCAACTTTGAATTTGAAACCGTGGATTGGTGAGCACTGCTCTTTCTACCACTGGTTGAGATGTTTCAGGATACTTGGCTTTTGATTCTGATATATCCTTTCCCTGGTTTGCAGGGACTATATTGGCGGAATTAGTATCTAGGTTCACTTCCCACAGACTGGAAATAGAGCTTCTGCTGGATCAGGGCTCTTCCAAAGAACTGCTTAGTAAAATTAGGTCAGATCCATCTATTTCCTTCTTTGCTACACCCTATTCTGTAAGGTGTTGTAGAGGCAGTGATGAATGTCTCCATTTTGAATCACGTAACTGAATGTTGTTTCTTCTGAAGAATGATCATCTTAAAGAATGAGACTGAAGCTTAGGGAAACAGCAGTCTAGTCTTCTCTTTGGCATGGACTCTGTATTCTAAGCAGTTGTTTCAAACAAA
Source organism: Formicarius rufipectus (assembly GCA_013399695.1). Classification (NCBI taxonomy): domain Eukaryota; kingdom Metazoa; phylum Chordata; class Aves; order Passeriformes; family Formicariidae; genus Formicarius; species Formicarius rufipectus. Next base: position 242,022 of record VXAU01004217.1, on the reverse strand, counting down.
TTTTATTTTTTTTTTAGAGATGACCAAGAACTGCTACTGTTAATAGAATTTGTTAATGTAACTTGTGAAACTATATCATAATAAACTTCCAAGTACTTTGGAGTCAGTAGCTTTTCCTAAAAGTAGAAGGATTTGACCTCTGCATTTTTTCTTCTTTTGCCTTCCTTCATTACAATGAAAAAAATTGTTAGACTAGTATTTATATTTTACAGTGAATGTCAATTAAAGAATTTAGTGGAAAACCTAGCCCAGTGTTTGGCAGCTGTACTTGGCAGAGAAGAGAAGATGTGGGTGTTGTTTCTCAACAGTTTCTTTCTCGTTCTTGTGCTGTGTTATGTAAAAGCATCCTTGTAAGAATGTGCATGTGAACTGGAAGCCTCTAGCTCTAGTATATTGCAAGGCTGATGCCAGGAGGAGGAGAGCATATATAGACAATCCTCATTAGAGAAGCTGCATCTTTAGTACTAAAGTCAGAAAAATAGAAATATAAGACTTTGTTTAGGGATGTGTGCTTTTGTTTATATCTCTCTACTCAGAAAAGAAGGTATTGTGCTGTAGTAGCAGTACATTAGTAAATAGAAACTGGTGTTTGATCTTTCAAGTGCACAAGTTAGCTTTGTGGGTGTGAGACCAAGGTTGTGTGCAAATACTGTACATGATGTACATGATGCAAAGGCATGTACATGATTTTTGCATGCGAAGTTTATACAGGGGGAGTAATATTGCCAAAATACGAGCTTCTTGTTTGTGAGTAACTTTATTATGGATCACATAATGAAAATACATCGCATTACCTGAAATAGGGAGCTGTGAAATATGTTGCATGAAGTTCTGCTTTTTTTTTTTTTCTATTATTAACCACTGCTTGATGAACTACCAGTATTAGTAGATGGGGATTGGTGCTATTGGCATGTTAAACTTAACCGTGAAATCTTTAAAGGATCTGAATGGGTTAGAAGGTAAAACAAAGTAGTGGAAGAAGTGTTTGGTGTCTTGGCTTGGATCCAGCTTGATGTCCTAAATGAATGCATCATGAAACCACAACAGATCAACCCAGATTTACATGAGTGATGCATAAGAGCCCTGAAGCTAAGCCAACATAGTGATTGAATTAGCTCCTGCATTTAGAGGGGCTTCTCCCTCCAGGTCAGACTTCTAAGCACTGATGGGCTTGTTTGGGGAACTAGCAGTTACAGACTGAAGTATGCCTACATTTGGGAGGAAAAGAAATCTTAGAGCTTCAGAACTTTTAACTTTGACAAGTGTGACTGATTTTCTTTTAGGGGAAAAAGGGGGAAAACACTGTGAACAATAATGGAAAAAATGAAGAATTTCCATTAGAGGTGCTTTGGTCAAGGACCTGCCAATCTTTCCAGAAATATCTGTTCAAAATGTGAAACATTTTGTTGCTATAGGGCTGATATATACCTTATGTATTGCCCACCTTCATACAATACTTGACTTGTTCTTTTAGTAAATAATACCTCTACTGTAGTGTGATGCTCATACATTGGACAACTTTGCAAATGTCTGTGTGTGCAGGTGAGAAAGTACAGCCTTTGTGATCTTTTATCTATTTTTAAAATAAGTTATTTTTAATAAACTGATTTTATAAGTAAATAAATGTCACATTAAAGACAAAACAGAACCATTACTCCTTTTGAATAATCATGTGTTTAATATAGTTTGGTTTTACAAGATGTAGGGAAATAGCTATTAAAAAACAATGCAGGGACATGTGTATCGTGACAAAGATATTGCAAAGAGATACTGGAGACCTTTTTAAAATATGTTCTACAATTCCTGTTTTTTACTGGTACCCTCACATAACATATTGATAAGTTCCAGCAACTATTTTATTAATGTTAGTGTTGTTTGTAGTTCTTATTTATGTATGCTTCGATACTTCAGTAACCCAATATCTCTGTTTTTGTTTCTCAGCATGATGTATCACAGACCTTACTCAAAGCAACTCTGGACAGTGTGGTTGAAGAGTGTGTCAGCTTTGTTGGAGTTGATATTAACATCTGCTCAGAAATACTATTAAGGTGAGTGAAACATTTTCCTATTCCAGTAATTACATGGCTCTGGATCACAGAGTCTCTGTTTAGTCTGCCATCTGACTCAAGCTCAGCTGGAGCAAATGGCTCTTGTGTTAAACTTCCAATTACATGAAAATGACACGGTAAGACAGTATTTCACTGAATCATTAAGAGTCAGTTTTTAAGGGTATGTGTGATTCTCCAGGGTAGAACTATTCTTCACAGAAAAACAGATATTTTAAAATTTTGAGCCAATACTGCAGTTTTAGAAAAAGTCATATAATTAATTTTTATTTTTACACTGAGACAGTACACTTAAAAATCTTTTTCCTTCAGAAGGTATTTTTATAGGTACTGCTAAGTGGAACAGGTTGTAAAAGTTGGGTGAGAAAAGGAAAGATTTAAGGGGAAACTCTTGAAAATTTTATCCCTTTTTACTGATTTTTTTTTTCAGTAGTTATGCCATGTTTACTTGGAAAATGTAATAGACTTTATTTCTCTTAGAAACTGAAAGTTCATTCTTTCTTGAGTGTATAGAATTCAGCATGGTTTAGGTGACAAATTCTCAGAAGGGCAAAATTTTTGCTGTCATCCTCCATAGTAGGAGTGAAAGTAAAAGAACGTCCATAGTCTTGGTAGTGAAAATTATATTAGGTATCAAAGTTAGAAAAAAATACATTTTTGCTAGATCTCTATTTTAATTTTTTAACCCCTTAAAATAATTCTTAAAAACATCTTTCCGTATTCTGAAGAGGCTCTTTTTCTGTTCTTTCTGGTTTTACACTTTTTCTTCCATATTCTTTTTCTATGTATCCAGCCCTTAGCCTGATGTCTGATTAATTTTGTCTCGTCTGCTTGCAGTTTTAGATCAGCTTTTATTAAGAAAGCAAGCTGTACCTGAATGGCAAATGAGCCCACTTCCATTCATTAAATCATGGAATAGAATGATAGAATATGGTGAGCTGGAAGGGACCCATAGGGTCCCCCAAGGGAATCATCAAAGTCCAACTCCTGGCCCTTCACAGGACGCCCCAAGAGTCACACCATGTGCCTGAGAGCATTGTCTAAACCTTTCATGAACTCTGTCAGGCTTGGTGCTGTGATCACTTCCCTGGGAGCCTGTTTCAGTGCCAAACCACCTTCTTGGTTAAAAATCCTTTTCCTGATATCCAACCCAAACCTCCCTTGACACATCTTTATGTCATTTCCTTGAGTTCTGTCACTGGGCATGTGAGTGAAGGGATCAGTATCTGCCCCTCCTCTTTCCCTTATGAGGAAATTGTAACTGCAGTGAGGTCTCCCTTCAGTCTCCTCCAGGCTGAACAGACCAAGTGGCCTCAGTTGCTTCTCATTTGACTTTCCCTCTAGACCCTTCACCATTCTCATGACCCTCCTTTGGATGCTGTCTAGTAGCTTAATATCTTTTTTATGTTCCATAAATAAAAGCCTATGTGAGCATATGAAAGGAGTGAGCACTGTTAGCCTTCTGCAGGGTACAGCTATGTTGAGCACTACAGCAGAAAGCATCAGCCTGAGGTGCTACTGTGGCTCCATAAAACTGAGACTGTGCAGTGACCCTTTCCAGACATGGTTACTGGTGGTTACTGCATTGACTAAGTATTTTGGTCTTGCTAACCCAGGTTGCAATGCTCATGTGCGTGTGCCAGCATCAAGTTGTGGATCTAACTTGATCCTCAGAAGTTCCATTCTGCTATTCTGTGGAGATGAAGTCTAAGTTTGCCTCAGATGTACAGTTTAGGAAATTGTCACCCTACCTACATTTTACCATGACCAGGGCTTTCTGCTTGTGGCTTCTGATGCATCAAATACACTTATTGACACACATTACACATGGAAGCAATGACAGTGCTACATACTTGCATTACTGGTGAGTGTTGTTCTTGAAAGACTTGAGGTCATCAGTGGAAAATTCTGTGAACTGTGTGACGTTCCTTTCTCAGTGTAAACAAGCTGGATTTCATAGTGTTTCTAAGAATTTGTTGAAGAAAATTCCATTTCTAATGATTAATATTCTGTCTGTGGTTAAAGGTGTGTCCCTCCAGTTTAATTCTGAGCTTTCACAGATTTTGGATTTTTTTTTTTTTTTTTTAAATTTTGCTTGAGGATGAGAATAATGGAAAGACTTTTTTCCCCTTTTTTTTCCCCTGAGCTCTTACAGTTCTTGTTGGGTTTACTGGTGTTGTTTTTCTGGAATCAGTTCATTCCATTCCACAAACAGGTCTCTGCTGCTGTTGACTTAAAGCAATGGCATCTGATATACAGAGCCTAGTGGGTGACATTTCCTTCTCTAATGCCAGGAGTAACTGCCCACAGGAGCTCTTTTCCCTCTTCCTATGATTAACATACTCCATACACAGAAAGTTGCACTCACATGTACAAATAGAAAACATGCAGCCAACCCACTGCTTCCTGAAGGAACTTGGCTAACTACTGTTGCACTTCACAGGTAAGTTCTTTGCCCAATCCAGGTTGCCTTCAGAGCAGCTCACACAGCCTGTTCCCACTGTCTTTTATCTCAAGAACAGCTGAAAGGAAAGAAACAAACTATGTGGGTCAGTTAAATTGTGTGAGAAAGGCAAGCTACTCCCAGCCACTCTCCTTCTGGATAGCAGATATCAGCCCTTCATGTTGGGACATGATGTTTTGGTACCAGTGGAAGAGCTGAGAAGGGGCTCTTCATACAGGAACAATTTATTTTGTCCTGAACTCTGCTCCCACGTTGTTTCCTGAAGAGGGCAGCTGGGGGCATGCCATAAGACATGACAAATTGAATTGGCATTACAGAAATAGCCAGCAGATCATAAATTATGTGCCCCTGGCTTACTAGTTAGGCATGTGCAGAACCATATTGCTGTACTAAGTTTTGTTGACTTGAGTGGATTCTTTCCACAGAACTAAGAGAAGGGATCCTTTTTCAGATGATGCCTTTGGTCTGAGTGTCTATTTGCTTACTTCTCAGCAGTTTTTAAGTTTGGTCAACCAGATTTTCTACAGAAATGTGTATCTTAGACATGGATAGCACTTGCATTAATGACTGTTTGATCCTAATAAAAGTATTTTGTAAACTTTTCTCTTAGGCACATTGCAGGACTGAATGCTAACAGGGCAAAAAATATAATTGAATGGCGAGAGAAGAATGGACCATTTATAAACCGAGAACAGCTCAAAGAAGTTAAAGGTTTGGGTCCCAAAACCTTCCAACAGTGTGCTGGCTTCATCAGATTCAATCAAGAATATATAAAAACCTTTTGCAGGTAATAAAGATTTTAGCTATTCTGACTAAATTATCCAAAGTAGCACAAGACAACTGTTTTCCGTTTTGTGTTCAGGCTCGAGACTCCAGGAATCCTAGGCCCTTGTGCTCTGAAAGACAACAAATAAACTTGTTGAAGTTAGTGGCTGAAGATAGTTCTTCCTCTGAATAGTCATGACTTATTACCCTAGTCTTCTAAGTCAGGGTTTCAATAACTATGTCAGTTTAATTAAATATTCTGTCACTGAATTGGTAGAAGAAACTTGTCAGGCAGCAAGTATTGTGATCTGAGAAATTAAAACTTCAGTTCTGTGTTTCAGGCATAATTTAGGGATTTGTAAATTAATTTAATTTTGTAAAAATTATTTGGCAGAACTTAATGGTAGTAAACTAGTGCAGATTTTTGGGGAGTTTCAATTCCTTCACTTGGAGAAAGAAAGTTGAATAGCTGCCTAGATCAAACTCTGTGTTGTACTCCTGTGCCTAGCGAGCATGATGCAACTCCCTTCTGTCTCAGATATGTGAGTCCTTTTCCCAAGTTCAATTTTTTCAACAGGAGGTCATTCTCGTCCCTGTCATCTTGTTCCCTGATTCTGTACCAAGTCTTTTCCTCTTGCAGCCGTTCTTAGTGATCCTTTTGACTTGAAACCTTTCCTTTCCATGGCTGAAAGTGCCCTTTCTAGGGCAATTTCTCCTCTCCTGCCTTTCTCACTTCTCTTTCCAACATAAAGAACTAAGAAAGGGCACAGAGATAGCACCACCCCCACCCTTTTGCCAGTGGCTTTTCTCAAAAAAATATTTTCCTGGGAAGCACATGCTGTTTTTCAGCCAACCCAATGCTCAGAAGCAATACTGTATTCCCAGTTGCTGCTGGCCAAGCAGCACATGCGTAACTTCCAGGCAGGAGGTAGGCACATTAGGACTGGCTTACAGCCCGGGTGGAAGGTGTACAGATTGGTTGCCCATCTGGCAGGGAGGCATATGCTGCTGGCCAAACCGTGCTCACTGGAAGCACCAGAAGACCAAAGAAATTGCTTTCAAGGCTATATATGATGGATAGGTCTTACCTTGTACAGATGTGTTCTAGTGAATACAATAGAAGAAGAACAGGCTGATGGCTTTTGGGTTTTTTCCCTCCCAGATATTCACTGGTTAAATGTGAACATTGTTTTGGATTTTTTTTTTTACCTTGCTGGAGCATGATTCCAATGTTAGATTCCATAAAACTTGAGAACACTATATAACCTGAGAAATAGAGTTTGAGGCCAAAGTAAAGCTCCAACACCATTGCCTCCAGAAGGTTTCATTTTTGTCCTTTCTGATTGTGTTAGTGGCTGGAGAGTGTTGCATGAAATAATTTTTTGCTTTCTACTTAAGTTAACAAGTAGTGGTTATTTTAAAAATTGATATGGAAAGAGAAAGTTATGTCTGCACTTCTGGCAACAGTTGATGAGTAGAGTCCAGTGTTAGTTCTACGCCCTTCAGTGTGTTCTCTTTTGTTCTTCAAAAGCAGGAAGCACTTGTGATTTAGGAAACAGAGGCACAAAAAAGGAGTGTTTGCAGTGGGAGTTATTTGATGCCTTTACTGTATTCTGAGCAAGTTTTTTATTTAAGGGAAACTTCAGGGGAAAAAGTGTTGGTTTCATGTGTTGACAATGGGCTAGGACCATCTTCATTTAGAATGACATGTCTATTTTTGATTTCTGACAGTAGTAAGAAAACTGAATCTGGAAGTTGTGGGCTTCTGACTAAAGCAGGTGCACTGGGTAAAAAGAAGAGTAAACCAATACCATGTGCCTTGCGACTGCCCAATCCTTTGGACCAAACTTGTATCCATCCAGAATCCTACAACCTTGCAATGAGGTAAGCAGAGGGAAAGCTTTTGTACCACTGACACCATCAATTTTTAAAATGAAAGTACTGAATTTTCTGACAACAGTCTGCTTAGCCTTTTGAGATAGGAATACTTATATTCATTTGATGCTTTCTTCCCTTTCTTCATGAAAAAGATGTAATGACACATGTTCACATGTGTCTGAAGCACTCTAAACCTTTAAAAGTAAATTCTGATATTGTGAGATCTAATTACAATGTATGAAGTTCCCAAATACATGAACACCAGTATTGTTTTGCTGAATCACTATGATTGTTTTACCAAGTCACCTTTGGCTAAAAGAAAAGAATGTTTTTTTTCTTAAGTCAGAAAAAAAATAATTAGGAATCCAAGTGTACCTCTGATTAGGGTATACTGTGGTTGGTGAACCCTGCCGTAAATTGTGATCTTTTCTATCAGCCCTGATTGAAATTGAACTCTCTTTTTCCTTTTCAGAAAACATTATATCCTGCCACAAATAAACACATACTTATTTTTAAGTGATTTATGCTCAATATGTTCTTTTCTTAAAAAGTGCTGCAGCTAATTTCACCGCTAGCCAGATGCTTTAAGGTTCTTATTATCTCTGTTGAGAATGCTATACCTGAAGAGACTAACCAATGCTTTCTTTTATAAACAAACCCATCTTTAAACATCAGAGAGATATGCTGAATTTCTGAATTCATGAAGCTTGAGTTTCTTATCTAAAAAAGTCATACAGAACCTTGCACTATTAGGGCACCTTCCCCTCAGTGTGTGATCTGTTCTCTCCTCCCTTGTGTGTCTCTCCATGCCTTCCTTCTGCTGTTAGCCATGCACTGCACTTTTTCCACCCTCTCCCTGCCACAGTTCATTCCACTTTTTGCCTCATTCTAGGACCACCATACAATTTCCTGCTGAAGTCCATGCCTGTTGTGCAGTGTGTATCAAACTGCTTTCTCCTTTTCCATGACCACTTCCTTTTTTACCTTTTTTATTATTTTTTTTTTTTATTTTTTTTCCTTATGCATCAGCAGTTTTTACTAATTCTCTGCCCTATGTTTAGCTGTGGAAAAAAAATCAGTCATGGTCCTGATCTTAAATGATCTTACGTTTGGTAAATGGCTTATGGGATGAGCATCTTGGTCACCCCAACTGGAGATTATTGGGTTATGTGAGTTAATGTGCAAAATAAAAATAAATTGTTTATTCAAAACTAATTTTCATTTTTCCATATTGAATTTCTAGCGCTCAGGTTTTGGTTTTCAGCTTTCCAGTCCTAGTGCTCTAATAAAATAATCAGTAAAGTGCTCACAATGTTACCAGCTTCCCTTAAAGGCTGGTGGAAGGATTGCTTCAGGGAGCAGTGTATACAAATAATTTAGCTACATACGATATTGTCACAAAGGTTGACCAGAAAATAAAGAATTATTACTTTGTTTCCAGTGAAGCAGAGGTTACTTTTGTAGCTGAAGTGGTTATTTTTGCATGTGAAGTGTTGAGTGAGATTACCACTGCGTAGGGTAGGACTGATACTCGCATACAGTTAAAATTCTGGAGACAATTTCAGAATGTATCACAGATCATATAACTGTGATTTGGTATTTGACAGGGAACACAGGATTAGCACTATTAAAAAAACAAATTGAATAAAACCAGTTAATGAACCCAACTTTTACATCTCAACCAAGATAGTGGTTTGAGTCACAGACTTATGCATGTTTCAAAGAGGAGGCTGGCCCCTATTGTACAGCCAACACTGCTTAGAAAGTACCTTGCTAATTCTTACAATGTGCTCAAGTTCAAACTTATGGGACTTAAAGAGCTTTGAAGCCAATGCAGAAGTATTATATGGCCTAAGTGTGACCCGTCATGTCATCTCTCTTTGGCTAATGAAATTATTTTACAGTAAGTTTCCAGCTGTGCCAGTGTCTGTTCTGTTTCTCACCAAACCATTTGTCTTCCTAGGCTGAATTTTCGGGTGAAGTATTTAGGTCCAAGTGCGTGTTATAGATATTGTACTGTATTTATTGGAGTGGTTTTTGGGGGTTGGGTTTTTTGTTTGTGGGGGTTTTGGTTGGTTTTTGGGGTGATTTTTGTTGGTTTTTCGAGGTTGGTTTTTGGTTTTTTTGTTTTGTTTTTTGAGGGGGGGCGGGGGAGTTTTTTTAACACCAGAGAATATGAGGAAATTAAAAAACAAATATAAAACAACAGTTGCAATATTTGCCAATTAAACACCAAAACTAATAAGCATTGCATCTGTCTCTGTAACTAACAGAAACAGTCTTTTCTGTTTTCTTTGGGCTTTTTCTCTGTGGTCTTACTCATTACATTTATGAGTAGTTATACACAGTGTGATGTGTGGGGGGAGAAAAGTCCCAACGTGCTTTCTCTGAATGTACTTTATGTTCAACAGTGTTTGTGTTTTTGTTTTTCTTTCAACCAAAAGATAGTTTCCTTGAAAGCTTGTTAAATATGAAGGTGATAGCTTTTATGGTATAGATTTTATGAATATGCAGCAACTTGATATCACAAATTGTGTGGGGAAGGGAACAAATATCTGTAATGTTTCTTCATTGCAAGTAACTGTTTTGAGAAAAGAAAATACAGCTCTGCAGCAAACTGACGAAGTCAAGAAGTGTAGTATTAAAAATTGACACTGATGACATAAGGGCATCCTCCCCTAAAGCAAGTAATTCTATAATTAGCAATTATTATATATTTAAAATTACTTAAAAAAAAAAGTATGAGCTGTTAATCTTCTCAGATTTTGAGAACAGCTTTTCAAACTTTTTTTTTTTAATTATTTTTAGTTTATTTTTCCTGCCTAAATACAAATCGAGAAAAAAATTCTACTGGGAATTCAAACTCCATGAAGTAGTCCAAAGCTTATTGGAGCTGTTGACTAGTTTTGCTGACAGGCAGTGGGTGGGCCTGGGCTTGTAATTCCTTTATGCTGAGCCTACGAAAACTTTTGAGAGCCTGAAGATCAGATCATGTTCATTGTGTTGGTTTTAGGTGTCTTACTGAAGTTAACCAATATCTGAAGGACTTTTTAGAATGTTAGAATTAAAATAGGTTAAAACTTAATTGGTAGTTCTTATATCTTAAATTAAAATGCATGAGAAAAATTGAGGCTGTTAGATGTGAGTTAGAATTGGTATTTAATACATAAAATTTTAAACAAAATATGTTTTATAGGAATTTTGTTACTTTACTACTATTAAAATATTTTTTTCTTTTTTTCTGCCTACGCAAAATTTTGTCAGGGACCGTGTCAAGTTCACAGGTAGATCTGTCCTATTAAAGGGCATAATTGTTGTCTTGAAGAAGATGAGCAGATCTGATTCAAGGCATCAAAATACAGTATTTCATACCTCTTACTACAGGAATTAAAATGTATGGAATAGCTACTGCATAAATGAGCCATAAAGGCTTCCTCATGCAATGTCTACCACAGTTTGCTATGAGAAAGTAGTTTGTGAAAGTTTTATTGGATTAAAAGTTTCATGGAAAATTACATTTATTTTAAAATGGAATAAACTTGTGATTTTTATCCACTGCTTATAGCCAAATACCCAGAGGCAGCAGTCCACATTACAGATTTATGACATGCAAAATTATCAGTTTTAAAACAATGTTTTTGAGGGATAGAAATTCATCAAAATTTGAAACCACTAATTTTATTTTCAGAAATATTTTGTATCTTGAAAAACTAATCCATTAAAAAAAAAAAAAAAAAAAGGTTACAAGAATTACTCCCAAGTGGTGACTTTGGTTGCCAAACTTCAGTCTGGAGCCAGTTTTTATGGCTGAATTAGAAACCCCTGAAAAATAGTGTTTTTATAATGGAAACACTGATGTAATCTTTACTACAGTGGCACGAATGGTGCTGGTATGATTGATTTATGGTATTTAACCATCTTAATTTAAAATCTGTACAATTTCTGTAAAATAATTGGAAAACATCCTACTGGTGATTTAACACACTCTGCAGATGACCAAAACATTTTTGTTCATGGTTTCCACACGGTCAAAGCTTGGCTTTGTCATGTGCAGTGATCAAGCTTATGAACACCTCTAAATATTATGAAGCAGAATTTCCTAAAAGTTAAGTAAAAAACCTCAAAACGTTATAGACAGCTTATTTTCCTGCAAAGAAGAACTGTACTTTAAGTGTCTGAAAAGTCTATATGTGAATGCCAGTTTATAGCGGCAGAATCTTCTACAATCACTACAATTAATACAATATGTTAGAGCGTATCCAATTTCTTGGTACATACTGTAAAAGAATTGGTAGGAAAACCAAGGAAACATTTAGGAAGTCCCCAAAAGTTACAACCAGATTATGCTTATAAACTAAAATGTTGGAAAGAAAATGCAGTGCTCTGTCTTTGTTCTATCATTCTGCTGGGTGCTGTTGGTTTCATATGACTGAATTTTAACATTTGCTGATTTATTTTTTTTTATTTAACTCTCATAAAAATACTTTTTGCTAAAGGCTGGCACTTAGAATGTGTTTTTGCTGCTCACAGATTGCAGCATCTGGCAGACAGGTTGTGTTTTAGCCTGACTTAGAAATAAATTGCCAATATAAAAGATGTAAAGCTGTTATTTAGGCTAATGGAGATAAGGGTCTTCCTTGGCTTATTAGCCAGGCTTAGGATCCTGCCTGATAGAGGGGAGTCCTGCTCACAGTGGTTGGTTATGCCTTAAGAGAAGTTTCTGATGTACTGAGCAGGGTGACTTGCAGTGAAGATTCACTTCTCAGTGATTTGATAACACTGCTTGCTATCTCCAAAAGGTCTTCAAAATACCAAGAGAATTCAGCACTCCTTCAGGTGCTTTTTCTTCACTGAAGTTAAATATTTTGGTTTGTCATTTCAGCAAGGCATTGTTGTTGAAACTTTTTGTATTTCATTGTAACAGATCAATCTTACTTCAAAATATCTCTTGTGTCAAATATCTACATGGGTGGCTGATCCATGGTATCTCATTTGCCATTCTGAAAAACTGCATTTGCTGGCTTTGAAGGCAAGTACTGGCACATAAAAAACCACAGAAGGAAAACTGTTGATGAGACCACCAAAAGAAAGAGGTCTTCCTCTTCTGCACTTCATGCAACTGGGCACTTGTCCTTTTATAGCATTTTCAGCCCTTCTTTCAAGCTGGCTTGCCTCTGTCCAGGTCCCTTAGTTGTTACTGGGCAACTGAGGCAATACTTAAGGGGAATAGAACTCAGGGGGAGATAGTTTCTTGGTGTGCTGTTTGGGCAATGGAAATAAATTGTGTTCTATTTAATAATGGAGTCTACATATGAATGTTTTGCAGAGGATATGAGTTGTGGTAGGATGCCTTTCCTTAAATTCACTACAAGATTATCAGAAACATGTTTTGTCCATTTCAATGAGACTGTCCTTCAAGTTATTTAATGTGCAAAATAATTCTTAATAAAGTAATACATTTCTTTTTAGAAGTCTTTAGAAAGTTAAGCTCAGTCAATTAATGAATCTTTATCATTATTTCCAATAGGAAATGGCTAACGCTAATTAAGGGGAAGACTTGCAGAATTAGGGTCATCAAGTACAATGAATAATAGCTCATGTTCATCACTTTAGAAGGCCACTTCATTCACAGGATTTACTACTAACTTAACTGGATTTTTTAAAGGGCATATTTTTGAAAGTTACCTTCTCAGTAAACAGAAGAGCAGAAAAAGCTTTCACTGCTAATTGCAATCCAATAAAGGCATTTTAAAACTTTCATGCAATGTAAAAGACAGTTAAAAAGAATGACTAGAAGAACTTGGTAATAATGAAGACTTATGGTCCAGTTATCCTATAAATATTAAACCCATAAATCAAATGGTATTTTTTAATTTGTTGAAATTTTTGGAACTTACGTAACTTCACACTGTTGCATTAAAAAATGGGAACAAAACCCCACAAGACCTTTTTAATGGAATTATCTCCTCTAACTGTAGTACTAGTTCTTTGTGGAGAGCTAATCATGTTTCACTGGTTTGTATCTCGGGTTACGCTCCAGTTACGTGATATATTGGTAGTCATGAAAACAGCTAACAACAGCATGCCTAATGGTGTGGTAACAAAGTCCTGCAGCATTACTGTGTCTGAATTTCTTTTCTCATTTAGAAACTCATTGTTTCTTAGATTTATACGTTCAAAATGTCACAAACAGGGCTTTCTGGCCTTCTGCATGTAGTCAAATAATGTATAATATTAATAATTTATGCATTTCAGGAAAAACATAATAGCCCTTTCTGCCTAGACCAACTGAGTAGCTTTAGATATATTTGAAACTTTAGCTTTCTGTGTCTAGCAATTAATTACAGAGAGTAATGCACAAATATTGTTTGATATATAATCTGCATCGGTAGCTGAAAATTGAGGATCTGTATCACTAGTGAGAACAAGAGCAGTCAACATCTGAATTATACAAATGATGCTTTAGCACTTCAAAACATTACTAAAACATAAAGGTCTGCATAATTGAAGTTTGCTACTGTCATAAATGTATATTTTACCTGACAAAGTGCATGCTAATGCAAAGTTGTTTTGTTTTCAAAGTGATTATGTTGCGTTACCATTAATTCATGTGTGCACTGTGACAAGATGTAATGGTGTATCATGTTGCTGTAATGTAATGAATCCAGTGCTCCCAGCTCTTAAGTCATGTTGCTGGAAATGATTACATAAAACAGAAATGACTGTGACTAAAGCCCTTGCAAAGCTTTAGAACTCCTGCACATCATAAGAAGCTTTTCAGGGAGGTTTAGAGTAACTTCTTAAAAATTTACTGGAGGCTTCCCTTGGTAGTATTTTTACTCTTTTCTGACTGTTTTTTTTGCATTCCACTGAAATTTGTATTATCTTTTAAGCATTGCAAGCCCTGTGCTATAATTTTGTGCAGATGTGTATGTTAAGTGAACATGATGTGCTTATTTGTTACATTTATGCTAATTTTCTTTCTTTATCTGGGTAAGATGGATGAAATTATGTATTAAATAAAAACATCAGTGATTTATCCATGACTGTTCGCTGCAGGTCCTGTAAGACTGCAAAGATTGTTTTTTAAACTAAGGTGGTTACAGAGGTTTGAGTATCTTCTAAATCTCAAAACCATAAAACTCAAAGTTCTAAACCAGTTAAATTTCACTCTGTTCGGACTCTCCGAAGACTGGCAGCTTTTATTTGAGTTGATGTAGATCGAGCAGAAAGTTCACTATTTATGCAGATACTCAGCATTTGAGGAAGTAAGGATAGTATATCTTATAAGAATTACCTCACTTCAGGAAAAAAACCTCATCTTTCCCATTTGTGTTAACTTTTCGTTAGGTTTTATCTTTCTAGCAGATAAACATAGCACTTGAACTACTGCAACATGTTATTTAATTCATATGTGTAATCAAATAACCAGGAAAACACTTGAAGGGCTTTCTTTCATTTTTACACAGATAATTCACGTTCTTCTGTTGTGCAGCTGGAACTGTCAGGTACAAATTGGACGTGATATTTCAAGGATTGTAGTGAGATAGTTTAACATTACAAAGATTAAAATATGTAAATTAAAGGAAACCTTTTCCCCCATGACCATATTGCAGTCTTATTACCGACAATGTCCTTTTATTCCTGACCTTAAAGTTACTCATGAAGGAAGTTGTTGGGTTGCTTTTTTTAATAAGGAAACATTTTACTTTGTTCTTAGCAATGACATTTAAAATAGAAATGATCAATATAATGCACCGCTGTTCAGTCAGAGACTTGTGCTTTATATTGATCTTTTTTTTTTTTTTATTCTTAGTGCCCTTAGGCTATGTTCATTTGAGTGAAAATGATACATGTAATATATAACTGCATTCAACAGTATTTTCAAAAATAACTGCATCTGTAATCACTGAGAAGTTACTTTAATTTGGAAATATACGTAGTTTTTACCAAAATCTATTCTAGAAAGGTGAGAATTTCCAAAACAGAAATATAATATTGGTTCTTATAAACAGTATTTCTTCTGTGTGTATGTGCATGCTGGGCTTTGTTACAGTACTCTGTTTTGCCTATAATGTGTACATCATAATTCTGAAATATTCTGAATGAAATGCCTAATTTTCAGACCATTAAAATTATGTACAAGTTGGTGGGACTTCTCCTGTACTTAGCCTTGGGCATATGATTAAGCATCATCTCCAGGTGAAGCCAAAATTTTCTTGTGAGCAGTAACCGCTGTAATGAGTTATTTGCACAAAGGTCATTGATAACATTGGGCTCAAACCTGCCACCCTTGCCTAGATGAGGAATCCTTTTTGACATCAGATTGATCATTTGGGATTTCTGGAGTGTGGTGATTGCAGAGGAAGGAACAGGGTGTTGATATATCTTTCATGAGTAGTAATTGAAGACTCAGGCAGTTGGGTTGTGTCCTGTCTTGGGCTGGTTTTCTTTCCAGTGATGTGTATGTAGCACCATTCTTTCTAATTGCATTATCCACATATTTGACAGTTTTGTGCATAATAGGGGTTTTTAATATATATTGCTGGCTGGTCCATGTGGTTGTACTTACTAGTGGACAAAGTGAATGCACTTCTGCAAATTTCTGATGGTGAGAAAATTTTACTGGGATGTACTCAAGCTGAGTTTCCATTTGAAGTGAAATAAAGCCAAGTACGTGAATGTCAGCAAACTTGTTTATAGGGGTGGGTGGTAAAGCATACATTATTTAGAAGGTTGAGTCATGAGGCTGGTCGGGTTTGTCATCTTACATCTGGCACGTCAGTCAAAGCTGGGTCAGCTGCCGCCTGTCACTAGTGCTCTGGTGGGGCATTGTCCATCCATCAGCGTTAGCAGCCAGCAGCCCCCCCTGGTTTTGGGAAGAGCACTTCACCTGGGCTTAAGCTTGTTTTCATTGCAACCACTTTTGGTGCCCTTTTGAGGCCAAAAGAAGATGGTTTCCTAGAAGGTCTGATATTTTTCAGAAATATTATTAGACAAGATATTTGAGTGGTAATGGTGTTTTTTTTTCATTAGTTTGCAGAAAAAAATTGTGCTCAATATTATAAGTAATTTTGCCTTTAATATTATAATATTCAATATTATAAACCATTTTGCATCTGTTTTGTTATATACTTTGCTTCCAAACAATCTTAAACTACTTTAAAAAGTGATGTCACAGTTGAAATGCGGTCAAAACAAAATTCAGTAAATCCTTAGAACAGCACCATTCACTGAGCGTATTAATTTTCTTCTTCATGCATTGCTACATGAAAGATGTGTATGCATTAAAAAAAAAAAAAAAAAAGAAAAAATTGTATCTATCACTATTAAGTGCAAATCTTTGTGTTTGAACTACCAAGTTCACGTAAATCACTGTGCTTGCACTTGAACTCTGAAAAAGTGGAAGTCCTGACAGCCAGTTGTAACAGATGTTATATCCTTTTAGAACAGATGTTCCTTCTTTTAGCAAAATTGAGCTTTGCTCTTATGCTCAAAGATGAATTTTGTCATTTACCAAAAGTCAGATACTGCTTTCATTATGTTTCTTAAATTTATATTTTCTCAAAAAGAAAATTGTGTTTCAGTCCATAAAACTTTTTATTGCTGACCACCTGAAATAATCTCAGTTGTGTTCCTTGGCTTAAAAAAGAGAAAACAACAAAACAAAATAAAGAAACCCACTGGGTCTCCTGACAAAAGAAATACTAACTTCAGGTTTTGATAAAAAGCACAGCATGTATTTTGGGGAGAGTAAAGAATGTTCATTACCAGGGACTTCTGCTTTCTTATTAGAGCTGGAATGTCTCACACCATGTGCAGGGCATGAACCTGCTGGTCAGCACTTAGAGGCTGGTAGTTTACACCTGTTGTGGAGCAGCATAAGGATAGGAAGGAGAGATCTCTTATAGGAATATGAAAGGAATATTTACACAGACTCTACAGGACTGGGACACTAGTTCTACCTGTCTGCTGTGGTGGAGAAAATGCCAAAAAAAGGCATGTCTCCCTCCAGCAATAAGGGTCTTGATAAAGCAGGGTAGAATAGGCTTATTCATTGTGAGATGCAGATCAGGACAGATAACTGAAGCATCTACTGAGACAAGAACAAATTGTTTTATTTAGTACAATTTGTCTTTGCTTTTATGAGCTGCATCCTCATTTTCATTGGTTAATATTAAAGTATTGGTGTGCATTTTTAAGTCCTTCAGTAAAATAAGGTCATTTATTCAGTGATAAACGTTGTCCAATGCATCACTGCTGATATTCACACTGTGTGTGAATTTGTCTTCTATTCTCTGTGCTTCTCAGCACATATGCCAACATAGTTAAACTAAAGACCTGTAATTGTGGGTTTTTTTCTTTTATTTAAAAAAAAAGGATCACAGGTCAAGACATAATTGTTTTAAAGGATTTCTTTTCAGCTTTTTGAATGCCAATCCAAATTTATCTCAATCTGCAGTGTGTATGTGTATGACAATAAGGAAGGATAAAGCCGTTTGTGATGTGAGATTACTTTGAATTCATGTTTACCAGGTTTCTGAAGAAATAATTGTTCTTAGTCATTAAGTTCATAGACAAGGGAAGTATTTTATGCAAATTTTTTCTTAAGTTGGGTTAAAAATTCTTTATATTAAGTTAATATTTTAAATGTTCCTTGTTGGTTTAATAAATAGCCATTCATTTTAATTAGAAAGTGACAGCAAAATTACAATGTTATAGAACTCTCCCTTCTTTTTAGGAAACTTTGATGGTAAAAGACATCTTTCAGTCACAATTAAATTTGGCTTTATCATTAGATTAAGTCATTGTTCTGAGAAGTTTTACATTTTAAATTTTTGCTTCTAGTTTTGTAATCTAGTCCGTAAGATGCATGAATACAGTTAGACTCTGCTTCCATTTATGTGTCAGATCAGTGATGAGTTGAGAGGATATGCACTTGAGAAACAGCTCACTGCTCACGTTTTTTATCAGAAGTTTCATTCATGCATCAAAAAGTAGTTCAAACTCCTAAACAGAGCAAAGGTTCAGTTCCCACCAAAGGATGTTTCAAATCTTTCTATCTTTCTTTGAACTTCACAGGTTTTTATCTTTGATTGGAGGAAACGCAAATGATATAGGAAAATCAGATATGCAGCAAAAAGTAAATGCAGTAATTCAGAAGGAAGGACTGGAAGGCACAGCCAAAAGGCTGAACACCACAGTGCACACACTGCAGCTGATCATCGATGGTCTGACTCAGCCTGAAGGCTATGACATTCGAACAGGTAAGCCTTAGTTTGGAAGGTTGTATTATCAGTTTGATTGTTCTGCTTATTGCTTTTTAAACAGCACATTTTCTTCCTCTAAAGTCAGAAGTAGATTTTCGTGGACGTGTAACTCCATTTCTTTTCTCAGGCAAGGTAAGGGCTATATCATAGTCAGATGTTTATTTCCAGTTCAGTAGGTAAGGAGTGTGAATCCTGTCTTAAATCATGGCATTTTCTGCCATAGGAAGGGGAGTTGTATGGCTGTTAACAAATGAAATAGTTTCAATATGCTGATTCTCTGCTGATTAAATCTGTGTTGGCTCTCCATCACAGAGGGGAATGCTGAGACCAAGGTGAAACAGCAGTAATAAAATTCTCTGGAGTACTAGCATAGTAGTGGATAGTTCTGCTCTTTTATTGCACTAGTTCTTAGAGACAAGTAGCACACAGTAGAAAATTGAAGCATGTGGCTCATGACCTGTCTTGGTTAAAATCTGCAGTAGTACTG
Source organism: Formicarius rufipectus (assembly GCA_013399695.1). Classification (NCBI taxonomy): domain Eukaryota; kingdom Metazoa; phylum Chordata; class Aves; order Passeriformes; family Formicariidae; genus Formicarius; species Formicarius rufipectus. Next base: position 223,092 of record VXAU01004217.1, on the reverse strand, counting down.
AACAGTTTGAGGTGCAGAAGAAAGATGAGGTAACTAATGAAATGAAACATCTGGAGATGCTGCTGTTTAATGAAACTTACTGCTGGATTCTCTTATGACAGCAAGAGTTAAAGGTAGGCAGCAAAGATGCAGGCTTGTAATAACAAATAATAAACTTACACTTATAAAGGCCCCAAACTTAACATTTCTGTCCCTCTTTTTTGGGTTCATGGCTAGTTTCCATGCATATTTTATAAATATTTCCCACTAGTGAGCTTGAAAATGTGTATTTTTCTATGTCTCACTTTGTTCTGGTGGTCTTGCAGTAAATACAGTAGGACAGACTATTAGCATAGGAAGACATAAAAACAAATTCTTGGTGGAAATATTAATATTCTGCTGATCTAGTACATTCAATATTCTTTTAGACAGACTTTGTGTCTAGAGTGGACAACCTAGTAGGCTTGTATAGCTGTATGAACTTCTCCATCATGAGTCCTCCACATGGGCTGCAGTTCTTCATGAATTGCTCTGGCGTGGGTGCCTTTCACAAAGTGCAGTCCTTTAGAAACAGGCTGTTTTTAGTGTGTTTCCCCAATGGGATCACAAGTCCTGACAGAAAACCTGCTCCAGCATGAGCTTTTCTCTCCACAGGTCTACAGGCCCTGCCAGGAGCCTGCTCCAGCATGGGCTTTCCATGGGGTCACAGCCTCCTTTCAGGCATCCACCTGTTCTGGTGTGGGGGTCCTCAGTGGACTGTAGTTGGATTTCTGCTCTACCATGTGCTTCAAAAAGCTGCAGGGAGGCAACCTGCCTCACCAGGGTCTTCACCATGGGCTGCAGTGGAGTCTCTGCTCTGGCACCTGGAACTCCTCCTCCTTTTCCTTTCCTGACCTTGGTGTCTGCAGAGCTGTTTCTCTCACAGTATACTCTGGCTGTAGTTGCTGTTGCACAGGGTTTTTCCCCTTTCTAAGTGTGTTGTCCCAAGGCACTTGCCACCATCACTGATAGGTTTGGTCTTGGCCAGCTGCAGGTCTGTCTTGGTACTGACTGGCATTGGCTCTGTTGTGCACAGGGAAAGCTTCTAGAAGCTTCTCACAGAAGCAACCACTCCCAGTAGCCACCCCCCTACCTACCAAAACAGAGAAAATTAATATAGATCCACAGCCTGGTGAAGTTACAGTGTGATTGATTTTTCAGTGCATCTTAGCTACACACTTGTGCAGGCTATGTTTTATTTCTCAAGGGAAAAGCAAAAAATGGTTGAAGTTCTGTTTTGGTGATGCTCCCTATGAAAGATCTCAGTCTTTATCTTGAAAAGGTCAAACAGTGGTAGGAAAAGGTTGAAAGGGAAGTTGTTGAGACAGCTCTGAACGATTTTCTGCAGGAGCAGAAAGTGGTAAGCAAATAAGAGTTTAAAAAAATCTCTGTGCTCTTGAATGCCAGATGTGAATGTTAATGTCCCAATATATTACTTATGATCATGTGTGCATGATTTTTCATGTTGTTAGTGCAAAGCGGCACTCAAAGATGATATGATGTCATGAGATTGCATGATGTCATGGTGCAGATGAACAACAAGCCTAAGAATAGTGCAGTGCTGACTTTTCATTTTAGTATGTGATGAGACTGAGCATTCACCTTCCTGTATAGAAATACAGTCAGGAGTAGAATTTCATGTATAATCGATGTAGCTCCAGTAAGAATCACCTCAAATCTTTTCTTCCTAGCTCCAAGGAAATTTAAAGACTCTTTCAGTCACTGACTACTACACAACACCCTTCTGAGCCTCTTGTGATAGTTTTATTCCACAGAGTTCACTATACTTATTACTCCATTAATCAAAGTTTTTTAGAGTAATTCATCAAATACAAGAATGAAGTTATTTATCACAGATGGATCTTTGTTTTTTAAGTGTACTGAAAGCAGTATTAGGGACCTTAGATCTACTTTGGGAGCAGTTCTTAAATAGAAACTACAGTCTGGAAACAACTCCTAGAAACTTAAAAACTCTCTTTCTCCAGTGTCTCACCTGTGTTTCTTGTTTCTTATAACAGATTTTGATAAACCTGACTTCAAGAGAAGCATAGTCTGCTTGGAAGACTTAAGTGTTGGTGCTGTTCTGACTGGCAAAGTTGAAAACGCAACACAATTTGGAGTTTTTGTTGATATTGGTGTAGGAAAAGCAGGTTTGATTCCGGTGCGAAGCATAACTGAAGCAAAACTTTCTAAAGTGAAGAAGAGAAGAAGCCTGGGCCTAGGTCCTGGAGAAAGAGTTGAAGTTAAAGTGCTTAATGTTGATATTCCTCGACTGAGGATAACGTTGGATCTTATTCGTGTTTTATGAAGGATTTTCAGTGATTGAGTGTTCATTTTAAAGGTTGTGTCAGCAAGGTTCTGGAGACTGAGGTACTTAATGGAAGTGTTGAAAAAGAACATGTTTTGAAACCTTCAGCCTTGCTGCCTTTTTTTTTTTTTAATTTAACAGTTTTTCCACATTTCTTGAATCCTTTCTCTTAATTGGTGGAACAGTTTTTTGGATTACCTCCAAGGAATCTTATTATTTTGTCTGCAGAACAAATAAAATTCCAGTGGGCTGTCAGACAGATCTCTTATCTGTTGACTGTGCAAGTTTTTCTGTCTTAATCTTTAGCCAGGTCTGCATGAGCAGACACATCTACACCTCCCTTTCAAAGAAACAACCATTCGTTTTGCCTGTTTTGTGGTTGAAAGTCTAAAAGAGGGCACCTAGAAAAAAGTGATCTTTTGAAGTGCGGCGATCATGACGTTGCTTCAAAAGTAAACTGAAAAAAGAAAGTTTGTTAATGCTATCGATGGTTCAGAAAAACGGAGCTTTAATTTATTTGACCAACACTATTAGTAGGTCTGTTTACCTGTATTATTTTTGCTTGTTCAGTTATCATTGAGTAATGCAATTGGAGGTACATTGCAGTTTAAGGAACTCTACTCAAAGGTGTCAAAGAACATTTATGTTGTTCTATACTTGTGCAAAATAAAAACATTTCTGTCCATCTTTTCTCAGTGTGCTAGTTCTACGAGTGATTTAACAGTCCCAGTTATCTTTCTTTCCAACATGTTCTGAATCAGTAACACTTCAGCTCAAGGATGTACTTGCTTGACCTTCTGAACGTTAGGCACTTGCCTGAGTTTTAGTACCAGACTACAGCCCATGGCCTGATGTTGCTCCTATTTTAATGAAATAGTTGTAGGCTGTCTTGAATTCCTTCAACTTGACATGAATGTTTTTCCCATCTTTGCTACAATGTATTTTTCTGCCTGTTCTGAGTGGAGAATAATTTTTCAACATTTGTCTTCACACAGAGTGCTTGTGAAGGTGTGATTCTCCTTAAAAATAATTTTGCTGTTGTAGGTGCTTGAAAAGCTTTTCTAGACTTCTATTTTAATGAGAATGCTTAATGTTTCCTAGTAGGAGTGCCTAGCACATCAGATTTTTTTCTTCCAGCTAGAAACTTTTTGGTTTTGTGGTATTTTCATGGTGTTTCAAAGGGTTTATCACTTCAGTCAAGTTTGCAAAGTTTGCAAAATTCTTTCAGTGTTTAGGCATAGTGACAGAATAGTCTTCAGCAACAGCAGATATATGTGGCCTTTCTGGGGAGTTTTTGGTGTGTTGGATGTTAATTTCTTTGCAGTCATCAAACTTGCCTGTAAGTTGTCAGAAAACCTGGTATACAGCAGATGAGCACAAATAACACCTCTAGGAAATGTCAAACATCTTTGATGACAAAGTTTGTGACTTCAAATGTCCAAATAGCTGTGTCATGGTTTGGGAGTGGTAATGTCCAATTTAGTACTCCCACTAAAACCACACACTGTTCCTCTGTCTCCCCTACCCAGTGGCATGCTGGAGAGGGAATTAGAGGCACAAAAGGCAAAGATCACTCATTGAGATGAGAAAGATGTACTGGAAACAGCAATGAGAAAAGGAAACAAGCAGTAGCAGCAATACAAATTGACAGAGGGTGTAAGAAAAATGATTCACACTTAAAATACACACATCCCACCTTTTCCCCCCCATCCCCAACAACAGATACTGGCTGACTACCTCCACCACATTTCCTTGACCAAAGGAATCCCTTCTCCTTGGAAGAGACTCCCTTTCCCTCCCTCTTGGCTGCTGCAAAAATTAACCCTGTCCTGGCTGGAACTAGAACAAGCACTTGGCACAGGTTCTATATATTAGTTAGGACAAGGTTGGCATGATTTAATCTCCCAGCTCTGTGCTTTAATTTTCAAAATTGAGACCCAGCTGTAGACAGTGTATTTTGGAGATAATAGAATCAATTAGCAGATGGAAAAAAGATCTTACTTGCTTCACTACATTTGTCTAATGAAATAAAAACAACCCTTTTCTGTTACGTAAAAAGTCAGCACAGCTTGCAATCATGTTTTGCAGGCCTCTGGAATTTTCCTATTATACTTCTGCAAGGTTTATTTTGTTGCTGTGAAATTATAGTCTGTGATACCATGGTACTGTCTTGGAAAACACATGCAAAGAAGATGAATTTTTCTTCTGCAGGTGATGCGTTCACTTACAGGGATATCTCCATCAGTAGAGTTATCTAAGTTCTTTTGAGCTTTATGTAAGATCTCTGCTGTATCTAAGCACTTAGTAAATGAACTGGATTGGCTTGACCTTCTCTATGGACATGAATTTGATCTCCAGAAGCTCAATTCAGTGCATAATATGAAGTGTTTTCTCTTTTTGTCCTATTTTATTTTTGTTATTGCAATTCTTTTTTTTATAATCTTTAATATCATGAGGATCATATCTTCTGCATTTTTGTGTCTATCTCTTGGATGATCATTAACTTCTCTAAATGCAAGACATCTCCTTGAATCTGTGTTTCTCACAGTTAACTCACAGAAAGCTTCTGGCTTACTCAGAGACTGATCTGCAATTCAATGTACATACTCTTAGGTAGTTTGTTTTCTCCTTAGTGGAACTCAGTAGCTTATTCTGTGTCATCACAGGAACTTTAGGAAAATATCATCTTTGTTTCTTTGAATTTGTTTAATCACACCAAATTGGGAAGTATATGGCTTCATGTCGTGTGTCTTAAATGTCTGCAGCTCGACAAATACAATCTCATCATTTGTCAGCTAGTGCAGCGCCTTAACAACTTTCCACAATGATATTTTTCCACTGCAATTTCTTTGTTTTTGGGGGTTTTTTTTGCTAGAACACAGCAGTTAAAACAGCCTAAAGAGAGTCTAACAAGAATGAAAATGTGCACATATGATATTCTTAGTTATTGTCAGATATTTAAAGATTTAAAAATTTCTTCCTTTTGAATTCTTATGCTCAGATTTCTGATATCAAAGCATCAAAACCATTTTCTCTAATTAATATCCCTCTTTAATTTCTGAACCAAGAAATATTTTTTCTGGCTGGATGTTTTTTCTCATTTGAGATGCAGTCCAATCTTTGTACTCCTTAATGGTGATGCCTTCAGATTTAAAGCAAACAAAACCCTGCTTCATCCTGAACTTAATTGCTTTGAAGTACAGTCTCTCAGGAGAAGAATTATATGCAAGTCTTTAAATCTCCTTAAAAATTCTACTTTTGCCTTAAGCTGTAGATTCCAAGGCCTCTACACATAGTTCTACCTCTCCCCAGAGAGAAAATCCAGCCCATTGATCCTGGATGACAATCTGCTTTTTTAGTCCCACTGTCAGTCAAATAGTATAGTATTTTGCAATCACCTTCCCCTGATATGCAAACCCATAAGAAGAGCTTCCAAAGATTTCCTGTGCTTCAGGTATTATACAAAGGAGAAGAATTCTTCTGCTAAGCAAGATGGCACTTGTATGCCTGGCTCTAGTAATGCAAATCAAGAGTTTAAAAGAAACCATTTGTTTTGGTTTTATTCCTGCCTCAGGCAGTTTTAGACAGCATATATCAATTTTCCAGAAAGTTGTCAACTTCAGGAATGATTTAGTATGCTGTTAAACATAATAAAATCAATAGGAAAACAAATAGAATTTCCATGAGGAGCAGACAGTTGGAGAAGCTTGTCCATATGGCACATAGACATGCTGGAATTTGGGGCTTTGTGGGGTACTTGGATTAGAAAAACTGCATACCAAGTGAAAGTAATGCATAATTCAGGAGAACAAATAATCTAACAGCTCTGTGGTAGTGCATCTTGAACTTGGTGTCTGTATTTATTTAACAACAAATACACTTAGAAACTCTATGCCTGGAAGCTAGAAACCAAATATGAATCATATTTGCTTAGTTTCAGAGCTTTATATAAGGAGCCTTACCCACTGTGAAGTGAGTGCAGAGTGAGTTCTTGGTTCAGCCTGAATAGCCCCTTTTTTAGCCTTCATGAGGGTAATTTATGTAGCTACTTAGCTTTGCTTAAGGACATCCAACTTCAAGATTATCAATCCTTTAAGACAGTGGATGGAATCCCTTGGTTTTGCCAGTCCACATTACTCTGTCACTCCCTTTTGTTCAAGATTTCCTGAAGATCTGTGAGGGAGCTGATGTGTCTCAGAGCTATTTAAAATCTAGACAAGTCAGTAATTGCACTCCACATTAGAGACCACCTAAAGTTTGAGACCACCTCAGTGTACTGGTCCTAACTGTTCCTCACCCTCCTCATTGGCATGTAGTTGTGACTGTTTAGAGGTGTTTCATTTTGAGAAATCCTTGTGAATCCTTACTCTATAAAACTTCCCAAGTAAATGATGTGCCTGAGCAAACCTCAGTCACTTAGTCTTTAGAGAATTTTGGTTGCCTGTTTCCAGTTGAGCCCCCAAATGGTCCATCCAGTGGATGTTGCAACTGTGTGCTGGCTACAGGTGCCTTCTGCAAGGGAGCTGTTGGAGCATGCTGCTTATTCACAAGTGTTTCTAGGACCCAACCATCTAATCCATACTGGAACTTTGGTTGGCTGTTTTTTCAGATGGATAGAAGTCACTCATAACAGGTCCACCTGTTCTCATAAAACTCTTCTGCAGCTGATAACATTTGCAGAGAACTAGGTTGAATAGCATATAATAAGAAGTCTATGTATTGCACCCCAAGCTTTACTACTGCTTCTGCAACTTGGAAATAACTATCAAAATTCTTCCATCTGGGGGGGACCAGTACTGGAGTATTGCTTCTGTGTGAGCTTGCACCATGGGGGTTACTCCTCTTAATCTATTGGATTTTGTCCTGTTCCTATAACTGTAGTGTCTCCTATGAGCGTATTCTAGCTGCATCCTAAAAGATTCCCCTCCATTTGGAAGCGAGAGAGGACTGGTGGCCATGCGCAGAGCAGGATGAGCCATCCCACTGAGGATTTTAAATCTAACCAAAAGCTCAGGGTAACGCACTCAAATCTCATCTCACCTGCTCTCTGTCCCCAACTAGGAGATAGCAAGCTTTTGAAATTGGCCTCCTTGCCCCATGTTTCACTAGTTAGAGCTTTTACCTTATTCAACCTCTAGAACTAAGAAGATTAAGGCATGTTCAATGCATCAATCCAATTAATTATTATTAATTATTAGTAGTATTATTTGTTTGTTTTGTCTCATTCTCTTGTACTTCTCCAAAAGAAACAACAAAGAAGGTAACATTTAGTAAACTGAGGATCCCCATGGCTACTTGAGCCGTATTAAATCTGGCTGAGTTGAGGCTTTTAATTGTGGAGATGTTTGTGTTGAACAAGTGGTCAGGAAACCACCACCTCAGAAGAGTTAATCAAGGTGTTATTTTCTTCTAATCATACAGATCCATTTATGGTACAACACTTGTGTGTTACTAAATGAAAAGTGTTTTCACTATGCAATCAGCTAAGCTGGAGTTTTGCATTTTCATATCTCATCAGCAGTCATGTTTCTAGTAGACGATGTCTGCCTTTGTGGTCAAGCAGTGAATTTTTGTGCATGTGACTCACAATGAGGTATGTGGAAATAATGTCATGAGAGGAACTGAAATGCTTGGGGGTCATTTACAGACCGAATAGCAAAGTGAAATCTTAGGAAAGTATTTTCACCTCAGAATTAAATGCGTGGAATAGCTTGGCAGAGAGTGGAAACTGCCACATACCAGAGGCTGTATGTTGGCACTGTGACTGCTTTTGTGTGTATGAGAGGGACGGGCAGGAAAGGGGAAGTAGAGGGATTTGGGGAAGAACATCCTGGAGATGTAAATGGTCTTATGGGAATGAAGTTAAGACGATGAAATGCAAATGGTAACAATGTAATGGTAATGTAGTAGTAATAGAATCTGGGCCTGGTTGTCTCTTGCTTCCTGTTCCTCTCATAAAGGTAGAAAAATAAGTATTTGTTATAGCTAATGGAAATGGTGTATTTCGTATCAGTGTACGTTGCTACTGAAATGTAATATGGAACTAACTGGTTTCAGGTGGGATAAACACAAAGTATGTGCTCTTAATTGATTTGCTTCTCATTTGACAGTGTTGCTGTTTCTAACTAGTTTATTAGCAGTAGATCAGCTAGTTTATTAGCAGTAGATCAGTCCTTGCTCATCAGTGCTTCTGGCTGAGAGAGTGCAACTGATGTGTAACTTTTATGTTGTCTGTTGACATATGGGGGGCGGGGGGAGGGGAACGACCAACATAATTTTTACTTGTTTATACCCAGCAGGAAGAGTCCTTGAAGGACGAGTTTTTCACAGCTTTATCTGATCCCTTGAAATGACTCTGTGGTCATCTTTAGTGCACTGGGGAGACGTAGAGACAATTAAAAGCTGAAAACAGCAGAAAATCCAGCTATTTGTATACTGGGTAGATTTTTTTTCCAAAGAGGGCACAACATCAGTGATTGAATATCTGCACTGTTGTTTAACTTTTTATGTAAGCACATGCTTATTAGCCTCTGGAAATTAAATCTTTGGTTACCTGAAAGACCATCTTTCCTGCTGTGCTCTATGGCTGAGACAGTTACTCAGTTTTAAATTTGAGCCTGTTCTCAGGGTGTTGTTTCTTACGGACTGCCTAGTTTAGAACTGGTTCACAGTAGCCCAGGCATGTTAATCTTCAATATGTGTTTTCTGGGACACACAGTAACTCATAATGTAAGACCCAAAAGAAGCTTCATCCGATGTTTGCTGTTGATGGAGTCTTATATTTTCATGTGTGGTGATATGTGCACACTCTTCATGGAAATAATGGGCAAGTGGTAAAGCTTATAAATGAATTTCAAATTTTGTGCCATTCATAAAGCTTATAAAATGAATTCTGTGTCATTCAAAATGACAAGGAAAATGTCTGCCTTGGCAATATGAAATCCTTGACAGTCCCTGCCACAGTCCATTTCCCATGTTTCAGTGTATTAAGCTTCTCACTTGGATCAAGTTGCAGTAGTGTATTTCTTGGGGGGGGGCAGTGTCACTTTGTATGCCTTCCATTGCTTGCAGACTTGGCTGGACTTGTGACAATCTGGCCCATTTTAGAGACCAGCAAAGCAACAATAAAATAAATCCCACTTACAGGAGTGGAGCTTCAGCTCTTCTCCAAAACGAAGGTTGCCCACGGTTAAAACCCCCTGAAACAGTTACGCTCCTTTTTCAATTAGGAGAGGAGTGACTTCCTCAAGTTTTTTGTCTTGTCTTTGTTGAACAAAATATCTCTGGTTTATCATTATTATTTCTCTGTGCCAGTCTGTTTTTGTTGTTGTTTTTATTCCCTGCAATCTGCAGTCAGTTGTTCACTTCTAAGAAAACCAGAGCACTGCAGAGTGTTATTTTCAAATGTAAGTACAATTTCATTTTTTCAGCATATGTTCTCTGTCCTTTAAATGTAACTTGTATCTGGGTTTGTTGTGAGAAATACTAGAACACTTTTCTTATAATCAAGGTGACAGTTACGGCATTAACTGATTTGGTGCTTACGGAATAACAACCATGTGGGAAGGCCTAGTGCTCTACAGACTGCCTGTTTATTCAAGGAGAAATTCTTGATGTTGCATCATCGTTTAATGAGAAAAAAAGGTAATAAAGGATCAGGGCTTAAGTTCACAAATCAGGCACCTGAAAGTTGGGAAGAGTTGATACTTGTCCCTTGGAATGCTCTTCCTCTGTATGAAACAAAGCATGGGTTCCACAGGAGAAATGTTATGTGAGTACCTCATCTGAGGCAAGGCAGTGGTGGTGTGCCTATCCATAGCATAAGAAGCCAAGGATAAATACAAATGGTATTTCCTCTAGGCTCTTTGCAGCCTGAAGGAAGATCTTCCAGAGATGTTATAATGTTCTTTTTTTGACTTGTTCTCTAAACAAGAGACAGAAAACTGCATAGAAGAGCAGAAGGTAAGACCGAATGCAGTTCCAGTTGATTCAGCCTCATTCCATCACAGATATGTCATTACAGGATCCCTTTCATAAGCTCATTGAGTCCATTTTTAGAATCCATTTGGCAATGTTACCCAAGAAAAGCTAATTATTGGATTATGTGTATTAAAAAAATATATAGATGGGAGAGGCCCCCAACTGGAAGTAGACCTACTGATAGTGAATTAGGATTTCAATTGGTCCCAAAAGAGAGTGGGACTGTTCAAATGGAATTTACATAGAGGTGATGAGTCTCAGTGCAGGTGTTGCTGTGTTTTGGTAATATCAGCTTCCTTATCAAACCCACAGAAGCTAATGGTGTGGGCTGTAAAAGTGGTGTTAGCTACAACATTTATGTTGTTGGTCTGGATTTAAACTGAAGCTTTGCTGATCATAATAATGGGGGAGCCTGACCTTGGAGGCAGGCTTTGTTAACTTTGTATTACATGTAGGTAATTACAGCATTCCAGCAGCTACTTTGTATTTTGATTGCTATAAAAACATACAGTCGTAGTTGAAAATCAATGGCAAATATACTCACTGCAGAACAAAAGTATAAATATTGGAGTCATTTTTGTTCCATTATTTAATTTCTGTTTGTAAATGATGTTCATAGATTAATCTGTTTAGTGTATTTATGGCTGATTGCTGGCCAGACAAACATGTCTAGGAATAGACATAAAATAAACAAGCTATACAGAGTTTTTAAAAAATGTATTTTACTGATTTTAGGTATAGGATGGTTTTGGTCAGCAGAACTTCACTCTGCAGAACAACATGCCAAGTATTACTTGTTCCTGTTTCATTTGGTTGAGGGTTCAGGTTTGTAGTTTTCTACTTGTGCAAAAACCAGAGGCAAAGTTTTAGGCTTTGTTCTACTTAGAACTATTTCTGGAAATTACTTATTTAGATTATTAATTGAATGAAAGTGCACCTTAGCATGATCTGCACTCCAGACTCTCTGGGTGACTTTTCCAAGTTTTTCTTTTATCCAGCCAGTGGCTTTAGCACTTGCAGAATTTCGCTGTTGCATACTTCCGTAGTTCTCTTAACAGCATCCTAAAGGAACAAAGCTCATCTCAGCAGCAAAAATATAGAAAAGGGGGAGAGGGGAGGCAAGAGACGAAAGTGTACGGTGTTATTTTGGTGTGTGCAGTGTTCTTGCTGTATCCTGAAGAAACACCTTTGTTATTTCTTTATTCAAACTCAGCGGAACAGTACTTCACTAGAATAATTCTTGAAGTGGCTTATACTAACGAAATAGGAAATGTTTGGTAAGTAAAATGTTAACAGTGGAACAGAGATTGACTGTTTATCATGCCTAGTATATATTGCTTTGTCTAACAGCTTGCCACAGCAGACTTATAATTGTGCTCTCTCTGAAGACCCTCCCAGCTGCAAGGCCTGATTGACGGAATCTGTGGGCAGATGCACTTGCCAGACTTCAATAAAGATGGGGCCTTGGGAAAATCTAAGGCAATTATTGACGGGCAGCAATCCACTAATCAGACAATTTCAAAATTAATCCCACAGTCCCTTACTGTATTAGCTTTCTTCCTTGTTTGTATTTATACGACAAATTCATGACTTCAGTGAATACTCTCCCTTCCAGCCCAATTATGTGTCTCTGAGGGTATTAAATTAAAAACAGAAGAAATATTGAAAGTGGCTTGCAATTAGTTTCTTTAAAAGGTGGTGTGGCACTTGCAGGCTGGGGTTCTTAATATGATGCTTGATAATAAAAGTAAACAGGATTTTTTTTATCATACAAGTAAGGCAAGTATACCCAATATGCCTTGTTATAAAGCATCCTATATATAATGAGAAAAAAAAAAAAGTGATTTGATTTTGGAGTTTAATTATATCTTCATAAAATTCTTCTAGAGTAACTGACAAATTCATAGTGTCTCCAAGTAACATAAATAGATTTTGATTTGTGCATTTTGATTTATTTTTCCCTTGTTTTATTTTTATCACTTTATAATAAAAAATTGCAGTGCATTTGATAGTTGTCTGCCTTTTAAAGGAAGGCTGATCCAAACAGAACATTTCTTTCATGTTGGAATGAAATACAGAATCATGTTCATGGTGTAACTGTTTAAATGTGAGTCACTGCCTAGAGTCCTTAGTTATGTACTGTGTATCTCATTCTTTTAAAATTTGGAAATCTGATTCCTTCAATGACTGAAGGGCTGTTTCTTCAGATCTGAACCTTAACATAGAATTTCTTTTTTTAATCAAAAAATTTCTTTTTAATCAAAAATGAGTCATGAAAGAGAAACATCACTTTAAAGGCATTATTTTGCATCTTTGCACTGCTGATTAGTGTTGGATTGGGCAGTAAGAGCACTGTGTACTTCTGCTGTTTCCCACGTTCAGCAGGAATCATACAATATTATGAGGCAATAGTTATAGCCTGGGTAAACTATCTTCTGATTACCCAAATAATCTATAACTCTCTTTCCAGAGCTATGCATTTGCTTATCATGCAGAAGGGCTACGTTAACACATTTGTATGGTTGGATACATTTAGGTGAGAAGATGAGATGCAGAAGGCACAAGGGTAACAGTTCCTGTGCTTCTTTTATATTCCAGTGTCTAACAATGTGCCTGTGATGATGCCAAGCTGCTAGCAAAACCCGGGATGCAGCTACTGGTAGACCTTGTTTTCTATTACTTTGATTTATTGCAGAAGTTGTTAACACCCCATAGTTCTCTGAATAAAATAAAGCAAGAAAACCTATAAGACTCAGCAACAGCATAAGCCAGGGAGTCTTTTGTCTTCATTATGAACTAATTCAGCTGTTGATTGCCTGGGGATTAACACCTCCATATGTAACAAAAGATGCACTCTGTGAGTAAGAAGCTCTGTAAGGTAACAGCTCACTCCATTTGACATATTTCAATCTATGTCAGAAGGACAGAATGAAAAGTGGGAGGCTATTATCCAGCTTTCCATCCATCCTCCTGAAGACAACTCTTAAAACCTATCAATTCAAGTAGATTTCAAATAAAATTATTAAAAAGTGATTTAAAAATCACAGATCTACTTAAGAAAGTAGTACTTGAATTAAGGTCACCACTCAGTGATGTTCGTGGAGTTTTACCCTTTAATAAGGGGCTGGGTTTGACAGTTTCTGAAATCCTTTCCTAAATAAATATTTTAGTGAATGAGAGCAGCTCTTCAGTCCATATCTGCCTAGAAGGGAACCTCTGTAGATGCAGGTACAGTTCAATTTCCTTGCTCACACTGCAGTTCAGCCAACTGATTGTGCTCCTGTTTGTGGGCATTCCTTTGTCTTCATTTTATATGTGCAGGTGGATTCAGACCACTGGCTGTACATACACCTCCAGCTGGCAACAGCTTTCACCCATGGTTGACCTGGGTTAAGTTAGAACTGATGACCAAGAAGTAAAAGTTGATGTTACCAAAGCCTGAGGTTATTTGTTGCCTTTTAGGGGTTACTGGTTCTAAAGCAACAGCAATTTGGTTTGTGTGGCACAATAAACAAAAATAGAAAGTGTGTTCATATGGATAATGTAAAGATTAAAGCCATTGCACTCTCAGCTGCACACTGAATAGCTTGTGTTTTTATATGCTTTTAAACAGGAGAGCTGCGTAACATGACCCTCTAGTTGAAAGGATGCAGAATCGCTATACTCCCATCTGGATTATTACATTCAATTTAGGCCACATGAACTCCTGTGCTGAAGGTGTACATCTAAGAAAATGGTTGTGAATTGAGCGTGACTTCCATAAAAGAGCAAGTTGCACCTATTCGTTCTTGAAAACCATCTGCTTTTAGTTAAAATCACAGTTGGCTTGCCAGCCAGGCATGGGGGCCCCATCTTCTTTTCTGTATCACCCCACATTCACGTGCTTAATATACTAGTAATTTTATTATGGAGCTGTGGTCAAGACTCTGTGGCTAAGGTTGCAACCAGGTTCTTTTATAAGCTCTGTTTTCTGTCTGCCCCACTAGAGCTTTCACTAGGAAAATTGACTTGAAAATTGGCAACATTCACTCTGCACTTCATATTCATATATTTACATTCTCAGGCATGTTTAATTGTCATGCTCCCTGCTTTACTACTCTTTCAACTTCACTGTTAATTATTTGGCTCCACTTAAAATTAAGCCTTTCTTGATGTCTTTTAATTATAATCAATCCCTAGGCAGCTGGGTTACTACAATCACTGCGTATTACACTGTTCTTGGTTGTGGCCCTCAGTTGTCTTGTTAGAGCTTATTTGTAGACTAGAAGCTCTTTGACTTTTTTTTGAATCTGTTTGAGTACGTTGAGGGTCCCAGTCTACAAGTCAAACCTTTTCTTATTACTGCAGTAAAAATAAATGGTAATAAACATCCAAACAATTTATAGATGCAACATGGCTCCAGTTGAAGCTGATGGCAGAATTTCCACCAGCATCAACAGGAATGGTGCAGCTGTGGCTCTCCTTTTGTAAATGATTGTGAGTGCTAACTTACCCCACCTTCTAAGCTAAACAAGTGAAGTTTCCTTATCATTTTAAAAATTAAAATCACCCTTTTTGGCAAGATACCAAAAGCCTGCACATTTGAGTGTAGGGCATATGCGTGTATCAGTGTTGATCACTTATAATTGGCAAAGTTTGTTTTGGAAATTATACTGAATTTGAAGAAGTGTAATTCAAGTAGTTCACTGTTTCTGTTTTAATTTTCTCATCACTTTTAAAATGAAAATCCAGTCTTGCTCACAGGAGCTGAGTAGTGGTAGAGGATCTGCAGTCAGTCAGTTGACTTTAGTACTATAGCCTCTGTTCCAAAGTGGTGGAACTTGAAAGCAGAGTGGCCAAACCTCAATTTAAAATTCCATACCTGTTGTTATTCTAGAGGAGGAGGATATTTTTTGTATTCAATCTGGTCCTGTTTCATGCAATTTCTGAATAAATATTTCTGACTATGTATAGGAAAGCTGTCAAGAATCCCATATCCAAAAGTGACTTAAGAGAGTCCAGACCTCTAAATAATTGATATTTTCACACTCAGCATCCTTGGTGTATGATTTGTTATTTAAATTGAACCTGGATCTTCTAATCTCTCTACATTTTTCTTTGTTTTCAAAGTTTTGCCCTGATTCTATAAATACTTGGACTCAGTAGCCAGAGAGGTTTAACACTGCTGGAAAAGCCAAAATAACCTGAAAAGAACAAGTCCTTTGATATTTTCAAGAGCTTTAATGAAGGTTTAAAAACAAACAAAAACAAACAAACAAAAACAAACAAAAACTAAAAACAAATGAAAAAAGAAGAAAGTCTGCTGCTAGAAGAGAGAGAACCTACTGAAAAATAGGGCTAAGAGGGTAATGGTCAGGGTGGTAAGGAGAGATAAGCCCATAAAGAAGTATGGGGTGCAGAATGCGAGATGTTTTCAGGCATTGGCAGAAGGATAGATATGAATACTCCTGAGAATGTTAGTTGGTCTCTAATATCTTTTTTTGAAGAAAAAAGCAGTCTTTTTAAAAAGTATGTAGATTTTTTGTCTCTTCCACTGGTGTATTTTATTTATCCCTTTTGTACAGATTTCTCTGACCTGCAATGTATTAAATATTCTTAATGGAATGTGCAGTATCCTTGCCTCTAAAGTATAAATTCACATTCACTTGGGCAAAAGCTTTCCCTTCTTCTAATGGAAAGAATGTAGTTGTGATAAAGATGTTGTGTCTGAGAAGTCTTTGCAAAGTATCAAAATCATACCACTGAATTGGCCAGTAATACCAGTCCAAACCAGGACCTGCCATGGATTTTTGGTATTATGCGTGTTCAGAGGAACCAACTGCAGAGCTGAGACTGCAATAATTGTAGCTTCTAGCTTTAAACAGGTCATGGTACTGTTAGTGATGCAGCAACAAACTACACACTTACCAGAGAAATTTAGGAAGAGCTTGGGCTGTAGTTCTAGCTGGATGATTCCAGGAATCTCTCTTGACCAAGAAGGACTTGGAGGAGTACACAGAAATTGGCTATTCCTACTTAGACCAGTCCAATTAAATAGCAAATCTCTCTGGAAATGCCTTTTTCAGACATGGTATAATTCACTCCTCTGATCTGAGAGGTAATATGAAGTAGTACTGTATTACTACTGATTGAACTTGTGCATATTCTGTCAAATTGTGCTTTGCTTTATTGAATATGGGAAGCCTTAACATCATCTTTGACAGCAAAACTCTCTGCAAACCAAGAATCTGGGATATCTTTATCAGGTATGTACCACAGAGAGTAGGCACTAATCTATACTCTGCAGAGAAGGTTTGAGATAGACAAATCTCTTTAAAGATCAAGCTTTTTAGGAGGCTGCACAGTGAAATCTGCCTGGTTGGTTTATTTGTGTGTATTGCAGTTGTAAACTTAGCGGTGCATACATTAAAATTCATGTGACTTAGTATGATGTTGTTTACTAACTTCATGCAATATATATCAGTTTTAAAAATCACTCACATTATGTTTAAATGCTAATAAAATTAAATCCCTTAGCAGGCAAAGGAATTAGTCCATATATGAGTGAAATACCAAGGCAGGTCTTGTTATTTTTATGAAACTCTGAATAATATAAGTATCCAATTGATAAAATGTTATTAAAGCTGACAGCCCTTAAGTGATCTAAGTGGTAAATATTGAAATGAAGTTTCAACAACACTGCAGTACCAAGGGAGGCCTAAGGCAGTAATAAGGATTAAACAATGATTTAATGTTGTTCCTTGGGGGTAGGGATTGTTGTTTTAATGGAGAGCAAACGCTCACTTCCTTCTAAATAATTAAACTGTGATTTGAGAAATTGATCTAAGGTAGTTGTAGTGGTTTGTTAAGTCCGAAAGAGATAAATGAAGGCAAAGTGTCCTGGGGCAAGGGGAAGTCAGGGGAGAGTAGTGAAGAGATAGTTTTGCAGGATAGATTCATGACAAGTGTCCCTCAGGAAGGGAGAAGCTGGCAATGAGCATATTTTATCTTCTATTTGTAATGTAAACAGACTTGTGCTGCCTGAGGCTGGGTAATAGCTAATGAGCAGGGGGTTTCTGTGGGGTGCAGATTTTATTAGCACAGCTTATAAAAAAACTGAGCTAAATTAAAAATGCAGTGTCTTCCAGATAATCTGATAATCGGTGATGCTATAGGGAGCCTCTCCACCTAGGCAGAGTGAGTGTATTAGCATATGCATGTAAAATTTCCAAACAATTTGTTCAGCAGTTTCTCTGAGCTGAATGGCTTTCCCATCTTCACAGCAGAAGGTGGATTTCACATAATAGGGCAGAGTATTTTGGGCTGTCTTAGGAATGCAGGAATGAAGGAATTTCATAATGTGTTTCAAATCTGTCATTTGTGTATAACCAGTGGGAGACTTGGCCAGAGAACTTCTCATTGTATATGCCTCTTGGGTGATTGTTACAAATGACATGACAGCTAGGATGGTGGTAGAGATGGGATATAAGTGGGGAAAGGAAGAGAAAAAACTCTCCCTAATTAGATAATTGCTTAAGGTAATTTCCTTGGGGTTAACATGATACACAATCCTGAATAGTTCTAGACAACTGACACAGAGCTTCCAAAACTGTGGTGGATGTCTTCCAACTAACTGCACCCCTCAGTCTGTATGCTAATGACACTCTTTGGAAACACAATTAAATTGAGTTAGCATCCTAGAAAACATTGAAATTCCCTCTACTTCCTGGAAAAGACTGGCTCTGGGATCAAGCCACACCTTCAGAAGTAGACACAGATAGGCAGGGTACATGTTGTTGGTTCACAATCATGTAGTATTTGGACACAGAGGATGAGGAATAAGTTGAAGCATCAAGATCTTCTGAGAACACACACCACTGTCAAACGAAGTCTTGTAACCACCACTGCCAAGGCCTCCGTTTTTCTTGGAACTCAGTACAAAGATCAGAAGGCAAATTGAATATGGAGCATGAATGGCAAAAGTTTTCTAGAACTTCAGTTTTAAGTTATCTGCAGTTGCCATCAATAACAGAAAAGGATATTCAAAAAACATGTGACTTTCAGGGGCTTTAGGACTTACTGAGTAAAGTCCACTGAAACAGGAAGAATTGACAGAAATGTCCCTGCATATCTCACTCCAGACTATAAGACCTGGAGCTAGTAGTGTTAAAGCTAAGGCTGCCTGGGCAGAAATATGTCTTTGACCCACCTGCTCCTCTGTGCAATAAAATGAAGAAATGGAAGATAAGTAAAACCATGCAAGTGGATAAGTGTGTATAAGACAATTTTTTCCCAATATGTTTTGTATACATATTAGTGTAATGAAAGGAAAACTTCAGAATAACCTAGTGTACAATTAACCTTATAGTTTCGAGGTCCTCAGGCTAAGAGAGAGACGTTGTACCATGATCAAACAACCACTGTTGTTATTGACTGATGGTTTTCCATAAGTGCTAGGCAGGTTGCAAGTTCTAGTCTACATAATTTCTTAGAGTGCACCCCTTGATGCACTAAAGGAGGCCACACTCCAGCTGTCTGATTTGGGTGTTGATTCTGTCTGATGACAGTAATCCATCATGTCTGTACTCATCTTCTGTCTGAAAAATGATAAGTATATGGGATATTACGGGGTTTTATATTAATTTGTCACACTGGGTTTTATTTTGCTTGTGTACCTGTTGCTTTTTATTTCTATTGGAGAACACAAGGCACAAGAAATGTCTTATACTTCAGGCCAAAAGATGGTAGAACTAAACTTCAGGAAATAGGTTTATCTTTCCCATAGAAGTTCATTCCACGAAGACTTCTGTCTTCTGAAGAGGGAAGCTCTGCTCCGTGAGCACCTCCACTGTATGAGAGAAGGGATACATACTTAAGGTTTTTAGGAAGCCCTTTGAGGAGGTGAGCTGGGAATCCTGAACACAAGTTCTGTGGAAATCCAGGGTAGGGAGCTGGGACAGGGTTGGCATGCCTAGGGTAACTCATGTTACTGAGGAGGTGTTATCACAGCATTACTGAGGTTGGAAGGCACCACTGGAGAATGTGTAGTCCAGTGTACCTGCTCAGAGAAGTGACACTTCATGTATCCTAGTACTCAGCACCAGGGGGAGTTTCTGAAGGTGTGAGTACCTCCTGTGTAGTTATCTAGTCTATACTTGAGCGAAGGGTGATGTAGTTAAATGAAATTCATCACCTGCCAGGATAGGCTAACAAGGTAATGATAGAAACATTTCTTTTTGTTATTACATTTCCCTAATATGTGAAATACAAAAGTATTTCTAGGACATGGAATTAACCAAAATCAAATACTTTGAAATAATTTCCTCTGCCCCCAGTATCTGTGACCAGATATTCATGCATAAACTTATGTTAGTTATTGAGATTGTCAATAGCAATGAATAGCAATATTGCTTGGATAACTAGGATGCTGTAGCTTGCTGTCATGTAAGTTTGTATTGTTAGTTCAGCTGATTTTGAACAGGAAGAATTAGTCAAAACGAGTAAAATGAGTCAAATGAGTCCTACAATTAAAAAATTATATTCAGATCTTCTAGAGAGCCAAGATATCCATCTATTTTAGTTGACCAGAACTGTGCTGTGGATCAATTTGGAAATGTGCCCAAGGCAAGGCAAAAGATATCTTCTATATGGAAAACAATATTTTACATTTGATCTTCTGAAAGAATACAATTGAAATTCTTGGATGTCACAAAATGGTATTGTAGAATATTTATTCAGGGAGACTATTGCTGTTTTAGATTATCAGCTGGTGCACATCACTAATAAAAACATAAATTTTAGCTGATTATTTGTCTACCAGGGTGTCAGTAGGCAGTCCTCTTCCTAGCTTTGCCCCATGCTTCCTGAAGAGCTACCATGCAAGTCACATCTTTCTAGGTTTCCATTTGTCATACCTGCAAAAGTACTAAGAACAGTGCCTTTCTTACTAATTTTTTAATCTAACTACTTTGTTTAGATGATCACCTCTTCAGTGCAGAAAGTGTCCTTTTCTCTGCATCTGAAAAGGAGCCAAACAAGAGCTTGAAGGTGAATCTGAAGAGCTTTGTCACTGTTGGCTTAAAACACGTGTTTGCCATGGTCAAATTTCTTACAACAGCTTTTTTTTGCGGCAAACATTGCTATATTTTGACCTAAATATAGCAAAATCTTCAATATGATGAAATGGCAAAAAATGTCACAGTTCATCATGCTACAAAGTATAAATAATCATCAAATAGGTGAAAAATACATTAAAGAAGAATGAAACTTCAAACAGGTTTTAAGTAGTTCACTTTTATGTTTTAATAGCTCTTTAGGAGCCTGTAAATAGAAAGTCAATTGGATTTCAGACTTGTTTCCATCATTATATTACACACAGGGAGTATTCAATAAAACAAATCTTTTATTTAGTTCCTGACAGGTAATTAAAATGTACCTCTACATTTTCTTGACTGTTACAGTAGGAACTAATATCAAAGATTTCTAAAGTTTACAAGTATTCACAAATATATTGCAGCTTAATTTTATCTTTTGGGCTGAAAACCTGGTATTAACTGGAAGTCTTTAGTTAGTGGAAAGTCTGAATCCTGGTTGGCATTCTAAGTCTAACATTTACTTTTTTTTCTACAAAATTTTGCTCTCAGCTTCAAAGATCCTGAGTCCTGTTTACACATTTTTCAAAGTAATACATCAGGGGCAAAGTCAAATATGTAGAAAATCAGCAACTAGAAACAGAAAAAAATTAGAAAAAAAAGGAAAAAATACCATGTTAGCATTCTTGAAAATATTTTGAGTGTTGGGAGAAGGTGCTCATGAGGGTTAAAGTAGTACAAAGTTATTTTCATTCTTAGTTGTCAATGAAATTGGTTTTTTTTTCAAGTGTCTGAGATTTTTCTAAGTACTCCTCCACAAGGACCATTCAGTGCTGTAGTGTCTTTAGTACATATATTTTTGGAAGCTTTAGAAGACAGCACCTGCAAATGTCAAAAAAAAAAAAAAAAAAAAAAACAAAGGAAAANNNAAAAAAAAAAAAAAAAAAGCTAGAGAGACACTTCTCTTTACTGCTGACATGGTACCTGGATCAGGCTGGCTAAATCAGAAACTTTCAGTCTGTGTGTTTTTATGGGATTGTATATGGTGGCACCATGGGGTTGGATTTCACAGCTGGGGATCATATAAAGAATAAGCTGCCTTTTTTTAAAGAATAAGCCTTCTTTTTTTTTTTTCACTTTTTTGGGTGTATCACTGTAGTCACCCTTACAGTGTTTTATACCCAGTATAGGGTATGGTGTATTACCAGTAGACTTACCAAGACTAGAAATAATGGTTTCAAAATGTCTAAATTACTTACTTTTACAGGAAACTTCCTCTGTGCTATTCCTGTGTTTCTCCCAGACACATGGAGGAAAATTGCTTTAAGAGGGGCTTTATCAATTAAACTATTTAAGAACTAATCTAATAATAAGAACTAAGCTAATAATAAAGACTGGCCCTAGCTTTGCATGTGGTAACTTTCTGATGTGTTTCTGTCACCTGCCTTGTTGTTTTGGCTACAATTGCCTGACTGTATGGATAACCAACTGCTTGGTTCTTTGTGAATGCTAATGTTTATCTAAGATGTTGTAATTTCTCTTTGATCAGGCAAACTTGAGGAAATATATAACTTTTCAGGGGTATTTGGTGGGCCTTCCTGTTAGCAGCACTCATATAAGGCCATGCTATATTCCACAGTTCTGGACCAGCTCAGTACTATTGGGGGATATTTGATGGACACAGAAAAGGCTGGGGGTACTGGGGTTGGAAGAGGTACTGCTGAATAAAACAGAGTTGGGAGCATTCTCATCCCTGTATGGGAACACTATATGAAGAGGCTATTGCCTTCCAGATGGCCATGTCTAAACGGAGGCAGCAGTGTCCAAAGGGAAGGATATCAACTTCTCAAGGATTTCGAGCTTGAGTTGTTGACCGTTGCAGGTCTGTTGAGTAACGTGACTAGTTATAGCTATTACTTTACACATAAATGAGTCTCTGCCCCTTACTAAGGCTTGACGTTAGGCAACAGGCTTATATTTTATGAGTATTAAAATATCATAGCTTTAGTACTAACTCGTATAATTTCTGGTATATCTCCCCCACCCTCACTTGTTCTTTTATATTAGAGTTAGAAGAATGGTTACAATCTTTATTGTCCTTTAAAAATGAGCTTAAAGACATTATTATAGAAGGAGTGTAATCTCAACAGAATGATAAGATTTGCAGTATTACTGATGGGCTCAGTTAAGCCAATAAAATTCTAGAAAAAAAGCCTAAGCTGCAGGAATTTACAGGAATTTATGAGTTCTTGGCACAATTGGGAGTAACTGTTTCCATGAATGGCCATTTTATCAGAAAAGAAAAATTAGAGTTATGCAGCACAAGATGTTTACTAGAGTGGAAAAAGTCCTCCTTTCTGAATGACTCTTGGCTCTATCTGTTGTCAGAGCTAGTCACACTGAGCAGTTCATCTGTTTATTACCATAATACTGTATTTACAGCATGCATAAATTCAGCTCTTTTCATATTAAGCTTGATAGCTGCTTTAAACCTGTCTTTTATTTATCGCTCTTACGTTTCTAACCCACTTATTGCATTTGCAGATACTGCAACAAATTTATGTGTTTTATAAACCTAACAGAATGCCTTGTGTACTGATTGATGGAAAATCAGTTGCTCAGTTGCCAGGCAATGATTGATTTTCCAACACAGCTGCTCCAGCTGCGGTACAGATGCCATTTTTTCTCAGATATCATGGTGTTGTAAGCTATTGAATATGATCCTTAATTGTAAGGATCTCTGAGAAATCAGTCATTTCAGCACTTAATGGCCATTTGGTCACCATCTTCAGCTACGCTTTGTTTTTTTACCTAGTAAGCTTGCAATTAGCAGTGCCACTTGGAGGTTGTTTGGGTGTATTTTGCAAGAAGCTGGTTTGAAATCTGTGCCATAAGTAAATGCTTGTCACAAAAAATTAAAGTTCATTACAAAATGCTGTAGCCAATAGCATGTGCTGATGACAGCAAGCCTTTTTCCTGGAATGCATTTCAGATTCCAATATTTTATTTCAAACCTTGCTCAGCTGTGTATGACTAATAAATAATAGAGGAAAGTATAACTCAACAGAAAATTTGCAGACCTTCTTTTGATCTGCGGAAGCAGACTTCGGTTGCTTGGCATTCTTTTAGATGACCTTCATAATTTAGTTGTAGGCTGTGATTTGTCTCCGCTATCAATTTCCACAGTGGCATAAAATATTAAAGTCTAGCAATATCAATAATTCATACTCTTATGGCATCAGAGATAGCAATGAGAAGAACATTTGGATTTGCTAAAATTAAAAGTGCAACTCTGCTTAAGGTACAAGTGCAAGCTTAACACTTTTAATGCTCATTATGAGCGAGGAAGTTAAGCCAAGTCTCATGTTTCATAGAAAGAGGAGCTGTAGTTGGTAGGTGCCCTGTCATTTGTACACCAGTCTCCTGTTCACAACCAGGTATGTGTCTGCTTGCTAAAACAGACTTGCTGGCAGACTGTGTCCTTTTTCTTACCTTTCTCAAGAGAAGCATTTCTTGATGCTTTCTCCCTGGTATGAAATCTGATTCTTCTTAAAGAGACAGTTACTACTGATACTGACAGCATGGCTGGTTGCAGAGCAGACAGAATTGGAAACTGGGCATGGTCTGGCTACTACACCTGGTTTTGCCACTGGCCTGTGGGCAAATCATTTTGGTGTCCTGCATTAAAAGTTTCTCAGAAGAAGTGTTGTTCTGTATCTAGTCCCAAAAATGCCTCTGATTTCAGTGAACAAAAGTACTGAAGCAATATGAATAGGATGTTAAAATCCAATTCATTCCCACTCCAGCTTCTAGAACGCGAATGTTTCCCTTGAAGTTTCCACTTTTAAAATTAACTTGATGTCTCCTTTGTGTAGTCTTGTCTTCTACTAAGCACATGTCTAAATGGTATAAAATGCTAGATTATTTAATAGTCTAGTAGATTTCCATGCAACAGTTTTTGGAATAGTTATTTCTACTTGTAGTCTGCGTTAAGGCAGTATCTTCATGTGCATCCATTTCTTCAGAGCTGATACTCTTCCAAAACAGAAATAAAAAGTCACTCCACTTTTTAGTAGTGATCCATGCCTTTTAAATCCAGTCTACTAGAGACATTTTAGAATAAATTTAGGCTTTCGTTCTGTAAGTTGTTTTTTTGAATGCCTTTTAGTGCAAGAGAAAGGGTCAAGGGTCACTTCTGCTTCTTTTCCTTTGGTAACTCTCTCAGCTTTTCAACATCTTGCAATTGTAGGATGCAACTACGGGAGGAGTCCTAAACCAAATTCCTAGTGGAGTTGCTAGTTTTTACTTAAGAACAAACTTCCCTCTAACTTATGTATTTCCTTCTTTCTATATAGCTGGTGCTGAGTTGCTCTGTCATTTTAGGATTTCTGTTACAGTCACGTAGGCTGCAAGCAGTACTTGCTGCACAGAAATGAGAAAAGACATGACTTCCAGTTGCAGTTGTGTGATGATATTTGGGTAAACACTGGAAGAAAGATGAGCCGTGGCCTGGATTGTCTTCATGTAAGTTTGGCATGCTCATGCCAGGCATACAACAGGAAGATTAACCTTTTAAGTTCAGATTTGTTTCAGAAACACAGGTAAGCTGTATGATCAGGCTGGAAGAAGGTGGCTTCAGTAGTTATGCTTGAAGAAACAGCCTTATTCTTCTGGTTTGGAGGAGAACCTGAAGCAAAGTGATGTTACATTTATGTTCACTATTGACATTGTGAGGGAACAAGGTAAAATGATATACTTTCCATTGCAACATGTCCTTTGGTACATTAGAGAAATTTCAAACTGTAGTTATGTCAAATGTCAGGGATACTTTGACCTCTTCTACTAAACCTGTGGATTGGCTTAGGTTATTTAGAGAAAATCAGATTGATGAAGACAAGAACTTTTTCTTCTTGGGGCTGTGACTTATTTTTGCTCCTCGTGTAACTCTTCCCTGAACCTCTCTGCTATTTTGCTGTGAGTGAGGACTTAGAGAATTGACCTTCAGTTGTTTTGTTTTCCACTTGGTAGAAGTGCTGATCTTACTTTTTGGAGGGGGCTGCAAACAGTCATTCCCTGGCAATAGAAGATCTCCTGATCTGCAGAAATGTGTGAGACATGTCATCATACAATTTCACTTAAGTTCCTGTATCAAGTCTTGAATCTTACTATGCCCGTGTCTGGTGAATGACCTAGCCCTCTACTTTCATGGATCTACTGCCCCTGCAGGTACTTACAGGCTGTGTCTGACTTATCTCTTGACCTCTGTACATAATCCAGATCAATGGAGCTCCAACAGGCTTTGATTCTGTGGTGCATGTGATATTCTTAATATTTCTGAGACGTTTCTCATTGTTTTTTAAAATTTCATGTATTGCAACATTCTTGGAATTTTTTTCACAATCTTTTCCTATTCTTTGCCATCTTTTTCCAGTCACCAAGTTATGAGGCTGTCATAATGGTAAGCATATCTCAGTGCAGCTTTTGCTGTAAACTGTAGAAAAGAAGCCCTGGCTATTGCTCCTGAATGCTGCTTAGTTCTATATGTGATTACTCAGTGCTATTTATACCCATTTCAGATCTTTTCCAACTTGCCAACTTCCTTTCTTGATCACATATAATACATCTATTTTTTATCCCAAGTTATATAGTTGTGATGAATATTATTAAAAATAACATGATTTTGCCCCCTTTTCTTTAGGCAATTCAGATCACTTTGTGTGAAAGGCCTACCACTACCCTCATTTGACAGCAATGTTGTGTTGGACTTTTTAAGCATCAAAATTATTCTAGAAATAAGTGTCCCATAGCTCATGAAAGAACTTGAATTTCAACTGTATTCCTTCTGTATTATAAAAGGATTTAATGTTTTTATATTAAATTTAACTACATACTCCAAATGTTGTACTGTTTTCCCTTTCCCCCTCCACCAGACAAAACAGAGAATTCAAGCTACTTCCAGCTCCCACATGTCCTCCTATTCTGTTTGGGATTTGTGACATTGAAGATATGTGTTGACTGCTGAGAAAATTGCCCAAAGTGATATTGAAGTAATTCCCTTCATTTTAGTAATAAAGATTGCATATGTTTTGTGAGAATAGCACCCCTGCTGTACAGAGAGCCTCTGTGATCCATCACTTTAAATCAAGAAATCATTTGACACATTTATTTCCTGAACGAGAAGTGTTCTGTCAGATCAGCTGAAATCGGTGCATGTTAAGATGAAAGTCAAAATAACAGATGCTGTTATTTTACTGGGCCAGTTCTGTCTTCCTAGGAAGGCCACCCTGCCATTGGGTTGCTGAAGAAGTATCTCTTTCTTTCTTTTCAGAATGTATATGTCTGTAGAAATTTATTAAAATAAGAAAAGTAGCTAGTAATTTTTAGAGGACTGTATGATTCATAATTATATGGTAAAATCTGACCCAAAATAGAAATATACTTCAAATATATCATATATAAAAGTGGTTTTGACAGGAGGAAAAAAAAAAAAAACAAAAAAAAAACAAAAACCAAAAATCATGTCCCATGTATTTTGATATTAGTTTTAAAGTATATATTGCAAATTAAATGCAAGTCATAGTTGACTCATAAATATATACACAGCAAGACCAAAATTGGACACTTTGAAAAACACTGGTAAGCAGGGAGGTGGCAAGAATGGCCAATTGCACTTACTTTGAAAGCATCAGTTGCACAAAAAACTTTCTCTTTAGATTGTAGGAATGGGCTTCCAGCCACACCACTAGTTGTATATGTACAAGAAACGAGTGTCCTCAGGTTAGTCAGCTTCAACTTAAGCATTGCTAATATAAAACCTATGATGGAGATGTGTAAGCCGTGCATGCCAGCTGCATTTTTATTGGCCGTCTGCAACTTCAAAGGTTTTCCTGCTCTAAAGCCCAGGCAGGTACCCTGGGCTGCCCTCAGACCTGCCTTTCCTGGCTTATTGATTCTCAACATGGCTTTACCTGCAAGTCAGTGGATTTGTTTTCAGTGAGAAATTATCTTGAAAATATGTTCTTATTGAGCTGATTTTTAATTTTTTTTTAAAATCATTAATAAGTATGCATTGCTGTTTTTCTGCTTTGATTCTGTTATTTCACCTGTCAGAGAGATCTGTGTAAGTAACAGATGCCTAAAGTATTTTGACAGTGTTTGTTTCTGTTTCCAGCATAAAACTCGTGATGACAAGCAGATAGTAAAAAGAGATTTACCCCAAATGTGCTAGAGCCCCACTTTTCCTCTTTCCTCTCCCCCTTGAAAATTAGGTTCAGTGTTACTACTTTGGCACGTGCCTTGCTTAAAAAAAAAATTCCCTCCCTGCCCATGACCAGGGAATCCTGATCTTCTCCCTTTGCACAGACTTTCTTTGACAAGATTCTTCATGTGGTCAGGAAGAAATATGAGTGCCTAGGAGAAGAAATGTTGAATACATGAGGTCTGTCAATCATCTGTTGAACATCTTGAGCAGTTGAGAAGGAATCCCTGAGATATTCACTATGCTTCTGAAAGTCAAGCACAGCAGGTATGTCTCGAAATTCATTAGGAGAGTTAATCTCCAGAGTTTTCTGTGAGTATTAAAAGCAAATATATTGAAGCATAAAAATGCTTACCTTTGCCCTGGCTTGATTCCAGAGTTAGATATTCAGTAAAAAGACTCAGCTTTTTCAGACAACTGCACTGAATTTCAGTACTTTAGTTAAATTAAAATCTAACATTCTGCTGGTAGTGTTTGTGAAATACGACCATGTCGATTACCATATAAGAGGAACTCAGTGTATTTTTAATTTTTCATGTATGGCTTTTGTCTTTACAGTGTCTTTGCCTGCACTACCAACATTTTGTTATAAAACTTATTTCAGTGAAGCTCCTTATTGTCACCAGTACCTCAAGATCAGGTTTCATACTCTCAATCATGCCAGTGTGTCTGCAGCACTTTGGAGCCTTCTAACTTGTTCATACCATGCAGTGGAACAGGGTTAAAAGATGTTCCAAGGAGCAGCACTCAGGAACCAGATGGAAAATTGCCCTACGTGTCTCCATTAAACAATTCATCCATTTTCATAAGGTAAGATGACTGCTGTCACACAGTACTAGCAGCAAAACTTTCTTTACAGTACTGTGGATGCACCCATATGGGCAGGTGGCAGCTGAAACATTACACTGATGTGTAATTCTGCCCCTCAGACTGCAAGCTCTCTGTTTGTAAGGCCAGTCCCTTTTTATGTCACGGCAGCAGCCAGTCACATGGGGTCCTGAGCTAGGATGTGGGCTTTAGATGCTCTTATAAAATGGTGTAGTAAAGACTAGGTTGGCGAAACTGAAAAATACATTAACCATCCAACTGAATTTCCTCATTGTTCCCTATTCTTCCGAATAAAAACTTGGCACAGCAGAAGTGTATCTGCTTTTCTGAAGTTTTTATCCTAAGGTCTGGGGATTAAAGTATAAGTAGTGAAGGTTTGAATGACTACAAAGAACATCTTTGCTATATGTTTTCAGATGAACTGTCCCCTGCCTGATTAAGTGTCAGCACTTTAGCTGGCCTGAAAGATGCTGAAATTCATTTCAGCTCCACTATGTTTAATGCTCATTTTCAGGCATAAGCCTGCAGATAAAATCAGTTTAAAATCCCTAAGTCAACATGGCAGAGAGATTTCAGGGCAGCCTACCTGTCTGGACATGAGCAGAGGAAAAGCCCTTTGAAGTCACAGACGGCCAATAAAAATGCAGCTGGCATTCAAACCTTAAATGACTCCAGCACTGAGCTTTTACATTGCTGGTACTTACGGGAAGGCCAGAGATTTTCAGAAACTGCCTTTGAATACTGGCCCATAGTAAACTTGTGTACCTTACAGAGTGACTGAACCCAAACACCCTCATATTCTTGTCAATAAAAACAAATTGTAGAAAGCTCTGTGCTGCTGTCATGCCCAGGGATGAGGATGGCAGAATCCTGTAGTGGTTCATGATTCCCT
Organism: Formicarius rufipectus; assembly: GCA_013399695.1. Lineage (NCBI taxonomy): Eukaryota > Metazoa > Chordata > Aves > Passeriformes > Formicariidae > Formicarius > Formicarius rufipectus. The sequence continues at coordinate 193,738 of VXAU01004217.1, read as the reverse complement.
GTCTGCAGGGCAGGACACCAGCAGAAGAGCTCTAGAAGGTCTATTTCTGCCAAGGCTGGGTATCACTCAGGAAAAGCTGAGTGAAACTCGTGCTGGTATCTCAGAAGTGGGGATGTGCATTTCACAGGCTGATAAAAGTGAGTACTTTGGAATCATAGAACCATTTAGGCTGGAAAAGACCTCAAAGATCACAAAGTCCAACCATTAATCCAGCACTGCTAAGTCTACCACTAAACTGTGTCCCCAAGAGCCACAGCTACACACCTTTGTTTTCTTTTGCATTTGCGAATTGCATGACCATTCCCTTTCTGCAGAGTGGCTCTGTGGAGGTGATATGGCACAAAAAGTCAGGAGGGCACTGAGCTCCACTTCCCTTGACCGACATTGGGAACTGGAAGAGTTGGTGTGTCCTGTCTCTGCCTTGCTTCTTGGTCAAATTTTCTCCAGGGCCTTGTACAGCCTCTAGTACAATAATACAGGGGTTTCTGAGCTTACTGGCACAACTGGAATACAAAGACTTAGGAATGAAGTTGGGATGGCTGGCTTTCAATTAAAATTCAAAATGACCCCTGAGGTTTCTAAATTGTCTCTATTTATTGGTTCTTGAACAAGAAAAATAATTAAGACAGACACATTAGTCACCCTTAAAAACTTAGTTAATTTTGCCTTTCCATATGATAGAACATAATGCTTACATTCCTAATCCTGAATGGACTTCAAATACTGTTTTTCTGGCTTATAAATGTATTTCAGGGAATCTGGAGTAGCCTTCTTTTTTCCTGTGGACAGGTTTAAGGGTGGAAGAGCGGGGGGCAGTAGGCAAGAGTGGAGACATAAAGCTGTTCTTTTGTTGTAACAGGATCATGGTATGGAAATGGTTGACAACCACTGCAATTGGATTTTACAGGGAAATTCAGATTATCACACTAAAAAAGAACCCACTTTTACATTCACAAGTCCTAAAATAGTATGTCATGGGTGTGAGCTCTGAGCATTGCCTGTGCTTGGCCTCAGGTTAAGCTAATTTGGAGGAATGATAGATAGAATTTCAGTGCTGACATTTGGTTTGTTTGGATTTTTTTTTAATGACAGCTGTTAGCAGCTGCTTGGTGGTTTGGATGATTAGAAATAGCCTGAGCACAGCTAGAGTGGTGAGCAGAGTTCAGGTGAAGCAGTAGTCAAAGATGGATGGGGCTTTGCCATTTTCTCTCTGAGTAATCTCATATGTGTCTAAGTGAGTAGTATAGTCAGTTTACTTGAGCACCCCTGTCTGGTGGAAGGTGTCCCTGCCCATGCCAGGGATTTTTGAATGAGATGATCTCCAAGATCCCTTTCAACTCAAACCATTACATGATATTCAGATAATTTATGTTTTTATCCAACTATAGAGCACATAATAAAAACCCCATCTTAAAAATGTTTGGAGATGTTCCCCTCTGTGTTGTTTTCATTTCAGTTGCAAACTTTCAATTTTTTCCAGTCTTATCTTTGAGAAAGAAAGTAAATTTAAATATTGTAGCTACTTCTGCACCTCACAAATGAGATCAGCTCCAGCTTAGCACAGTCATTTCATTCAGATGAGAAGTCTCTTTACACTGTGTTAAAACCTTACTTGATTAGATTCTAGTATTGAGTAGAATGAAGAAATAACAGAAGAAAAATCAAGGATTGCTAATTACAAATGGTATGTTTTGCTAGCCTGGTAAAAAAAAACATGCTGTTCTAAATAAATGCATCAAACATTGGATTAGAGGTGTAGAAAAGCATACATGTTCAAATCTTAAACACATCATAATTTTAAGTGTCCACAAGTTTTTAAAAAGTGTTGGTAGGAATGAGCACATATATCCATTCACTAGTTAAATATCATAACCTGTTTCTTTTCTAAACACATGCGCAAGGGAACAGAACACATTTAAGATGTTAAACACATTGACATGTTTACAATGTGCTGCAAGAAAGTGTTTAACTTCTTGCGCTCCAAAGTTAAACACTTTGGAATTAGAGGGTTTACTAATTCTGCATTTATTCAATGTGACTATCACTTACTGACACTTATTGGATAAAGTTTGAATGGATTCAGATAAGATTAAAAAAATTAATCAGAAAAGGAGGAATACTTTGGCTTTGGAACTATAAGGGAAAAAGATGTGCGTTAATAGTTTACAGTGTTCTGTAGTTTATGCATACGTCCCAGTGAGCATATAATTAAAAAAAAAAAAAATTGACCCCAGATTTATGAACTGTCCCATATCTGGTTCATGTAAATACTGTTACTGATCATTAGTTCAAATTAGAGGTCAAATTAGAATTCATTTACAAGGTGCATTAAAAATAAACCTTAAAAATTAAAACCAAGTTGTAAGTAAAATGCTATCTCATTGGCCGCCCACATCTCAAAATTAACCCTACGATTCCTGGATCAGTAGAGCTGGCATGGCAGTAGAGCAAGAGAAGAGTGGGGAGGTAACACTGGTACCCCTTCAGGTGGGATTTTTTAAAGAACACTGTTCTGGTCTAGTTTTCTATTTTGTTGACCCAAATGTGAGGCTTTATATAGGTTAACTTCCAATTACTGTAGAACCAAAAATATGCTTAGTGCTTTTAACTGACTGATCTGCATGGAAGTTGATGGAGAAAACCTGTTTGACGAAGATGATGTTCTCTGCCCCTTCTGGTGCAAGCTTCTTGGAGTTCAGTACGTGTGAACAACTGAATATTATTGTCTTAAACATTGTCAAAATCATGGAAAGATTTTTATCAAGCTGCAGGGGAGCAACTGGCTGTCTGTGACCACTTAAACACCTCCCTCCCAATGCCTCCTGACTGGAATTTGGACTGTGACTGGGAATTCGAGATAGGACTGTTGTCTAACCATCTCAGATCTGAGGAGAGGTAAACAGGGTTCAGGGAAGAATACCTCTGTGTTAAAAATCAGCTCTACCTGAGCTCAGTGGGTGGCAGGGAAGAAGGATTTTGGGGGTGTTACCAAAGGAGTAACTCCTTGCCCTCCCAGGAAGACCACATACACAGTGGACATTCACCTGAGATGCAGCTGAGAAGGGTCATAAACTATCAAAGACCTTCAAAGCACCCTCAGAACTCGAGGCCTTCTACCACCAGAGGACTGCACGTGATCCAAGTAAGGCAACAAATCCAGAGCCTGTCACCAGAAAATGCAAAGCTTCCCACCCCAAGGGCATTGCCTGGGCATCTGCTGGACATATATTAATCCATTGGATGTTTTGTAGGACCCTCACCACCAAGAAGACCAGAAGAACTGGACTGACCGGACGTCGCTGGGTTACATGGAGTGGTGATATATTTTCTGTTTTAATCTCTGTCACTTTCTTTCTTCCCTCCCCCCTCTTTTTCCTATTTCTTTCTCTGGCTTTTCTCTGCCTCACATTTACCCTTAAATAAAACCCATACTATTGACTTTATCATATGGTCTCATTTATACCTTAATTCAGGCAGATGTATTTCTAATAATTTTAATAACTGAATCATAAGAGTACAATGCTGTGCAGGAGCTGAAGCTCCAGACTGCTGACTTGTCAGACCTCAGATAAAGGCAAAGTGGTTCAGTCACACTGCAGGGCACTGCGTGGTTACCCACACTCACCCCAGATGGAAAACGACCTAACAAAACACCTGAATGAAAGCATGGAGCTCTTTAAACCTGTCAGAAATGGAAACTCCCCAGAAATGCAGAGGGTAGCTGAAGGCTGCTTATCAGCACTTTGCTGGAGCTTTAGGCAACAGGTTCCCTGGTAAGGGAAAGCAATTAGAAGATAGCCTTAGTGCTGACATCTTTTCTCATCTTTTTTATACGTTTAACTTAACTTGGGCAGAAAAGGCTGACTACTGCTCTGTATAGCATACATCTGGGAAGTCCTGCATTCCACAGGACCGTTCCTCCCAGCCATGTGAATGACGCGAATGAAAGAGATTATGAAAACAAAAGTGAAAAATCAGTGTAACTGATCCAGGGTTAAGAGCTACATTTGGGGAGTTAAGGCTACATTTAAACTGAGTAATGGATGCTCTCACTTGAGGGGTCTGTCCAGCCATAATACCGTATTCTTGGTAAGACACAAGGTACCTGTGGGTGCAATAGAAAAAAAAATTCAAGATTATGAAAGGATGCCTGAGCTTAAAAGCCACGGGTTCCAAAGGCAGTGGAAAGCAATGGATATCAGAATAAGCATAGCATGGTGAGTGGTTGACGGCAAAACATTTACGGTACCAAAAGAGCTCTTCATAGGAGCAACAGGAAGTGTTGCAGAAAAAAAAGGAATTTCATCTGAGAGCAAATGAACATTTGAAATTCTGTCTTGGATACAGGTGCATGAGTCAAAATTGCACTTGTGTAATACCAGAAAAAAGCAACATGGCTTTAGTTAAGAGGAAACTTATTCTCACGTGGCAGTCTTCAGAAAACTAGCAGTAAAAAACAGCTTGGAAAACGACAGAGAATGGGACTTTCAAATTTCAACTGCATTCATGCTTTTTAGTAGACTGTGCCAAATGATGTGCTATTGAACCTTAGAGCCTGAAGATAGAAGTTTTGCTTAGGGCAGTAAGATACTTATTCTTAGGGTGTTGCAGCGAAATGTACAGGAAAACACATAAGAAGGTCATTTAGGGATTGGAAAACCTTAGAGAAAGGCCAAAAATGCTTTATACTGGCCTCAAATAACACTCACTTTGAGAAAGCTGTTCAGGCCTGTCCCTGGTGCCAGAAACATAAACCAAGCGAAGTGGCCTGTGTTGATGGTGTAGGAAGAACTGGCTCCTGAAGCAAAGTAGGTGGGTTTGTTTGCCTTGTTTAAGAGAGGTATATATGTGTTCTAAAATACACCTCTGCTTTTTATGTGATGGCTTTGCTATGAGTTGTATCTGAGCAGAAGACTGCACATTGATTGCATTTTGTTAGATATAGTAGGTACAGCATGATCTGACTGAGCCATGGCTTGTTTGTCACTGAAGTGCAACCACCACTCTATATTATTGCCAGTCTCCAGGCTGGTATCCAGATTCTGATAGACATTTAGCACAGCGGAAGGGCAGAATGTGCTAGTGATGGATGCAGTTGTCTCCACTGACATGAGACAGCATGAAGCATCAGAAACAAGTGATAGTGTCACCAAAGGTTTGCTAAGTGTTGTAGAGTCAATGTGACAAAACAAAAACTGGTGATTCAAGATTCCTGAATCCACATGTCTTTTTTTGAATAGAGATGCCCACTGTGTCTCGCATTTCATATTCATCGTATCAAGAGTGGGCAGTGGTGTTTAGGTTTACACATCCAGCAGTAGGAAATAGGCGCTCTTCCCAGCACTGAAAAGGAGGAAAGCAAGGGCTAGTAGCAGGATCAGGCAGTCTGAGTCTGGCCAAGCTGATGTACCCTAATTTTACAAGGAAGATAGGGTATATGTTTGTTGGATGTGTAGTGTGTTTGCCCTGTGCTCAACAACAGGAATTCAAACATGGGATGGGGAAAAGCTCTGTCAGACTCCTGAGCTGAGTATCTCAGAGGTCTTTTCCAACCTGATTAATTCCATGATTCTATGACGTTTATGTCTTGGGGAAAGCAGTAAAAACCAAAACCTTGCACTTACCTGCTACTGTTTCTTGCACCTGGTGACTTTCAGATGCTTGTTCTGATGTCTCCTTCTCTCAGAGCAGTTTCCACAGAGGGCAGACCATTAGTGACTGCTATTCTGCTGGGCCTCAGGCCATTGAGTGCTTTAGTTTTAGATCAATTCTTTATTTGACTACAGCATCCTCTGGTTAATGGCAGTGCCCAGATAGTCCTACTCTCTCTGTAGACACGTGTCTGATCTGTCTAATATTTTCTTACTCAAGAGAAATACTGAAATAGTGTTGGTCTGGTTTCATCAATTTGCCCTGCAAGAAGTTGCCACGGGTTTGCGAGAGGATGCTGAAACCTGTCCCTGGGCTGTCACTCTGACATGCAGTAAAGGCTTTAATAGTTTTTTTCTTTGTAGCCCTTTCAGGTATTTCTGCTGGCACAGAGATGACAACAGGTGCAAATCAATATAAAGAAGCATATGGGAAATTCTTGGTTCAGTGAAGATTTTCTTGCAGAAAATGTGTCAGTGTCATTATTAATTAAGATGTTACTTTCACCTCATGCAATATTTGCCTGTATAATGACTTTGAAGGAAACTTTAGCATCTAAACATTTGGGCAAAAGTATAGGAAGGAAGGAGGTTATGCATATCAACATGGAAGAATATGGACAATATTTAAAGCTAGTGGAGATGGCAGACTTACTAGCTGCCATCAGGTTCAATTTTTCAGGCAGCAAGGGAGTTGTGAGTTTTTGGTGTCAGCAAAATTTTAAAAACTGCTAGAAATGGAAATATTTTTGTTGCAAGATTGTGAGAATCATTAATTTCCCGAATTTCATGATTTTTCTGAAGCTGCCATTGATCTTTCTATGGAGGGCATTTGTGTGAGTAAAGAGGGGACTGGGAAGGAGTATGACAACTTACAGTAAATTCCTTACAGGAATGTGAGGAGTCAGCCATAAAATTGTATTTGCCCTTAAGACCATAAGACTAAATCTACAGGAGGTTATAACATAGTCCCAGATCACCCACACAATGTACTGATGTGGATCAGGCTGAGGAGTGGAAAGGCATTCCTGAAAATCTTAACCCAGGGAATAAAATCCCATTGCAATCAAACTAGAAGTGCATTGACAATGAGAACAAAGGTGCTTAAAGAGTATCCAAATGAAACTTACTGTTACATAGAGCACTTTTAATACTCAGAGAATGTTTTTGCATTGGTATTTCTGTTGGAGAAACCCTATAAGTAGAAAAAAGAAATTGTTTTTACACTTACTGGGGGAAAAAAATTGGCTAAAATGGAAGGGAAAGAAAGAAGCATAAAAAGAATTTTTAAAATAAAATCAATTTAGAAGTTTTTTTAAGATAAGGCCAAGAAATTACTTTTTCAGTCTGGGAGTAAGAAAATGCCTTCAAATCTTTGAGTGAATTCCTGCTCTTCTTTTCCTAGACTTCAATCTTTGCTTTCAAGTGTCTATTACTCTTTTGGTCAGTCAAATGATCCAGATAATTTGATAAAACTGTCATGTTTTCATCATAATTTCTTTGTAGTGTGTTTTCTTTTGCCCACACATTGTAACAGTGGAGATTTTATGTCTGTTACTGGTTTATTGATGACAATTTGAATATCATCCATGTTGGCACACGTCCCTGTTGAACTAGTTAATGGCAGATCCTGATTAACACCTTTCTGAAATCTGTGTTACCTTGTGCATAGTTATTTATTAAGTAGCCCACTGGTCATAGGCAGTGCTAATGAAATAGTTGTGGTATTGATCGAAATGATTTGCAAAAGTTTATAGACATTCTTTTTTGCCTAGAATTTTATTGCTAATCAATCATGCTCATAATGCTAATGAAAAACAAAAATGAAAACCAAAACCTGACTTCTTGCACAGGCCCTATTTTCTGTTTTATCTAGGTTTGTTATTCTGCTTGTTTAATATCAGTATGACAATAGTCTTTCTGATCTGGAACTTACTCAGTGCTGCAGAATCTGGTCCAGTTTTAAAAGGTACAGTTTGTTCAGGACAGCAGATTTTATAAAGTTGTTTCCAGCTGATGTTTAAATTTGATATTTGCTATCATAGGCTACATCCTTCATATACCTGTTAAATTCATGCTTGGTTAACCACTCACACGAGCAGTATTTCATCATCCTTGTGTGTATATCATCCTTCTTCCCAAGTGTTAAAACTGGAAAACTACTGTTTTTTAATGCTATCAACATACTTCTTCTTTCACTTAAGCGACAAGGACTTGTTGAAACTTATTTTTTTTGTTTCCAAACACAAAAAGCCCTCTTTTTGCTTTCCCCTTGATATTCATTGATCCTATATTTCTCCAAAAGTCTGTGTTTTCTCTTATTTACTTTTTCAGATCATAACTTCGAATTTTTTTCAGTCTATTCTGCCATGTTATAATTTATTATCTGTGTATTTTCAACTAGTTACCTTTGGTTTACTGTTGACTAGTCACTAAGGTTTGGGGTCACTTTATTTGAAGTTGTTCCCTCTCTAAAATTACTCTTGGGACATTTGGTAACTTCTGTCCAAAGTAGTCTCAAGCTCTGTTAGACATTGACTTAAATGGAACTGAGACTGGACTCAGCTGTGGCTCTCCGTGTTCACCCTCAAGATTGTTGCATTTCTGAGCACAGAAATGGCATCTTTCCAGTGACTGCCCATTCACAAGGGGTGAGAGAAAAGTAGAAAAGGACAAAGCAGGATATGAAGCAGAGACATAGGAAAACCTGAGCTCACTTCCTTGCTCTGCTTCAGGCATCCTATGCTATGTGGGCAAGTAACATTTACCATCTCTGCCTTGCTTCCTGCACGATGGAAATAATACTGTTGTATTGCATCCAGAGGAACACTGTTAGATGAAATCTTGAATGGCTATGAAGTGCTTTGAAGACACTACAACTGAGAACAGGTAAATGAAACATCTACAGGAGCTGTTTCGATGCTTCTTTCCAGTCCTGACTTGGTGACATTAAGGGCCAGTCTCTGCACAAAATCAAGTGTCTTTTGGCTCTGATGGCTGTGTGAGGAAGGCAATAGGTGGGAGTTTCAATGTCTCCATAGTTCTGTGGCCTCTGCAAGGACCTTGTCTTTGGAGGCTGTCCTCTGAGGTTAGTTACCATTTGCTCCCTAAAAGTTTCTGACTGGTGTCTTCTTGATGTCTGCAAGTTGTTTACTTTTCCCCTCCCTATTAATTTTTGTGTTCCATTTCCGTTTTCCTCATGCAATCTCTTTTTAGGCTTTCTTTTTATTGTGTCTCTGGCATTACCTTTTGCCACCTAGTTGCTGATCCTCTCCCACATGTTGCTTGTGAAAGGATCAGAGAATGTAGGTTCAGGCACTGGTTACCACTTGCTGCCATGAGCAACACCTCTGCTGCAGTATTGGTGCTGTACCACAGCATAGCACTCCTTAGTGTGTGATGCTGGCTCTCCTCACTCATGCATGTGTGTACCAGCGCTGTTTCCAGAACCATATACATTACATGAGGGCGGAGATGCACATGTGTGGGTTGCATGTTTGTGCCAGTGCCACTGTGTGATAACAGCATGCTACTCCAGTGGGAGAGTATGGGCCCATTATGAACTGATCTTGGTTCAGAAAACCTTTCTGGTCTCTTGGGGAGGAGGTTTAAATCAAGGGGCGTTCACAGATCCCATTCACTGCACGGTGCCCCAAGTACATATCCCAGCACAGCTGTGGCTGTGCATCACAGCCGTGTGCAGATGAAGCTTTATTATGAAACCCCAGAGCACTAGAGGTTAGATGGCCACCTTCCCTCTTGTCACTTCTTAAATCACTTTCTACCCATACACATTACTTGGGCATTTTTTGGCTTTAAACTATTTATGGCCCTCTCTGGACTAAGTGCCTTTCCACTCCATTTATGTCACAGCAGGACACTTCATAATCTCAAGTTACATATTTTTCTCTGCCACACCAGTGGTGTGGGTGTCGTTTGCACTCATCCAACAATTTACAGCAATTCTCTTATTGGCATGTGCTCAGCTCCCAGCTAATCAGCATCAGGTTCAAGCACAATTCCAAAGTGTTTGCATGGAGGTAAGGGAACCAGCAATGAGTCGTTATTTCAGTAGCCTGTTATTGTGAATATAATCTCATGTAACATATAAGAAAATGGTGTGATGTTTTAACAGAGAGTAAAAGACATAAATTGTATACAAATACTCTTAGCATAAATTCCTTTTTAACTGCTCATTTCACTCTTACACAGCCTTGAGTAACTTGACCTTCTTAATTGCCATATTTACAGTAGAAATTTGACACTGGACTGATTGTGAATTTATTTCTAATGGATTTTCCCCAGAGATGTTTCAATAAAATTGGGTGAGTACCTTTTCATTACCTTTCATATTACTTGTAAAAATGTTCTTAGAAGCAGCCAATTTTAACAAATGATCATTTGTTTGCCTTTTATTTTTTCCTTTTATTTCCTTACTGGACTTTGTGTTCTTTGGCATTTGTTGCAGTAATAATGGTATAAGGAGTTTGTTCCAGGAGACTCCTGTTATTTTGAAAAAGTGTCCCTAAATTTAAGCTTCCCGTAGTAAATGAGGCCTTCAGCTCAGAATATGATGATAGTCAATTATCCTAAATAAATAAAATAAAATAAATAATAATAATGACAAGAAAAAAAAAAAGCGTAACTGCAATTCCAAAGTTTTTTATGCCACAAAACTCTCCAGGTGTGAATGCTGGTATTGCTTGTCTGTGTTAGCAGCTGCACTGGCTCTGCTGGTAGCTGTGATATGGGGAGAGCCCCAGTCTAAGCTGAGATCTGATGGAAATTTGTGCAAATCATAATTCTAGAAGTGGGGCTGAGAATCTATAAAAAAATGAAGCAACAATCAATGGTAGTGGGGTGAGATTTGGACTTTCAGGAGGATGCAAAGAACCCAGAAGAAACTAGATATATAAATTTTTGTGAACCCTCTTGAAAATAAAAAGAAAGCCATAGGAAAACTTAGAAACCAAAGACTGAGACAACAGCAAGCTGTGAATCTCAGATGGGAGAACTCAGGACTTCTGAGGGGGCAACAGTGATTTCAGAGAGGTCAATGGGAAGGAAATTAAACGCATTTGGAGATGAGCTGGGGGGCCTGAAGGTGAGGATTTGCAGCACGAAGACACAGTTCTGTCCCCTTTGATGAAAAAGAGCTGAGTATGTCCCCATCAACCTGAGTGAAAAAGTTTTTCACTGCTGGAAAACTTGTGGTCTGAAAGTCTTAAAAACATAAGGGTGGAAGGTGGCTATTGGTACTAGAAGCGGCAAGGACTTGGGTAATCTCCAACTGTTATATACTAAGCTTGTGTGGGGCCAAATTCTGCTCTCAGCTTGCCTAGTAAAACCAGAAAATTTACCAGTTTCCCTGATAAAATTCCCTCGGGGTTACATGAACAATGTAGCTACGTCCCTGAGACCAGAGACTGGCTCTGGTGCCAGAAGCAAAGAGCTAATACTGAACCTCCAACACAGAGAAATTACTTTAGCTGAGTTGCATACAGCTTCCAAAGAGGGTATAAGAAACAGTGAGAATTACAAAATTTATATATCTGGCTGTGGATAGGAATGTGTTGTTCTGTAAGATTTTTTATTTTTTTTTTTCAGAATTGTTTTACTGATATGTATGTGAATGCTGCTCCGACTGGTTTGTTCTTCATATTTAATATTTCTCCTAGAAAGAGACACAATTTATTTTAACTTAAAATTCTATTGTATTTCTAATCAGCTGTCTTTTTTAATTTCAGTCAACATCCTTTATGCCAATCCCAAAGAAGTCTTAATTGAGATATTATTGTGAGGTTAAACATTGTGAGAACTTGAGACAAATAAAAATCATTAAGTTTGGAAACATTAAACCGTGTAAAATGTTATTGTTATTAAAATATTTGAAAGGTAAATATTTTAATAACTTTGGTTTCTCTAATATTAAGACTAATAATTATACTAAATTTTACAATTTAAAGCTGAATAGAATCCAACGTGCCTTTCTTGAAATAAATTTATCTTTTACCCCAGTGTAATTCAGAGAAGTATGTTCTATGAAACATTTATACCTTTCAGAGCTTCTGGAGAAGAGAATGGCTTTTTAACATTGAACACAATTACACATCAATCATAAGATAAATGTCTTCCATCAAATAGGACCTGTAATGCAAGTTTCTTCAAATTTATTAAGAGAACTCAAGGGATTCCTGTGACAAGATGCTGGGATGAAGCTCACAACTCAATTCCATGCATGAATGATGTTTCCCTAACTTACAATTTTTTTAAAATTGTTTCAAATATAAAAGCCCAGCCCTAAAGACTGCAAAGTGTTTGCTGGAAATGTGCAGAGCACCTTCAGTCCACTCTGGGCTCAGATGCTCACACGTTCAGTCTATTCAGAGACTTGCTAGAGTGTAGTAGCTGACTATTTCAATAACAAAAGGCTGTTGTGCAAAAACTGCACTGAGATATTTTTTAATCATAGTAAGTTTTTTAAACTTCCTTTGCATGTGTGCAAATTAAAGCTATTAATCTCTCAATGAAACTTAAAGGAGGGTATATATATTACCACTTAGATTTTATACATCATAATATTATTTTTAGCACAATTAATGAAGACGAATCCAGGATGGTCAAAGAAAATGGGATTTTTTTTTTTTTTAAGTGAAAAGGAAGTAAAATATTTTGGTCGGTCTGTATCTGCTAATCAGGTTTCTGGCTGCTTGAGATCTAATTTAGTGGTGTTTTCACTGCAGTGTTTACTGGAACACCGTAAGAAACCCGCTCAATGCCTTTGATTAAGGGCAGTCAAACAACAACCAGCAGCAAACTTTTTCTTTAATTCAATGACTTAAGTGAAAAAATAAAGGTCCACTGAACAGGGTGAAATTGCCAGAGTCTGGGATTTTCCCCCTCCTTTCAACTAGGGGTTGTGATCATATCTGCTGTTTTCTGCAGTCTTAGATTAATGGATAATCTTGGCTCACCAAGGACTATACGCTGTATATTTCATTCCCTGCTGACTATGTCACCTGGTGTGTTTTTGCAGTCCTGCTGTGACTTGCTCACATACTGGATAGACAAACTTTTTTCCCATTTTCTTTCTGCACTCTCCTTGTCTTTGAATGGTCACTTTAACTTGAATGGAGTCCCTATAATGGATCTATACGTATAGTTGTATAACTCAGTACTGGGTTATGAGGTTGCCTCATGAGAAGTGTCTTGCAGTGACGATACTACCTTTTCCCACCCACATTTGTAAGAAGTTCAGCAGCTTCGTGCCACTGAATCTTGTTCACAAGCATCTTCTCACTGGGGATCTGTAATATCTTGGTGGTAATTTTAGGAGAAAATAGTTTCTATACACAAGACTAAACCAGACCCCAAAACTGTAGGAGTGGAAAACTCTTTGGACTGTTGCCATTTTTGAAAGGAAGAATACGGGTCAGTGTTCATGCTTCAGGATAGATTGGATAGATACTGTGTGCTAGGAGGAAGTATGCTTATAAAGGATTTTCCATACTTATAAGCTAAGCATAAAAAGTAAAGTTATTCTACCCCACAGCATTATAAATTCAGCTGCTTGAAGAAACTCTAAACCAGTGACACTGGTCATGCAAGTTGCCTCGTCATGTTCTGTATTTCTAAATGATTAAAAAGTGCCAAAGAAGGAGAGATTGTGAGGTTATTTAGAGTAAAGTCATTATCTTAGCAAATTTCTGCCCTTGCTCCTGAGGCTCTTTCCTGTCTCTGAGTTAATAATGTTTTTAAATTTAAGGAACTGTGACAGATGGCTCTTTTGTGCAGTTGTGTGCGTGCGTGTGGATGAGTGTGCATAAACACACTCGTGGTCCTCCGAAGCATGTAAGGAAATGTGATTTTTTGTCTTGTATGCTTTACATGGGTAAGAAATACAAAACCAAGCCAGGGCCAGTTGAACATTATTTTTACGGCTATATCATATCACCGGCGAATGCGATTAACAGGGAAGATGTTGGTTCAGGAACCTGAAGGCTACAATTTTTCTGTGCAGCAAAGAGGGAGTATAAGGACCAAAAGGCAGAGCTATCCTGCACTGGCTCACTGTTTGTTTTTGCTGTCTTTAGGGAACTGTGAGAGCCTGACAGATCTGTTCCGTTCACGCTACTCCAGGTGTGCTTTTGTACCGGTTCTGTTGGTGAGGATGTTCCTTAGAGGTAGGTTTTGTAGTCCCTGGAAATAACTAGCAAGGAATGAGGTAAATGTCATGCTAAAAGTCTGCTGCATGGGGCTCTCTGCTAATTTGTTAAAGATTTCAGTCACAGCTAGATAAACAGATTTTGTGTCTACGAAGCAAGTGATTCATCCTCCAGGCCCCCCAGTCTCTTGGTGATGGTGGGACTTCTTGTTTTGAGCCTAACAGTGTAATGAGAGAAGAGAAATATGCAATACTTCAGGGGAAAAAGAAGGATCTCTAGCCTTGTCTGGGAGCTGTAGCCTTTCAGCAGTTTGATGGATGCAGTGGTGATTTTCTTTAACTTCAGGGCTGAATTTTTAGCTCAGTTTTGAGTTTCAGAAAAACAGTAATTTTGTTTTGGAAATCACTTTGCAGAGTTTTCTTGAATCCCTCAGTGGCTCTCCCTTGTCCTCAAGAGCCCCTTTTCCCTTAGGACAATCTCACCAAAAACATTTTAATTTAAATTTGAGGCTTGATCTTCTGCTGGTAAAAGAAGCTTAGCACTGAGCCTGCCAGAGTTCAAGAAGCATTTGGATGCTACTCTCAGGCACATGGTGTGACTCTAGGGGATGGTCCTGTGCAGGGCTAAAGGTTGGACTTGATGATCCTTGTGGATCCCTTCCACCTCAGCATATTCTGTGTTTCTGTCATTCTATGATAAGCTGCCAGAAACTGCGTTTTGCAGTAGTAGGGCTTACAAATGTTTGCATGTAATGGATTGTTCTTTATGTGTCTATAATTGACATGCAATGCACCTTTATTAATTATAATTTCAGGATACAAAATATGTTCCTAAATTAATCCATCCCTTTTAAATTTGTCTGTGTAAAGCAGGTATCTGAACTTAAGTTCAGAGAGGTCCCAGAAGACATCTTCTTCAATCTTATGTCATCACAAGCTAGACAGATCAATTTTCAGGTTATTTTCTATGTTCACTTTATTGAATACTGTTCCTCATATTTCTCCCTGCACCAAGTCTTTGGCTGAGTTTGATATCTTGTAAGACATGTTAATGTTTCATATATGTGATTTTCATTCAATAGTATTTCAGCAATTTTGGTAAAAACATTGCGAAAGACAGAGATGGAAATAGACCCAGCAAGTTCTCTCAATCCAGCACAGGTTGATTTTTGCTCCTAGTCCACACTTACCAAACACACATGTGGGTAACCTCAGTCCGAAGCAGAAAGCAATGCACCTGGTGCATATAACATCTTGATACTGATGGGAGTTACTTTCTGCTCCGATTTACTGTTGTCTTATTTTTACAATATTTGATAGGAATATTTTCTGAGGGAGATGTGCATATGCAATTACACTTGTTTAAAGCTTTAAAATTCCCTGTCCTCCATGAAATAATACCTATATTAAAAAAAAAAAAATAGTGTAAAATATTATTTTTTTCCCAAACTATTTTCTTCATGACTCTTGGAAAATCACTTTTTTTCTTACAAATAAGTCTCTAACTTCATTCTGACAGAAACATCCTCTGGCATGAACTAGGCATCTTCAGGAAGGAAAGGAGTATTTTTTTGGAAAAAAAATGTTTCCTGTAAAAAGTTAATCAGTATAAAAAGGGAAATGGCCAGCAGCATCTGCATACATTTTGAGGGAAAACTGAAGTAATCCAAATGTGTAAGATATTTTCCAGCAACAGGAAAACACATTATTTTCCTCATCCATGTACACTGCACTTTGTACCACTCCCCTTGGGAAACTGCTTTGTTTTTTTTCTCTCCTTTTGTATCTTGAAAGATTGGAGAAGGTCTTTCTTTGATCCCCACCTCTGGAGAGAAGGAGAGGCTGACAGGGCTGGACAAAAGGGCCAAGCCCAGGTTGGGTGGCATAGATCTTGGGTTCTTCCTGAGGGGATGGGAGCATCTTCTCTGTACTGGGACATCCTTCGCCTAATGTGAAATGTCTGCTGTATGGAACAGGGAGAAGGCAAGGGGATGGGAATGATGGAAGAAAAAGGAGACTCTGAGAGTCTGAATAGCACTGATATTGCATTTGGTCATGAACTCTGGAAAATCTAGAGGTAAAAAACCTACCCTAGTGACATGACTTCCTTTGAGTTCTGGCCTGGAATGCAATCTTCAGGAAGACACTTTAATTTGAGACCTCAGTTGCTTCTTCCTACTGCTGTCCTCTTCTGCTGCATCTGCTCTGATGGGAGTGGGGCAGTTGCTTCCTCTGCATACCTAGAACACATTACAAAGGTAGTTCTGGTTCCTGCCAAACCTGGAAATAAACCTGTGCTAAAACAAGTGCTTCAAAAGATGTATTTTAGAAGTCTGAAGAGTGTAGCCAGTGTTCTCTCTGAGTGCTCCTGAGTTTGTGTCCGAAATGCTCCTCTGTTTGACTCTGCTGCTCTGATTGTGGTTTAGCTTTTTTCGTCTAGTCCTACTCTTTTCATACACGAACTGAAAATTACCAAAAGACGTGTTTTTGAAGGCACACCATAATCATGCAATTCTGGTTTCTATCATACCCCTGAAGGGACATTTTCTGATCTCACTCCCACCCTGGCAGGCAGGAAGGGTTTGCTGTGGCTTTGTAAGCTGAAGCAGAGAGACCAGGAGAGAGATGGAAACTGCAACTGTTTGTTATATAGAACATGGTTATTTTGGTGTATGGCCAGTAATGCCAGAGCATCAACAGATGTTGCATAGGTGATTAGAGCCTACACAGGTAAACAGAAGGAAATTATGTGGGTTTTGATATGGCTGCAGTTTCTAGTCTTTGGTTAAATTGCTAGAACCCTAAATAAATTCCACCCACCTGAAAAAATCTTGTGTTTGCTGTTTTCTTGAGTTGAAAATAATTTCCTGTGGGGAATGCTTGTAACTTTGGTAGAAAGAGCCAGATAATTTAATTTTTTTTTAATAAAGAAAATATTATCATTTTTCAGGAAGAACAACTGTTACTGGTAGAAACATGCTGGCTTCCAGATTTGGAAAGCTGAACATACTGTACATCACTTCTGATGTGCAGTATGTTATCTTTGACTAAAAAAAGGCAGGGCTGAGCCTGGCTTTGGAGGGCAGTGCTGAGCCTGGGGAGACAGGGAAGCCTGGGCTGTGAGGCTGGACTGCTTTTCCAGGATTATGTTTCCCTGATAAGGCTCCTGCACAATTTTTCTCTGTGGGCCAAATGTGTGAAATACCACTGATAATCAGGCTTCTTAACCAAGGTGAATGTCTTTTCCTTTTTTTTTTTTTTTTTAATCTATCTACCTATGTTTCTTAAAAAATAAGTGGAAAACCCTTCTCCTAGATCAGAAAGTACTGTAACCAATGCCACAGAGTGGACATAAGGCAGGGCTCTGTGCCAGGGGAGCACTGGGTACAAGACTTCCCGCTCATCCTGCTCCCTCTGCAGCTGTGCATCCTCTCTGCAGTGCAAACCTCAGATCTGGGAGATTTTCAGGGCTACCATTTGTTCCAGTGGGAAATGGCACAAATGTTATATAGAAAATTACATGGTACGGAACCGCTGAGTTTTACACATTGACTTCAATGGAGTCTTTCATACGGCTGGAAGACCAGAATGTGATCTTATGCTTTACTTTCTCTTGGATGTAACCTAAGAGGAAAAGTGGGAGACTGAGCATTGCCTTTTAGGAATCTGGCCCTTGGCCTTTGATTTTATTCCAGAGCGGAAGTAGCAATATTTGCAGCTCCCACGTTACCGGTGTGTATATCATTCCAGACAGCAACTTCTTTGTTTAAAGATGCTTTCAGATGTAAGATTGAGTATATTGAGTGCACTGATATTTAGCCTTGTGCTTTTACCCATATACTTGCAGGTCTGTCATGGCTGTAATCTGCTGATGTGTATGTTTCTGGTCTATGGGCAGTCTTTCATAGCATCGTTAACTGCAGCGTGCTCTTTCACAGAGAGCCATGGAAAACACCTGCCTTCTACAGCTGCCAAGGTTTTTTTTAGATATAGTCTTCATTGCACTGTGCTTATCTTTTATACTTATATACATATATCCATGCATATATATATACACAAATGCTGTCATGAAATAATAACAATCAACAAATAACTTTAATGTCCCCACTTTCAATCATTTCATACTATGAATTTATAACAATTCATTATTTTCAATGATAGATTATTTTTAAACTCATGATGCATTTTAATGAGCAGCAAGAGATTAATAAACAAGTGCCTACATTACTCTGGAGTTTATGTGAATTCACCGGTCCTTTCAGACGTAATTTTAAAGAATTTTATGTCTTTTTTTTCTTTTTTCTTTTTTTGTCTTTTTTTTTTTTTTGGTTAGTTTGTGCTTTTGGTTTTTTTGGGGGGACTTTTTGTTTGTTTGTTTGAATTAAGGGGTCAGGCTTCCTTTTATTTTCTCATGCATTATGGCTTTCAAGACGACATTGACATTATCCTGCTAGGAAAGGCTGGTGGCCTCAGAGAGCAACTGCTCCAGGTGACTATTTGCATTTGTGGGTAAGATGTTTCCCATCCAACTGTTCTGAGATGCTTTCCAACTTAAATACAGCCCCAAATCAGCAATTTGCAAGGAGATGTTGCTGAACAAATACACACTGAGAACAAGAACAAACCTGTAAAGCTCGCCTTGATCTTGTGAAAGCATTTCAAATGCCTCAAAAATGAGGAGACGAAATTGCATCCTTTGAGGCCTCAGAGGTGGGGTTATTTAGGTTTCCAAACATATCTGTTGCTGCTGAGCCCTCAACACATCAAAAGATGGCATGTAAATAGTGTTCCTGCGTTAAAGCTGAGCAGCATGGTGGAAAAGCTAGTGTTAAGGATAAAATATTAATAAAACACCAGTTTGTGTACCAGTATGTTGTGAGCTGTGATTACTAGGCTGTTAAAAGCCAGTTGTGAAGGTCCTGTAGAAGCATCCCCTTGGGTAAGGAGAGACAGCTCGCTGAAGAAACAAGGAGCTGTCAACAGAAATAGTTAATGGAAGGGCTTGCAAGGGTGCAACTTCCCCCACAGATCAGGTGGTGACATTTCAGAGTCATGTCATCAGGGGAGGGGAGTGAGACGCACAAGGCAATGATCTTAGAGCATTGTGATAGCATTCCCTAGAGGGGGAAGGAAAAATAAATTAGATCAGTGATCAACCTGAGCAGAGCTGCCAGTTGTTAACTTCTCTTAAGGGAGAGCACAAGCCAAGATGACACCACTGAAGGAAAAGGAGGAACTCATTTGCCTAGATGTACCAATGCATTATTTTGATTGTACCTGTGTTCGTGGGCTCCTGTTGTAGGAGGTCAGAGCTTGATAAACACTGATTAAATAGTCCCTTTCTGAAGATAAGGTATTGCAGAACAAAGGCAGGACTGAAAGTGCTGTTTTCCTTGAGGAAGTCCATGTGGAAGTGTCAGAGTCTTGTTGGCCTCTCATGCTGCCCCAGAAAAACGATCAACAAGAAGAGCCATCAAAGTTTCCAAAGGTGTCATTAGGTTTTAAAACACAATTGCAGTCTGGTGTTCCTTGTTACCCTGCATATGCAGTGTCTTACAAATGTAATCTGAGCTCATGCTTTTTAATAGAGTGTATACTACTAATCGCTTAAAAACCAGTGTTATTTTTTTCCCCTTTAAAATGAGACCGAACTTTTTATTCGTATATGGATGGAGTTCTGCCAGAAAGGCTTATGTCAAGTGGTTTCATTCAACAATGTGAAAATGTGTGTGCTTGTCTCAGCAGGTATAGAGAAGGGGAAATCATGCATTTGCAAAGAATGTAACTAATAACTCCACTTCTGTATGTGTTTTTTTCCAGGGAGAAAACCGGTATATAAGTCTTTGAAAATGTGACTCAAAATGAGACAACATTTTCCTAGCCCAAATGTTTAAGTCTGTTGAAACAAAAGTATCACTTTGTGGGACCACCATGCATTACTGTATAAAATTTTATGTGCAATAATCAGTAAATAATTGGAAATTTGTGCTGGAAAATTTAGTAAACTGTTTGTTACTTTAAGCTATTAGAAAATCAGAAAACACTTTGCATTTAACTTGCAGTTTCAGTACTCCTTGACTTTAGCATAGACCAGCCCCACGGTGATGGGACATTCATGTTGTGCCAAGGTTGGGGTCTTGCCTATCGAGAAACATCACTGATGTTTCCTTGTAGCCACTGCCTGCAAATGTGACTTTACCTTGTCAGGCAACTTTTTGGGCTCTGGAAGGAGAAGGTAGTGCCCAGCTGACCTTTTATAAAGGTGTTTTTTCTTGGCAGAAACACAGGCTAGCTCTCTTTTGTCAACATAATCTGCTGGTCAAAGAGTGTGTGAGTACTATCCACCCTCAACCCATTACAAAGGTCAGAACTACAAAAAAAATATCTTGAGGCATCTCATCTACCTGTGATGACAATGACAAGAAAAAGGATTATTCCTCATGATTTTAATATCAGGACTTTCGTGCTGCAGCTTGATGTGAAAATCATGTGAAATGTGTAACAGTGTAGGGTTTGGTTCAGGGTTGTTGCTGAAGAGGAGGGGTGACAGAGTTTAGGAAATTTTCTTCCTCAGATTTGGCTCCAAGGTGGGATCACACTTGCCTCTCTGGGCTTGGGTCATCTCCTCAGCAGCTACATCTGCCTTTTCTCTCAGCAAGTTCAAAGTTTGTTCCAGGAGGGCAGCAAGGTATGGCAGGACTTTTCTTTACTGCAACACATTCAGTGCTGAGCTGAGTTTTGTTATGCCTAATAATTGAGCTGATTCGGCCTTTCAGCAGGATAGCAGTGGTCTGAAACAAGGAACTCTGTTCTTATGACAGAACTAATGTTAACACACTTCTTTTCCCCCTGGCAACATGGTACCTTCATTTGGCCTTGCTACTGCCAACAGCTTTTCCAGCTCATGGGTTACAGCAAACAAACAAACAAGAATATTTCCCTTCCTTAAACAGAGAAATAAAAGAATTAGTTCCTGCTGATATTACAGAGCCAGCAAAGATCAGCAACTATAAGAGATGAAGACTGAAGGATCTTAGTAAAATCTTTCATAAAATGTTTCTTTGAAAGAGATGTTTCTAAAGGAGATTGATGACAGCCAGGAAGCTGAAAGAGAAAAACTATGCATTAAAGAAGATCTAACATGACCCCAGAAAGAAGCCAATATTTATTTTTTTTTTAAAGTAACTGCTTTTTATCATTGATTAATGACTTGGCACCAGAAATTGGACGTTTGACAGCACTGGATCCATTGTGGGAGTCACTGATGCAAAACTAAAGGTTTAGAGTAATGACCGGACAAGCCAACTATTTTAGCTTATATTTCTATGTGTGTGTGCAAGAAATCAGTGATGTTTGCCTGACAGCTGGTAAGTCAGAGGCTTTTATGCTCAGAAGCGTAAGTCTCAGCATAAGATCAAATCTGGACATGAGCAGAATCGTATTGTTTCTGTTTGTGATCATGTATTTCAATAGGAAGCATGTTCCGTACTATGTTGGAAATTTTTTTGGAAAGTAGTTGATACCAACAGAAAGCAAATGAGATCAACAGTATTTTTTCTGTTTTATAAGCAAGGTACCCAGCAGGTTCTGAGGTCAGTTCAGTACAGAATTTTACTTACCCATCTTAATCTTTGCAGAGGCTAGATCTTTGCTAATTTTCCTGAAGAACAAAGTCAGAAACCTTAGGTCTGAATGCAGAAATAAAAAAAAAAAAAGTAGCCATTTAGGAAATTCTATAAACCTTTACACAGCTAAGCATGTACAAAAAGACATTTCAGGCTTGAATTGCACAAAGGGAGGAGTACAGCTTTAGTGAGTGCTGGATGCTTTACTTCCTTTCTCTTGACTGGGTCAGACGAGGAATCCACTGTCAGAGTGCATCCCTGTTTACAGCCATTTTACTCTGTCCACACATTTTGCTCTAATCTTCTCTCAAACGTTCCTGTACCTTGGCACCTGCATGACACGTGTGTGTATTAAAATCATGTAATGGATGTCTGGGCTGTGTTGTAATTAGAGTTGCTGTGAGCTGTTCTTCTGAGAGTTGGGTTCTGGTGAAATATCTCCTCCAGGTAGATTAAGAATAGCTCAGCAGCTTGCTCCCCTCTTGCCACTGAATTTTCAATGAAAAAACGAGTCTGAAAGCTGCCAGTACTTATATTTTTGTATTCAGCTGAGCTATCTGAGGACGATACCAGTTATCAGCACCAAAGGACAAGAAAAAAATAAACTAAAAAAGAGGGAGAGAGAGACTTTGTGCTCACAGAAAAACATGGATATTTAGAACTCATTCCTGAAGTGTGGGAGGGAGTTAGGGATTAATTGGGGAGGGTGTTTAATGAAGGTATTTCTCTACTGATTTCAGCCAAGATCTCTCAAGGCTCATAAATTTGACTAGCAGCGGTTTTGTTTCTGCTGTTGTTGAATGATGTGGATCACTGGATAGATTTTTTTTCTTTTTCTTTTTTTTTTTTTTCTCCTTTTGTTATTTTTGAACTCTCTTATCTCAGATAAAAAGAAACTGCCAGAAAAAAAGAAACCAAAATAACCAGGCTTATTTGTTTTGTTTCATATGTCTCACCAAAATCCACATTATTCTTCATGGGTGTTTTTCTTTCTGAACTAGCAAGGTTTCTCCTTCATTACAAAAAAAGATCTTGACAGTTTTCTTCTGGAGTATATGATTTCTGCCCATTCAGTTCATAAACTACAGCAACATTCCAAGGCCCAAGACAAAGCTGGTCCTTGCTTATTCTGTAGATCCCACAGCCCACATTCCTCTAACCTGAATGGTCTGTAGCCCCTCCTGGCTGAGTCTGCTGATGAATTGAAACATCCAGTATCTACAGATTGTGACCTGATGAAGTTAAATAGTAGCAAGGAAGAGAATCTGCAGCTTCCTTTTCTTTCAGTAGAGAATATCTCCCTCAAGAGCCTTTTAAAAGACCTTAAAAATAAAGTTCAGGAGACTGAAGTGCCATAAATTAATTAGAATCCAAGTTCCCAGCCCAAGGTGTGCTGCTGCTTTTGAGACTGATGTTTGAAATCCCAGGCCTCATTTGTAGAAACACCTGTGTCTTGCTGTGTCTTGGGGTTAAATTTTGTGGTTTTTGTCTTTTTCCTTTGTTTTGTGGTCATGATTCTCCCCTTGTTTGAGTTATTATTCTGGCATTAGATATTCACTGAAGGGAATATTTGAAAGGGCGTTGAGGTTTACTGAGAAGAAAAAGCTGATCTACTTTTCACAGTTCTAAGCATGTGTACTCAAAACTGAATCTCCTTTTAAAGTAATGGTCTAGCAGACTAAGTTACCTCTTGTAGGAAATTGCTCGATTGAAAAAGGTTTTTTATTTTAAGATAACTATTTGAGTTTAGTAAATAGAAGCATCTATTCAGTTCACAAATCTGTTTCAAGAAGAGTTGGCCAACTAAGGCTTTTTGGTTTTGTTTTGGTTTTTTGGGGGGTTGTTTGGTTTGGTTGTTTGTTTTAACTTTGGGGGATTTTTTTTTTTTGTTTGCTTGTTTGTATCACATTTTCATACTCCCCTAGCAGACTTGTTCTAATTTAAAATTTCAAAAGTTTTGGTTTACCACATTTCTGTATGCTTCATGCATTGGATAGGAAACTCCCTAAGAGAAAAATTATGTAATTTCTCTTGTCTGCACCAGTGACTGTTTTCTCCAGGTCGATTTCTCACTGTTTTGTGAATGTGCAAAACCTTTCAGGTTTAAAAAGAGAAAGACTTTGCTAACATTTTATGGTTAGACTCAGATTAAATAAAAAATGAAGTGAATATGAGGTATTTTTAATCAATTAATATGTAAAATAGAAGAAGTGCAATATGAATTATTTCTTTATAGAATCAGACACATGACACTAGGATGGGAAAGTCATAGCTTCAGACAGAGAGACACAGGACAGCAGAAGATTTCCACAGCTCACTTAAAATCAGTTCATAATTTTATGGCATCTCTTGAATTTTGGGTCTTGTTGCCAATGAAAAAAAGACACCCAAACCTTATGGACAAGCGAGATTTAATATTTGTTGTAGCTTTCTGAGCTTAATAATTCCAGCCTTCCTGGGTGAGCTTCAGTATTACTAACAGTTTGCTTATTAAATTTCTATCTATATCACTCTGTTGAGGAATCAATGTACATATAGATGTGCTGCTTTTATTTGGTTTATTTAAGTTTTTGAAACATTTTAGGTATTAAGCAATAGTATCACCTTCCTGTTCAACCTGTATATTCACAGTACAGTGAGAGCAACTGCTGCACAGTTCTTTCACTGGGAGACACAGTGAGTGCTGTTAATAGTAAATACTTAATATCAGCCATGTGCATTTTAAATTATCCACTGATCCCTGTTAGATGTGCAACAACAAACCACCAGCTAGTGCTTGCGCAGTGAGGGCTTGAACCATCATTAGTTGCAATAACCATTTAAAATGATAGAAAATGTCAGCCTACCTGCAGGCTCTGTGTTGTCTCTCTTTTCCTCAATTGTGAGGCTGTTCCTGGAATTTTCAGAGAGAATTCGAGAATACCAGCTGTGGTGGCTGAGTCCCTCAAAGAAAGCAGAGAGAAAGGGTTTTTTTAGAATTAATGAATTTGGAATCCCTCTTGCTTATGAACCACATCCATATGCTTGCCACAGAATCAGTAGGAGTTCAGTGTCTAAAAAATCAGTAAACTTGGTTGGCATGGAGGTACTTGTTGGGGTGTGGGAGGAGAAGAAGAGAGTGAGAACAATCTGACAAAATTGCTGCTCCTAAAGGTTTCCATACCTTGTGCATAGGAGCTGCCTTATATAAAAGTAAAATAAAAATGCCATCAGAAAGAAACACTGCTTTGTGGGCATCTTGCACACAAATACATCTGTGCATACATCTGTGCTGGAATGCAGACATAGATACAGATCACTAACAATTATTTTCTGAAGGTGATCCAAAGTATTAATCACCTGAATTACTGCAGTAAAACCTGTCTTTTAATGAAACAAAAATGAGACGTGAAAATAAAAGGTAACCTACTTTCAAATGTTTATAGAAGATAAAGGTTTAACCACAAGTCTTTCATCAAATGGAAGACAGTAGGGGAAAAAAAAGTTTAGAAAATGCCCTTTGGCTGCTCTTTACTGTGTGGTGAAACCTCACAGTATCTCACCTCATATACTATATGGGCCCTAAAGGCAGCTGGAAATGTTTAGAAATACGTCTATTTTGGTACACGGCTGCCTCTCTATCTGTTATATCCAGCAGTGTTTCAAGGAAGGGAGATATTTGCTTAAATGAAAAGCCCAGACCAAAGTGTGAGATGGTAAATGGTGCTCGAGGGTATAGAGCAGTCTAAACGGTGCCCTCTGTTAAAAGAATCAGCCACCTGACTGCTCATTAGTTAGCAGTAAATAATGAGGAATAGCTTGAGGCAGGAGCTCAGAAGTGCAGATGTCCCAAAATATTCACCCAGTTTGTGGTGTCATGAGATCTGTAGTGTCGTAAGGTAAAATACACGTAATCCCTCTTCTGAGTGAAGTAAAGCATTTTACAGTCTTTGTGGAGTCTAGTCATTTTGTATAACCTTTTCAGCGAGGATATCAGAAAAAGAAAAGCAAAGTTCATGAGATAAGGCAATAACTGGAAAATTTCGCTCTTCCCTGTCAAGGTTGCATGCCCAAAAGGCATTTAGCAATATGTGGACACCCCTGGAAATTCCCCCATATGGATGCTGCCCCTGTCTTCCTCTCAAAAGGCAGTAGGTGATGAACCTTGAATTAGACTAATAACAATTCTGAATTTCTCAGTTGTTTCAAATGAAAGACCAGCATCTCAAACCAGAGTTACTCTGAAAGAGGGGCTATGGGGATAGCCCAATCATATTGGCACCAGTGATGGTGCCATTGCAAAGCACTGCAGAGATATAAGAGGTTTGAGTAGAAATTAATTTAAAAATCCATGGGCAGTTTTAGAAAAGGTTGCATATCTTTCCTGTGAAGCCATTTTTGCACCTTAGAGACTCTTCCATGAGTTCTATAGCAAGACCGGGCTTTTTTGCTAAATTTTAGGTTGCTTTGTATCTTGAGTGCTGTCTAAGTTCAGAAGATGTCTATCATAAAGTTGTTATAAGCTTTTTAGTCACAAAGGCGCTCCAATCCCATTTAATTTTAAGGAAACTTGAGCTTCTAGTTGCCTACATTTCCCCTTTTCTGGGTGTTTCTTCTCCTTTCTTTCTCTTTTTCCCCCAGTTGTCTGAGGTCATATGAAGCAACAATCTTGGAAGGAAGATCAGAAGGAAGACTTAAGTCAAGGTCTGCCCTCCATACCTGGCTTGATACAACACCCCCTGCACTGGTGAGTAGGTGATACCTCTTGTCTGCTCTGTTCTGGTTTCTCTCCATCTCCTTGACCCTTCGGCAGTGCATCAGAACTCAGCCTCAGGCTTCGGTAAGTCTCACCTCCTCTTGTATCAGGTGTTATCTTATGTCATCCTCTCCCTACAGTTCACAGCATCACCTGCCTCAATGGTTCTTTGATGTGTCCAGCTAATCTCATACCAGACAGCCCCTGCAAAAGTACCTGTACAGGAAGGTACTCCAGGCAGACTCAGATGCCACGGCTGTTACACGCTTTTCAGTCATTGCTGCTGTAATCACTGCCTGGGGAGGGACTAATCAAGGTCCCTGTTCTGTTCACAGTACATTTTTTACCTCCTCCCTACCACAATCTGCCTCTACTTGTGGCCTATTTACTACGCTTTGCAAGTTTGTTATCTGAACTAAGATGCTAAGGTGAACCCCTCCTCTCTCTTGCCTTCTTACCTTTCAGCACTGTGACAAATCCTCTTTGCTGAGAACTTTAAATGTTTCTCTGGTCTGAAAAATCGAATCTATGGGATCTACCTAAATCCCATAACCAAGGGGTTTAAATTAGAAAGCATTCAGTGTAGGAAGAACTTCAAAATGTGGACCTAGACTGCAAGTCCAGGTTTGTTCTTTTGTTTCTGTATGCCTCTCACTGAAGCCAGCATATATGCCAAAGGCAGAAGGGATGGTTTGAAACAGATGGGGAACTGAGCACTAGAGAGAAAGCAAGCATGTGGAAAGGAGGATGGGTGCCACTGCTGAGTGTGCTCTCCCAGAAAGGGTTAAATCCAACTATGTCCTCCTGGTCTGTGCCAAGCTGGGGCCACCCTAATTCTTGATCTCTTCTCCCTATTGATACTGGGGTACAATTTCTCCCTTGAGTCCAGCATATGCTTTAAGGATTTTGTCTGCCCTGGAGGGCCAAACTCAAAGGTAAAGGGCATCTCTACAAAATAAACTCTGAGCCCAGGAAAGATTGCTGTGGGACTGCTCTGGGGACTTTAATCTGTGGAACAAATGATCTATCGTTTTTTTGTGACTGTTAGGCTTTTGTATTTTCTGTTCCCCTCTCTGTCGTGCATTTACACATATCGAAATTTAAAAAGAAAGAGCAAGTGGAAAGAGAAGCGGGAAATCCAACCTCAATAAACTCTCCATAAAATCCACAAATTAAGGGCAAGTACATCATGAAAGCATATTAGTCAGAGAGCTATAAATTCCAGCAAATTGATTGTCATATATAATCAAAAACATACTATAATATATAATAAGCTGAAATAAATACCGCAAACCAACCTCGGGCTGTAAATGTTTAAGATTAGTCCTTCATACCACATGTACCTGAGGTATAAAGAAAGAAAGCAGGAAGTCTTTAAAGAAAAAAAAAAAAAGGTAAAAAAGGTGTCTGCCTTAAAAATGGGAATTGAAATGAAAATGCAGTCCCTTGAGTTACACTTGGTCATGGGCTGCAAGTCACTGGGTGGCTTGAAGGGTGTTCACATCACGAATGTGTTCTCATGCACTACTCAGCAGTGAACAGTCTCCCCTTCTTGAGCTGAACCTGTAGAGAAGCCTCTAGTGATGGTCCTCAGTGCATCCTACTGCTCTGTGTGGAAGTGACAAGTGCAGTGGGTGGACGTGACTCAAGGTTCACCTTGAGCAGGCAGAGTGGCAATGCCTTAATTTGATTGGAAGTGGTTGGAGACCACCAGCTGGGACTACAGGAGCAGTGTTGACTGCAGGACATTTCCGACCATGCCCCAGACTTGCCTGTGCATCTTGGATGCCTGTTTTCACCCACAACAAGCTGCACATTTCCTAGGACACCTCAGTTAAGGACAACCCCATTCACAGTGCTGGGACACCGTCAGGAGTTACACCATGGTTTGTGATGCTCACCAGGACCTGCTAGATGCTGCCAGGCTGATGAGTTTCAGATTACTTGTCAATTTTTGGTCTGTAGCCTTTTAAAGCAAAATACTTTAACCTTCAGAGTTAGCATATGGACCTAGTAGACCAAAGCTAGCAAAAGCCTCTATGTAATATAACCATGTGCAATTGTTTCTATGTGTAATCTGAAATGACCTGACCAGGATTCCCAGTGCCAGTTTCTACCTTATATATTCAGTATTCAGCACCAGTTGCCTATGGTGCCTTTCTGCCTGCATTACTAATGTGGTATAGACCTATGGTTTCCAGATAAATATATGTAAAATTTCTTTTCTCACATCCTGAGAAATCTGCATCTAATCCTTCAGCAGGAAAGATGTTCAAAAGTCATAGTGCTGTGCCTTCTGTTTGAAACCGTTTATCTCAAAAAGGAATCTGTGACAAGCTGCCTATAGGTGGACTAGCATTGGCATTATTAGGGACAAAATTATGTCCAGTGGGAGAGACAATAGCTGAAATCATCCTGTGAAAACGATAGAGATGATTGGCAGCAGGACAGGGCAACATGCAGGACAGCAGAGCTGGAAGCCAGCCCTCATCCCACATGAAGGGCTCCCAGCCCGTCTGCCTGAATCCACACCAGGGACAATGACTGGGAAGCAGAACTCTTGTCAGCTGGTGCTGCAAAACGGCTGATGCAGGGCAAATGAAATCCCTCGGGTGGAGGCTGGTAAAAGGGAATGCGACCTCACCTGGGCTGGCTGTGGGCACCGACTGCACCACGTTCCCAAACAACCACCTGAAATGTTAGGCACTTCTCATTCACATGGAGCCTGAATTGTACCATTCTGTCAGTAACTATTGCCAAAGCCCTTCAGGTGAAGATAGACTTGAGAAGTGGCCCAAAGCTGCCTGAAACCTGATACTTCCTTCCTGGCAGGATTCGAGTCCCACTGTCAATAGCATGTCAGGGCGAAACGGAAGCAGCAGTGTTTACAAAATTAACAAATGGACTTCAAGTTAAACACTGGGCAATTTGTGAGGCAGGTTTTTTTCTGCAAGCATTGACCAGTCTCCTGAGATTGCTTGCAGGTGAATGTTCTGTTATTCTTTCTGGACTGACTTATTCTAACATCGTGTCATTTTTAATTGCTTTTCTTGAGAAAATACGCTTGCAACTTCATCCTGTTAGCCTCCTTTGAGTGCTCTTGATGTTAACCTTTTCCCAAGGCTGCATTCACCATTCCTACATCACACGTATAGTTTTACCAGCTTCAAATTAATTACCGCAGTTGGGAATGCAATATTGTATTCTTTGTAAGGTATGTGCCCTATAGTACTAAGCTCTTGGACTGCATATAGCACAAGACTAAATGGCATAGACTTGTTTGTATTGTGCCCTGATTCTGTGAAGATATGTATGCTGTACATATTTCAAGTAGCCCTGCTGACTCCCCTGGAACTGCACACAGGAAGAAGATGTTCAGCATGTGCCTAAAGTCTCAGGATCAAGACTTAAAATTTTAAATCCTATAGACAGAGTGAGAAACTTTTATCACAATATACCCGTGGGGAGATGCAAAGGCTAAGGGAGCTTCCTATATGCCAGTGTGGGATCTGTCTGCCTTGCTTTGCTAGACCCTGATCCTCCCTCTAGCCACCAGGAAAATAGAAGACCTCAGTCCAGATGCACACATCTCAGGGAGTTCCTGAGTGAGTGCAGAGCCTTGGCAGGCATGAGTTCCCTCTGCTTTATCATCACCACTAACCAGCTCATAAACCTTGTGATATTTTTAGCAAACTCAGCTATAGCTGGTGGACTGAAAGTAAATCACTTGTTTCAACAAGTAGCAAATATGAAACTGGAGGAGAGGGCAGTGAAGTATCCAGAACTGAAACGAATATTATCACCAAGCAAGCAAGACTCTTTGCAACAGTATCAAAATGGCTGTTTGTCAAAAATAAAAGGATGTGCTGCCAAAGTTTATGAGAAAGAAGCTATGTTAACACATTATTTTGGTTATACAATGCTTATCTCTCTTTTCCTTTTAGTTTGCACCATTAAGTGTAAAAAGCAGATCTATCAACATCTAATGTTTCTTCAAAACACCATGTAGTGTCTAGAAAACTGAACTGTCAGACATGCTTGTCATGTACACATATTTTGTTATTAAATGTGTTTGGGCATGAATTTTGGCAGGATTTCTTCACAACTCTCCTGAACTTTTCTTGACACCTTTTATGGCATGTAATACATCTGCAACTCAGGGCTTGGTAAGCCCTTAACTCTTTAATGATGAGCCTAGAAACTCCCTTTCTAATTATTGTCCTACAAGCAACATGATCTAATTGTCATGCCAAAGCCCAGAAATTCATGCTGTAGGTGCTTTGCTTTGTTTGGCTGCCTTTTGCTATTTTTTTTTTGTGTTGTTGTTGTTGCTTTTTTTGGTGTCAGGAGAGTAGTGTGTGCTCTGCAGTCTTGCGTCAGTGTCATTCTGGAGCAGTTTGCAGTGGCTTGCTGGCTGACCTGACAGATGTCTAGCGTTTGTCACTGTTTCTTGCATAGGACAGCACTCAGCTCTCACACAGTACATGCTGTTTGGACCAGCTTTAATCAGAGGACCAGTTTCCTTCTGTAAAGGGCTTGGTATTGGTGGCTGTGTAGTACCAAGTGTTTCTAGAAGACTCTTTTGAAATCAGTGGGACTCATATAAGTACTGCAGGAATTAAAAGAACAAGACTCAAATCACCAGTGTGTCTAATGCCACGTAAATCCCATTTTTCCCTGCAGGGAAACTGAACTGGAACCTGGGACAGTGTCTTGTCAAAGGCCAGAAAGGATTTCAGTGCTGGAGAGTGAACAGGCCCCACCAGTCCTGACTCTGTAGCCTCCATGCAATCACTTTAAAAACTTCATTTCCTTCTATTGGACAGATTTAAAAGAGAATAATGAAAGAGGAAATTCTGCTCTTTTCCCTATGACTTGAGGGAGGAATTCAAGAAAAAGTTTGAGTGATGACTTAATTAATTTAATAAAAGAAGCATTACCTACAAAGTGGTTTGTTTTCTTTTTTTAAATTTTGTGAAATGCATGCAAACTATAAATCATGAGTATATTTTATTAAATATTAAATAAGAAAGCAAGGATACAGCAATTAAAAAAACCCTAGAAAACACTTCCATCTTTCTCTAGTATGAAGAAGTCCTATGCACTCACGCCATACTTATGATACAATTTTATATATAAGCCTAAATATAAACAAGTAAGTGTATTTTGCCTTCTCAGGTTCTAAACAAAAATAATCCCATGTACTTCATTGCTGAATATATTTCTGTTTCTTTTCATATTCATTCAGCATTTATATATCAAGTTGATCATCTTACTAAAAAATGGTTTCTGTTCTTCCTTAAATCTGGAGTTGCTGGAGCAGCCCTGTCAGGCAACAGCGTCTTTCTGTAGCCTTTCAGAACACGTACAAATGGCACAAGGTGTTAAGAGATGCAGGCCACGAGGCCAAGAAGTTTAATGATGGATTTATTATTGAAAAGTGTATGCACTTTTCTGAAGTACTCGTTGAACTTCAGGCTCCTCTTAAAGTCAATGCTTAAAGAACAAGAGTCCAATACTGAAATAGTCTGCAATCTCCAGTGAGGAACCCAAAGTCTTTGGGTAATTTGTCTTGGATGACAAATTACAGAAAATTTCCAAATCAAGTTGTAAACTTTCTGTCCAGGTAAATAACAATTGTCAAAACTGTCACTGTTCCCTAGGTTTATGCAGTGAAAGAGCGCGAGCTTAAACTTCATCAAAATTACAGACCAAAAGAAATTCAAACTTCTCAATTAGTTCATACTTGGATTTGAATTTAATAATCTGGACTGACTTTTGTAACCATACTGGTTTTGCATTAGTAGCTTTCTTCTGGCTGTATTTTTCCAGGCTGATAATTCTTGATAAAGCTTTCTGAGGTTCAAGATCAACACCACCTGGAATCTTGTTTAAAAAAAGGAAAGTATTTTCCTGCTTCTTCCCCTTAGAGTAATGACTCTAAGTTTGATGTCTTTGTGTTAAATGGCATTGCTTCAAATTCTGTGCATGTCAAACAGCAGAAAGCTAGGAGAGTTTGAAAGGTTATCGCTGTTTCTCTCTGAATTCCTGTGTACTGAAACCCTTCAGAGATGGCTGCCTACTGCAAATCATTGTTTGACAGCTTCACTCAACTTCGAGACTTGTCAACTCAGGGGTCAATTTGACAGCTCTCAGATAAAGTAAACAGGGGATTTGAAGCGTCAGGGAAGGAATGCTTAAAATCATTCCTAATATTTCTCTTATTCATAACATGTCACCAAACCAGCGAAGCTATGAAGGCAGCAAGTCTCAGCTTCTTACGCATCCCAGGTGGTGTTTGCAGGGTAAGGGAGAGCTTAGGGGAACCCTGGCAACAGACTTCCACCAGGTATCATCCATATTTTTTCCCCTGATTGTGTTCCTGAAGATAATGGAAACTCTTCCAATGGATTGATTTTCAGACACTTTATGTACTAGTTGGAGTTTAAAGATGATTCAGTATTGGTGGAAAGAGGGCCTCATTGTTCTTTAAAAGAAAAAAAATGACCATGTTATAGTTTTTCTGTGCAGTATAGTTAAGAGATACTTCTTTCACAGCATCCAGGAATCCTGCAGACACTTTGACTGTAAAAATGCTCAGGTGTGGAACCTGTAATGGTGCTGAAACCTGTTGAGCATTGATGACTACATGGATGTCACCACTTATGTACCTGTTTGTGCAATTACAACATATTAGCACATCAATCACCATGTCCATTTTTCTGAAACAGTCACTTTTACAGGGTCTTGCCTTAGTGAAAATTAGCTGAGATGCCTTAAATAGACTTTTTTTTTTTTGAGAATGCTGAGCCTAGATTTTAATAATCTGACAGTGCTAGTGGACTGTCAACTGAATGATCAAAATTACTAGCAAATTTTCAGAAAGTAACCTGGTTCTTTGGATATTTTCCATTTTAAGTTTTAGTATTTCTATCAGGGAATAATTTTATTCAAAACAGAGTATGGAAAATCTTACATAATTTTTAGATTAGTGTGACTGTTCCTTGCACATCTATTTTGAGAACTCCTGCTGCTAACACACCTAGAGCTGACCCCTCTGTTAGCTGCATGGCATGTGTGTGACAATAAATTACCTGTTGTCATTAGTGAAAATGACTAATGGCCTGTTAGCTTTTTAGGATGCTATTTAAAAGACATTTTTCTAAAAGAACTATATTCCCTCTTGAGGTAATATTTGATTTTTATTTTTTTTTAAAATAACTCTATTAACTGTTGCTCCTTTGTACTATTCTAGGAGGTCTTCTGATTACAGTAGTTGCTACGCAGCAGTTGCAGCTACATTATCTTTTGATTATTTTTCTAATAAGGACACCTGACTGGTCACTGAACTCACATGAATCTCTGTAGCTGTGTTTTCAATGGATTTAATCTACTATGAACTAGCTGTAATGTTTAGGGATAATGTTTACTATCTTAATTTGCAACTATATTGCAAGTCCATTAATTCATATTTTAAGCTGAGCCCCGAACAAATGCACTTCAGCAGCCACTTCTGCCTGCTATAAGATTAAAGGCTCTGGACCATGTGAAGAAAGGAAATCTTTGTAGGTTGCTAGCTAATGGCTGTTTTCTTTATTGTTGAAGTTGGTGAATCAGATTGTAATGGACTGGATTGAATCCACATAAGGAAATTGGTAAGAACAGGATCGTTTTTTTATAGATGAAAATTTCAGTCATTCAGAAAGTCAACTATGCACTTCAAAATGCTGGGCTGCCAGAAATTATTTGAAACTCTGATAGGTCTTTCTTAGCATAATATTGCTTGTTTATATGTGTGTCCTATGCTTTGCATTAGCAGCTTAATATTTGCTATAAATGTAGTTGATTTGACATCACACCTGGAGGTGCATGTAACATCACATAGAAGCAATGGGCATTGCTCCATGACAGCATGGAATACTTGGTCAAGGACACACACTAATTTCATTACTACCAATGTGGAAGTAAATATTGATTAGAAAAATAAAACTGCAGGTGTGTGTTCTTTTGCAGTGTTCCTAAAGTTTATCTAGACCAAGCTGTATTCCCAGATTTGTCTCTGGCTGACACTGACATGACAGACTCAGACACATCATAGCTGCTCAGACTAAGTAGCAAAAGGGTAAAGTAGGTTTCCACCACTGAAACTGCTCTGCTAGACAGAGTGATGGGAGTTAATCACTGAAACACGAACAGACAGGACTAACTTGTCGTAATACGAAGCTATCAAATCACAGCTCTGTTAAACTCTTCAATGTTTTATCATGAACAGCTGTCAAACTATTATAATTTCATGATTAATACATTGCAGAGTGATTTCCTCAAGCTGTTGCCTGTAGCATTTTTTTTAATGGAAATGGTCTTGGTCATATTTACTTAAATTGAGCTATGATTCTACATGTGCGTGTGTATAAATGTGTGGAAAAAAAAACACAAAGGGGGAAATATTTTTCAGATCTAGCTCTGTGCATGGGAGGAGACAGCCCCATATATCCTGCCTTTCCTCTTGCCCCTTGGATGGCAAAGAAGTAAGGCTGTGAGCACTGTTAGAAATCTGCATTAAGCTACAGAAGTGTAATTCCTTTTGTCCCTGTAGCAACATCTGTGAGTAGTGCCACAAGAAATAGCTACAACATAATCTATTCCTGTACAAAAACGAAATTTAAAAGAGTTATTATTGATTTGTACATAGCCAAATTTGGGGACTAGAGAACCTGATTATTGCTAAGTGTCTCTCATAGTGTTTCCATGTGGAGGAAAAGGTGTGAGTCTTCTGCTTTTCCAGGGAATGCCTGGGACTGCCCATGCAATGTTACAAAAGTCATGTTGCACCTGAACCAAATTAGGTGAAATAAGATGGTCATTAAATTACTTACAATTATGGCCACCAAGAAACTTGTAGGCTGTGGCTGAGAAGCCATCACTGTCCCTCCTGAGGTGAACTGGGAGCCAGCGACCTGAGACGTGTGGAAAGTATTTGGACATTGCATTTGAACTGAAATTAATTCCCTCAAAACCCACTGCTAAACAAGAGGTATTACAGGCTATAATAACCACTGAGGCCCTCTTTGCCATAGTGGATTCCTGCCAGGACAGGATTTCCATCTTTTGGGAGATATTTCATATCAGCCTGTGGTCTGGGACTCTTTGGACTCGTGGATGTATGGATTTGCTTGTTTAAGGCTGTTAAGTTTTTAAGAAATAAAATTTTAATAATTGTAAAAACCTTTGAAGAAAAGCAAGTTACTGCTGAAGTCTGACTCTATCAGATTTTCTGAAAAAGTTTCTGAGGAGGGCACCTTCATGACAATATAATTAAGCAATGAGACAAGACAGCCAGTCATTTTAGGGTTATTATTGCATGCCTAAGGTCGCATTGCAGGCATGAGCTGAAGGTTGAGTAGCTTTAATCACCTATTAAGTGCAATAATCCTTTTGATATGCACTGTCTGGAGAGACTTACCAAAAAGGAATTTATGAACGATATTAAGAGGATCAGGCAAACTGGTGAATGTTAAAGTAGTTATCGAGGTGTGAATATTAACATGGTTATAACATCACTGACAGACACTCAAAAATTCTATTTGTGTCAACTTTTTATGATTAAAGACACCCCAAAGGAATGATTTTTAATATGAAGCAAAGTACTGCAAGCATTTCTTTGTTTTTTTTTGCTTTTTTCCTCCTTAAATATTTGTCTTATATACTTTAAGCATAGATCATATGGACATTAAAGTGGATAAGCTCATCTCTGCATTACAGATGGATAAAAATGCAGATGTCATGTGATGATGCAGTGCCTGTGTATAGCAGGAGAGTCTTATCATAAACCCCAGTATCTAGTGATTCACCACCCTAGCTCATTTTGATACCCTTACCAGGCACTCTGCTCTCAAGGAACACAGTTCTGAAGGAGACAGCTCCTTCACACAGCATGTGCAGATTGGTGGTGTGGTTTCCACATCTGTTTCAGCTAGCAGAGCTGGGAATTGAACTGTAGTCCTCAGTGGAGATGCAGATGTAGATGCCAAATTGCCAAGGTACTTCATCAACTTAGTGAAATGTTTTTATTGGTTTTAAAAGAAGGGTATAAAACATGGATATTTTCATATGAAGTGGATTAGGGAAAGACATAATTTTATTAAAAAAACCCCAAACATAATTGTGTGAGGTTTTTTTTAATGCAAAGTTTTGTGTTAATGTGCCGCTAAGTGGAGAAATCTGGTGCTGACACAAATGTTGGTTAGTCATATTTACAGGTCTAAAAATGTTTGCTTTTCCTTGCCCTCCTTTATTTATATTAATACATTAAAATAATCATCTAAATGTAAATACAAGTTGAAAATATCTTCTGCATGTAAAAAATTAATTGCTCTATACCATATGGAAAAGAATATTTTGCCGAACTGGCCCTATTTGAACTTAGGTTTGCATATTTTGTGCTGTATAGAAAAAGCTTTGCCCTTTATTTGATGTCAGTTTTGAGTGTGTAATTATCATACTCCAATTTCCATTTGAACAATCAGGGTTGTCTTGTCAGTCCCGTTTGAGAACTCATGGGCTGAACAATTAGAAACTTCCTGTTGTGGATGCAGGAGGGGGTTGTGGGGATTTTGTTCTGTAAAAGAAAGGGATAAAAAGTGTAAACCTGAAAATGAAAATTTATGAGAATTGGACTCATGTTTTCTTTTGCCTTTCAAGAAAATTTATGGAAATGCAGCATAGCAGAGCTGTTGTCACTCTTTCCTTTCAAAGGAAAAAAACACTAATACTAAACACAATGTATTCTTTGAACAATATTTGACAAATCAGGCTTCAAAAAATCAACACAATTCCTCTAAAGAAAGGGTTAAAAAGAAATCCACTAAAGTTTCCCGAGGGACAGGATAGTCCAGTTTGGAAGAAAAGTCATTGTTATAGTAGTAATAGGATATGCCTTAAGCTTGTTTTTAAGTCATTTTCTTTACTGCAGGTTGAGAAAGTTTCTCTCCATCGCGTTCCATGCAGTTATTCTGGAAAGGAAAAGCAAAGCTGTGCAAGGCTTTGCAACAAAAAACCCCCTCTTCCTGTAAAGGCAAGACCCTGCCAAAATAAATAGGGACATCAGCAAATTGTACACAAAGTATATTCTTTTAAGCACATGTGTATGTATTATACATGAATATAAAAAATATAATTTGTATATATCTGCGTATTTACATGAATTTATATATGTATCGATATTTTCAAATTATAGGTTCTGGAGCCTATTTTGATCAATGCAAGTTTTCCTGGAAACTGAGATCTCAGCACAGCACAGACTGCTCACAAGTTCATCTTGTAGAATTCTGAGATGGAGGTTAATGTGCTGGGATGCAAAACCTAATTTCATAATCATGATTGAGTTACCAAAAGCCATGCAAGCTCTTGATGCCTGAAACAGCCAGATGAAAATGGCATGGTCTGGTGATTAGAAGGTTTTGGT
Source organism: Formicarius rufipectus (assembly GCA_013399695.1). Classification (NCBI taxonomy): domain Eukaryota; kingdom Metazoa; phylum Chordata; class Aves; order Passeriformes; family Formicariidae; genus Formicarius; species Formicarius rufipectus. The sequence goes on along the minus strand of VXAU01004217.1, from coordinate 156,102 downwards.
AGGAAATAATGCTTTTCTTGTCACTGGGTTGTGCTGGTAGAATGAGTGCAGCAGCTGGAACACATATGCAGAGTGTTTACTGGATCGACTCTTACACTTTCAGACAGAAGGAAATCCTGTGCAGGATTGGAAAGTGCAGCGAGCTGTCACTAGGGAATAGGCTGTCTGTGTGTCTCCATGAAATAAAAGCTGTGTGGACCACAGACCCTGCAGTGGGTACTTCCTGCCCCCTTCACTGCAGCAGCTCAAGATTGCTTTTTCTTTCTGTCCNCGCCAGGACAAATCACTGAACCTTAAAGACATTTGGTAACTAGTACCTACCAGTTCCTACAATTTTTTTTTTTTTTTTTAATTTTTATTTTTTTTATATTTTGCTGGAAGATATCAAGCCACTGGTATTATCAGCAGAAATGCTGATGAAGCTCAGGATTTACTTTGTATCAAACTTCAAAGATCTGTTTTAAGGATGGGTTTTCTGTTGGCTTTTGTTGTTGTTTGGCAAAAGGAGAACCTGCAAATTTTGCCATCTCTCAAGTTGCATAGTTCAGTCTTTCTGGGCTAAAAAGACATCTGATATTACTTGAGGTATTTTTTTTCTTTCTTTTTTTTTCTTTTTTTTTATTTTTCAAATCTGTGTAGGATTCTAACCGTTAAAGGAATGCATTTAAAACAGTAGCACCTAAGGGCTGCTAACACAGGGAACGTTTTATTGTTTGCTGATCTTATAGCAATGACCAGTATCTGCTAACGAATAAGAAAACATATTCATTATCCAAATAATTTTAAATAACTTAATGATGTGTTTATGTGACACATTTGTGGGAGGGATTTCAAATATAATCACCATCAATATGACTACAGCCAAAATAAATTTTATGAAAAGTAGAACAAACTGTTGCACAGACAAAGTAGGCCTTCAGGGGCTCACACAATAATCTGTGTTTTCTTATTTAGCTGTGTATAATATTTCTGTTCATTTCTTGTCCAGATAGAATCTCAGTATATGTAACATTTTTGTAAAAGCTAAGAAGAATCAACATATGTCACTACCTAAAGGGGAGGAAAGAAAAAAAATGAGAGACAGAAATGCATACTTAAAATTTTTCTTTCAAATGAACAAGCTATGGCCAGATATGGTGAAATTGTAAAGGTGAGCATTAAACACAAAAGCTTTAATTTGAGGATGGTAACTTTTCACAGAAATATGTTGGGGTATATGCTCTGGAAACCCCAGATGCTGCCGTCACCACTAATAAAATTATTACATTGTTCAAACTTTTGGTGAAGTTCCTGTGTATGTTCTCTCTTTTACTGGACAGAAATGTCAAATTTAATCAGAAGAAAATGAGAGTTGGGGCCCCAGTTTCGGAAGCACAGCAGCAGCACTGATTCAGGAGCAAAGTGGCTGCAGCCCCAACCCGTGCCATCTGCTCTGGCCTGGGCTCGGTGGCTGCAATGCATGGGGGAAGCCGTGCTGGTGTTTGGCTGAGTGTGACCCCGGTTGGAAATGCTGCTTTGGGCAGAGATGCTGAAGGCTAATGAGCACAGCAGCTGACTCCCAGTGGATGTGCTCCCTTAATTGGTATCATTGGCAGGGAAAGGCTCAAATTCCTATTTGCACTTTCCAGTAAAAATGCATCAGTAATTTTTAATTGTTTCCTTAACACTGCTCTGCAAATATGTTGTAAGTATATTTTTTTCCTGAGAAAGGGCTTTTGGGTTGAGCTGAAGGCATGTCACCATCTTTCATTCACAAGTTAAAATGCATTGCATACAGCTGCCAAAAAAAATCTGCTTTTGCATCCTTGTCCAGCTTCCCTGCTTTCCTTATTGGTTTACAGTCAGTATAATGAGAGTATGTGGCTGTCATTCAAACAGATGAAAACCTTTGGCATCAAACAGATATCAAGGGGTCCCTGTTTTTTAAAGGAAATATAACCTTTTCTACTATTGCATGATTTCTTGATCAGATAAATCCCATCTTGTGCTAACGTTTAAATAAAATGCACTGCTTTCTGACCCAATAATAACAAAATCAAGCCCACTCGTTGCCAAGTATCATAAGCTCTTAAAATACATTCAGACAGTGCAATGATATTAGTAGGGAAGCAGATATCAGGTTTTGTCCAACAAAGCAAACCACACAATGGAACATGAGAAGTACAGTGCTTACTGACTTCAGGATAAAATGAAAGACAGAAGCCCTACCAAAAATTATACTAATAATCTAATACTGTACATTTATGTGGGGACTTGGCCTGGAATATCTCAAAGATGCTTCACAGAGAAGGACATTTTAATCTTATCTCTCCATCTAGGTGACTGAGGCAAAGAGGTTAAACAATTTGGACTCAGATTTCAGAAAAAGCATTTTCCAAGGTGTGTCTTGGCAAAGGCTGTGTAAGTAACTGGGTTGTATTGCAGCAAAAAAATTCAACAGTAGACTGGGTAATCACTAAACTTCACCAGCATTTGTAAGACAGTGGGCAAAGCTTCACTGTGTGATTGCCTATGATTTGAACTCTCCTCTTAAACAACTCTGCTAGATATATTTAAGTGCTATGAGGAAGTACTCAGATGGATTTTGGTGTTGCCTACTGTGGCTGCTGGTAGCAGAGTTGGGAATAAAGTTTGGCTTGCAGTTTTTTTTCTTCAAGACTGCAGTCATTATAGATAAACATGCATCCACAACACATAATCTGTTGACATAGTGACAATTAATTTTTTTCATAGCTAGTGAGAAAAGTTGTTCAGACATTATAGTGCAGTTGATAGGAGGGTTGAATTTCCTCACTTAGGTGTTTTTATAAAACGTATATATATAGGGGGGGGTTGATTATCTTCTCTTTATCTGATGATGTTCATAATAATTTGCGTAGTCAACTTCATTTGCATGGGGAATACACTCATGCTGATCGAGTGAAAATTTCTTTTTTTGTCTTGGGCAGATTTTGTTCTTTTCTTTCTAAAAAACCTGTTGTAATACCAGACCTCAGCTAATTTCCAGAGAGCTTTCTAATTAAACGCAAACCAGTCTTGACTTCTGTGCTAAACTTGTAAGGTTATGCAAAACTATATATTATGTACATCATAACTGTCTGCTTCCTTCAACCTTTGGTGTGGGCTTATTGATAAAAATTATTTTACAATACAATTTACAAAAAAAAAAAATAAATATAAAAGGAGTTTGAGTAATTGCATGCTCATGATAAGTCTTGACCCAGGCTCATGGAATTAATGGAAGAATCACAGACAGCTTAAATCCCAAGGAATGGTTTATTCAGCTTTGGTAGTGTGAGGTAAGGAGGGTAAGCTAATTTGTGTACCAGAAAGCCACCTAGTACAGAAGGTTTATTCATTACTGAGGAGTTAAGGAATTCTTTGTGCAGAAGTCAGTATCTTTGTCAAAGAGTATAAGCTTATTTGTCTGGTATCTTCCATGCGTTATCAAGATGTTGTCTTAAGCTGTTTTGATGAACACCTACAAAAGGAGTGTCCCTGAATGAGAGTAGGATTTAGTCAAGACAATAAAACTTGGATGGCCAAATATTTGCTGTGAAAACAGACTCTAGAACAAATTTCACTCCTGGTATAACTGCACCTGTGACCTGATTAAGGAAATCAAAAACTTTGGGGTGAGTTTGTCCTTGTGCCTTGAGTTTTTGCTGTTAATGAGCTTAAGTGTTGCTGCTATTATGTAAACAGGAGTTAAAACACAGGTTGTACAAAAATTTGAAAATTTTCTTTTCTTAAGCTACTCCCATTCTTGTCCAATCTGGTTAACCCTTAGTTTAAGAATAGATTTTCATTGAATGTATCAGTCTTTATTTTTCTGATATGCAAAGAGGTGAGATTTAGTGGCTTTTTCTCATAAGCTGAGCGAAATTTTGATGCCTGTTGAATCGTCTTCATGGTGGGTCATTTGTAGGTGAGAATGGAATTGGACTTTACTATTTATAGACTGCTAGGAGCGGCTATAACCAATGTTAGTAAAATTCAAGAAGGGTCAATCTGAAGTCTTTGGAAAAATAGTTAACAAGTAGATCAGCAGCTGAGGAACCTGTACTGAGAACTGTAAGTGAATGAAATAAGCGTTTGAATTTCAAGCTCCAAGAAAATAGAACAAAAAGAACTGACTTCTCAGATCCTTTCCAATGGGGGAGAAGTCACTGGCAACTCAAGGAGAACAGAATTTGCTTTTTTTTTTTTAAATTACTCGGGTGATATTTTCACAAAAACCCCAAAACAAGTAGTATTATGACTAACATTGTATTTAAAAATTCTTTGGGGTATAGGAACTCATTGCTTAGGTACATGGTGACCACAGCAACTGGTGCTTTCATGTTCAAAGCAACATATAAGCGTCAGCTAAAATCCCTCATTCCTATGACATTTTCACAGCCATCCTGTGAGTTAAATGAAAACTTTTACTTTCTCAAAGGAGTTTTTGTGTTGATAAAAACTTTTACCAAGAAGATGGCACTTTTGAAGGATCACAATGGAAGGCTCTGCCTGAAGAAAATGGAGCATCTTCTGTGGATCACAGGTAGAGTTCTTTTCAGGCATACATAAGGCTGGTAAAAGAAAATGGAAATAGGAATACATAGCAGTAATTAACAGGTGAGGGAGAAACTTGTTCGATATTTAATTTTGTTGAGCTGAGATACAGGTTAAAAATTAGTGGACTTTTGCATGTTTACTTTGGAATCATCATATATTTTTAGTGCCTAAATAAGTAAAGAGAAAGGTGTGCCAGGGAAGCAGTAAATATCTATATAGAAAACAATTTTATGCAGTGAATGATACACTAATCAATATGAAGTTTCAATTTTAATACTAGAATTAATGAGCTATGCCATTTCCTCTTGGTAGATATTTAAGGTCTGCCAAAAAGTTAAATGGCAAAAGTACTTTCATTTTTATCAGCTCAGTTCCTTCTTTTTTTAAACCTTATACAATATCCAGCTTATTTTGGTGGAAATACTAGTAGTTCTTTCATTAAATTTGTAAGAAAAAAAAAAATTGCAGAACATTTTTGTTAGGCATGATTTTTGATGTATGGTTCCAGATGTAAGGAAGCTATATTGTATGTTCAGAGGTTTTCCTATTGAGCATTTCTGAAATTTCAGAAATGAACACTAAGTAGGTCTAAAAGATACAGTATGGGGTGCATGAGAGATGTTTTTGACACAATAGGGTCAGAGAAGTTAAAGACACGTTCTTTGTTGGCAATTTTGGCAGAAATACTGAAACACAATGTGAGAACTGCAAACCTTATGACATTCGGTAAAATGTGAAAGGCTTCATGTCTGTAATATATGACTTGATGTCATGTATATGAGTTGGTAGCTTTTGCACAATATATAATGAATCTCACTTTTTTTGTCTGAAGTTTGAAAAGATTTCCCCAATTTAAATAACTGATGCTTGAAGTGGGGTGTGAATTTAAAACTCCCTATTGTCCAAGTGCAAAAAAGTCCGTTTCATGATGTTGGAAATAATAATTCTATATTCTTACCTTCACGGATCCTTATAAAATTGCAAACAATTTTGAGAAACCTTTGCTGTTTAAATGAAGGATGTATTAAGAGAGGCTTGTATAAAAGAAGGGAACTAATTTCCCAGCTGCGTCACTAGAACTTGAAGTTCTGTTATAGTTTCCTATTACTTTGCTAGGTCTTTTATTTGCTGCTCTTGTGTGGGCAGCAATAAATATAACACAACTGGACCTTTCTGCTTTTGTTAGATGAGTTCCCCTGGCTTCCACTCTTGGAATGCAACATTGTGTTTTGGAAGGCAGCACCAACATTTCAGAGCCATTTCAGAAAAAGGTCTGTAAACCTTTTCTTTGTAATTGTGTTCATACTGCATTCCACTATATTTGCCCTTAGGGAAGTGGGAAGCTCCAATACACTGAGTACATTGTATTGGACATGTCTATTTTACTGGGAGAGGGATTGTCTGCCTGGCAGTAGGGAAGGAACCTAAACAGACAAGACAGTGAAGGCACTTCAAACCAGCTGTACTGGATCTGACCAGTCTTGTGTTCTGAATAAAGCAAATTCAGAGAAAACTGACCTCTGATAAATACTGTAGTGCTGTAGAAACATTCCAGCAAAGCTTGATCTGAAACCTTGTCGGAAGAGAGGTCATTAATGTCACGAAGCTGGTTGGAGCACCTGACATATGACGGGAGGCTGAGAGAGCTGGGACTGTTCAGCCTGGAGAAGGCTCAGGGGCTCTTATCAATGTGTGTGGGGGAAAGTAAAGAAGGTGGAACCAGACTTCTGTCAGCAGTGCCCAGTGAGGAAAAGAAACAACGGGCACAAGTTGAAACACAGTAAAATCCATTTAAGCATACGAAAACACTTATGTACTGTGATGGTGATCAAACACTGGTATGGGTCACACAGAGAGGTTGTGGAGCCTTCATCCTTGGCAACATTCAATACTCAGCTGGCTGCAGCCTTCTGCTGACCCTGTTTTGAGCAGGAGGCTGGACTAGAATAATTCTAAAGATACCTTCCCACCTCAACAGTCCTGGAAAGCTGCATGTAGATGTGCTAGGAATTTGAGCATCTGCTAATCTGCATGCAGCCAATGCCTGTAATTCTTATCAAACTTTTTCTGCTCTTCTTTCTGGTGCTTCCAGACTCTTCATTTTCCATTCCTACAACCATAGCACTTCTATTACACATTTCTACACCCCAGCAGTATTTAGTATACTCCTTTGGACTTCCTGACTAAGTTTTGTATCCATGGGTTCAATAACTCTCAGTGAACAACTGTCCTATATTTATTTGTCAAATTGTGGTTTTGAACATATTTATAGTTGGGAACTTCTTCCTTCTACAACACTGAATGGAATTAATTTACAATTAAATCCTATGGTGGATAAATTCTTTTTATTTTCTCTACAGTTGATGTCTGAGAGTTTGCTTTAACATTCCCTAGGTCTTGTGTCAGGAGAAATAACAAATAATGGGCCCATATTGACCTTTTTATTCCAAAAATGGTTTGAAGACTCTAGCATATCTTCCTTCAGTCATTTCTTTTCCAAACTGAAGAAGCACAGTCGGTTTTCTCTCTTTCCTTCCAGATGTCACTCCATACTGCTAATAATTCTTCTTGCTTTTCTCTGCCCTTTTCCTGTTCTGCCACATGGTTTTTGAGACATAGGAACTAAAAGTGTGCATAATATAGATGGGCTGAGGTGCTGACCCAGGGCATAATATTGTGTTGCTGCTTTGTTCTCTATTCATTTCCTAATAACTCATAAAATTCCATTTTCTTCACATGCCTTTACTGAGATCTGATGGACCTATTGAAAAAAGCTCTAGAAACTCTTTCCTATGTTGTGGTGAGTACTTGTAAGCCCATAAATGGAGGTTTGGTTTTCTTTTCCTCTCTGCATGAATTTATTTGTGCTTCTTAATATAGAATATTAGTTATAACTTTACTTCCCAATTCTATTGCAGTTGTTTGCAACCAGGTAGTTTTTACTGCCTGAGTATCTTGGTACCATCACCAAACTTTACAACCTCATTATTTTCTTCCTTTTGAAAATTGTAGAAACAGAGAATCATAGGAATGGTTTGGGTTGGAAGGGACCTTGGAGATCCTCTAGCTCCTGCCCCTTGCCATGGGCAGGGACAACTTCCACTAGATCTGGTTACTCAGAGACCCATCCAGCCTGGCCTTGAACACTTTGTGATGGGGAATCCGCAATTTCCCGAGGCAACTTGTTCCAGTGCCTTACCACCCTCACAATAAAGAATTTCTTCCTAATATCTAATCTAAACCTACCCTCCTTCAGCTTAAGGCCATTGCCCCTTGTCGTATCACTACACACCCTTGTGGAAAGTCCCTCTCCATCTTTCTTGTAAGCCCCCTTTAGGTACTGCAACGTGCTATAACATCTCCCTGGTAACTTGTCTTCCTGAGGCTGAACAGCCCCAAGTCTGCCAGCCTGTCTTCATAGGAGAGGTGCTCCAACCCTCTGATCATATTTGCGGCCCTTTTCTGCACTTGTTTCAACAAATAAATGCCTTCCTTGTGTTGGTGGCCACAGAGATGAACACAGTACTCCAGGTGGGGTCTCACAAGAGCCAAGTAGAGAAGAATTACCTCCCTTGACCTGCTGGGCTTACCTGTTTTGATGAAGCTCAGGACACAGCAGGCTTTCTGGGCTGCAAGTGCACATTGCCAGGTTGTGTTGAGCTTCTCATCCACAAATACCCACAAGTCCTTCTCCCCAGGTCTAGTCTACATCCATTCTCTGCCCAACCTGTACTTGTAATTAAGACTGCCCTAACCCAGGTGCAGGACATTGCCCTTGATGTTGTTGAACTTCACAAAGTTCACACCGGTCCATCTCTTAAGCCTGTCAAGGACCCACTGGATGGCATCCATTCTCTCCCGTATGTCAACTGCACCACACAACTAGGTGTTGTCAACAAACTTGCTGAGAGTGCACTCAATCCCACTGTACAGATCACCAACAAAGATGATAAAAAGTGCTTGTCCCAGAACCAATCCCAGAGGAACACCACTAGTTCCTGCTTTTCATTTGGACACTGAGGCATTGACCACAGCTCTTGGAGTGTGATCATCATTGTTATAGGTAAGTCAGATACCATAATTTTCAGCTGACTTATTCTTACAAAGAACCTGAACAGATCTGTGCCGCATTGCATCCCTATGCCGTGGGGACATAGTTTGACCTTCCAGATAATCCCTATATGTATATGCTACTGGTTGACAGGATCCCAGATTGTTTCCTGCAAAGTTGCCCAATAAGCAAGGTGGACTTCCTGATTTGTGCTCTTCTGAGTTGCTCATATGCCTACTCTGAAAACAGTGTCACGTTTTCCATCTTCCCTAGCTATGGTACTGGCAGATAATCAGGCTGTAAATTGTACCAGCTACTTGTTTGAAAATTTCATATTTGAATTTCCTTAGGACTCCTGAGCAAATGTCACCTGCTCTGGCCAATTTGTTACTGTTTTAGTGATTTATTCTAAGATATTTTCTCCTGACTTTTCAATCTGAGACAGTTCTTCCAGCCCATTTTCCTGAAAAGAAAGAATCCTCTGTAAGTTTCTCAATAATGTATCACAGAGAAGTAGCTTTTTTGCTTAATTGTATCTTCTGCAAGTGCTCTTATTAAACTGTGATCATCTGTCAGCCCTAAGGGCTCTCTGGCAGGCTTTCTGCTTGTGATGTTTGAGAAATAGAATTTATGGTTAATTTTTACTACTTTCAAAAGGACTTTCTCAAAGTAACTTTTGTATTTTCTTACTCTGGTTTTACTTTTGACATGCTTTAATTTAACTGTTTTGTGGTTTTCTCCATTGTGTACAAACTACATGTTCTGAAGCATGCCTCCTTGTTTCTATTATTCCTCTTTACCCTGGTGCTCGGCTCTACTATTTTTTGATCCCACTTTCTTCAAAATCTCCAGCCAGCCATGTATTTTTAGAAAGTTGCTTGCAAACAACTCTGTACCACTTGTGAGTAACTTTGATTGAGTCTTTTAACTTCTTTTTGTCTAGCCTACCAATTGCTTGGTCCTGAGTTTTTAGGTTTGACTTTTGAAGTCCTCCAAGGAGGTAGATTGTGAGTACACCATGATCAAAATTTTTGAAGGTAACGTTTTGAAGAGTTCTCTGTCCAGTTGCTTCAAGAACACAGTTACTGCAGGAAACAGCAGTTGTCTATATATCTGAGATCATCAAATTGCCTCACTTCTTCATGTTTTCTGTCCCTCCCCTGGCTCTGATCTCACTCAGCATTTCTCCTCTGACAGGTTGATATTGTTGTCATACTGTCTTTCCCCAAGTACTAAGGGACTCTAAAAATCTTGCTGTCATTGTTTAAACCCAAACATCCTAGGTCAGTCTTTGCACACTGTTAGACTTCTGGTGTTTGTATGGAAATAAGTATTTATTTGTGGTCTTCCTGTCTACTTTGGTGTGCAGTGCATAAACGAGACTTTATTTTTGAGATGTTATTGAAAAGTCATTTCTTTCTATCAGAATTTTATTGATGTCTGATCTAAATTATGCTTTTTCAAAGGATAAGAGAGCTTTTATTACTTTCCCAGGAGAGGATGAGTCATTCTAATCTTTGTGCTCTTTCAACAATCTTTCATTTTAAAACTCCCCTGACACTTTTCTAACTTCAACTGACTACAAAGTGATTTTTTTTTAAATGTAGGCAAGAGATTGTCTTTCCAAAAGTGCCCTTGGTTACTAATTAAACCTCTTTCCTAATTAGTCCCTCTTCCCTGATCAGAGAGAGAAAAAAGAGAGCAGTTAAACAGCATGTTAATTTATAGGGCATTTGAATAATTATGATTGTCTAGGTTAATGTATGTTTTCTGCTAAACAAATATCTGTTGCAATGATGGAGTGGAATCTGGTCTCTCCTGGAGTGGAAAAGGTTGTACGAGAGCTCAAAGTAGGGCTATCAGCCTGAGTTAATCGTGTTGCTTACAGCACAACTGGTTTGTTCAGAAATATCTCTGTTATCTCCACAAGACATGCACTGGTTTATGTAATCACACCATGAATTCCTTATAGGGTACATGAATAAAGGCAGATACCCAAAACGAGGTTCACAGCCACCAGTGGCTCTATGCAGGAAGTAATTTAACTCCAACAATAAGAAATACAGAGGAGATAATGAGGGTGGAAAATATGTTTCTCAGTAAGTAAAATATATTTAACTCAAAGCTGGTAGATGATGCCTCTGTGAGACCAGGATTCACAATTCAGAAAATTCCTCTGGGGTCTGTTACCCAAGACCATCATTTAAATGTCTTAGATGTAGCAAAAGCACCTGACATGAGATCAAGAATGTAGAAATGGAATGGTTATTTTAATTATATATACATTTGCAGTATACCCCAAAGGCTTACATACTAAGTTATTATTGTACAGCATTGCAAGAATTTCATACATGCATTGACTTCTTTTTAATACTGACTAACATCCTAAGTGATGAGAAATTTGACTGTCATCAAAGATGAATCTGGAAGTAGAAGTTTTCAGAGAAAGTATCCCAAGCCCATGCGGTGGTTTGACTTTGGGCTTTCCTGGGAGACAGATCACATGGTTTACTGTATCCAAGTGAAGTATTCCATCCTGTTTTATGTCAGCTTAGATATAAGAAGGGATAGATGGAAGTTTTGGGTCCATCCTTTTCCAGCAGTAAAGGGCATCGGTCGTGGATCTTGCTATCTGTTTGGGGAGAGCAGCGTGTCTCTTTCTGGGAAGCAGACCTTGTTTATTTGTTCTTTAGTGTGTGTGTGTGTGCGCATATAGTAATATTAAGTTTCCTTTTCTTCTCTGTGTATATATATTTGTATAAATTCGTACTGCTTCAGTAGTATTAGAATCCACTTTTCATCCAGTGTGGGGTTTTTTTCTCCCCCTGCCGTTTTCTCCCTGCAGCTGGGAGGGAGGGGGGAAGCTTTTGTTTTGGGGTCTCTGGATATTTGTCTTCAGTCAGGGATAAACGACCATAGCCCATGAAAGAAGGCAGAACTATGAACATGTGAGTACCAATTCATAATTCAATCAGCTTAGATATAAAAAGTTTGGCCTATTCTTTCCAACTCTGAAGTATCTAAATCAATTTTTCATTAATAGAAAATACTAAAAATTATTTATGAAACCTACCTGCAAAATTTTGATCCATTTGAAACTGGTTTTGATGGCAAAAGATACTTTTCTGGCTGAAAATATAACTGTGTGCCTTCACCATGGGTACTCCTCCTGGAGGTAGATACAATTCCTTAAGCTTGGTATCTCACTGCCTGTTGCAATAAATAATGAAGGCTGAACAAGGTGAAAATATTTGAGAATACAGTTCATTATTCTAGGGCTTGTATGTTCAGTAAACGTCCAAAACCATCTGCAAAATATTTTTGGAGTGAATGAGCAAAATGTCACTGAATGTTGCAGCGAAGAAGAAAATGAGAGTTCATTTCCAGGCTCAACCTGGCTTGCTGCTTCCTTGTAATAAGAGACCATTTCAACACAGGCAGCTTATAAATAAAGTCTTCTCGTTCAATGTGGAAAATATTGCACACATTGTGTAATGTATATGTTGAATAAAAAAGTCCCCCTTGTTGGATTGGCAGCTTGAGACTGCTCCATTAGCTCAACAGCAGAGTTGTGGGCCCCTTGGCCCCATCCCATCAACCCTAGCTTGGCTTGGGAAATTAATTTTGAATTTGGCATGGGCACAAATTTATTTAAGGCAATGTTTGTTAGGTTCTGGCTGGTGGATGGAAAATATCGTATTTGAGGCCCAAATTGTGACCTTCTATGAGGAACTCCAGAAATGAATAAGAATAGGAGAAAATATAAAATATAGATATAGATGTATGTACTTCAGCAGTTTCATCTACCATGGCTTCAGCCAGCTAAAACACTGTGCAACAGAGCCGAAAAGATAAAATCCTAATCCTAAAAGTTCCTGTGTGACTGGGCCCTTAAATTCCTTATCAGCAAAAACATTTTGTGCTGAATTTACTAAACAAATGGAGTTAACAGAGTAAGATTTTGTGGGATCTAAGTTGTTCCAAATTAATTTCTATTTCCCCTTCAGTCAGAGTTGGCTGTCAGGTACTTTTAAGGACTTTTCTTTAAGCATGTGCAATTTTCCCTTCCCTTTTATTAAAAAGAAATTGACGGTGTTTCTGCACTACTAGCTCTATCTACCCTTCAGCAATTTTGCCCTCTTGCTTAGCTCTTTGTTTTGTAGATGACTAATATTGTCTCTCCTCATCTTTCTCACCCTCTTCTTGCTTCCAGCTCTCATAAACACTGTCATTGCCTCGGTTTCTGCGGCCCAGATAGCCTTTGACCAGACTAACAATGTTACGGAACCACGATACCATTGCTGGGGAAGCAAAGGAACTTTAATAACAAGATCCTTTTTATGAGAGAAGGTAATCTTTCTGGGAAAGAACAAATAAACTTGCTCTCTGTTTTGAAAATTCTTCTGTTCATTTTCAACTAAACCCCGTATTTTTCCCATGTTGTTAATGTCTTTGCATGCCTTTCTTATTTTTTATGGTTGCTATGACCTTAACATTCATCAAAGGTGAATAGCTAAAATTGATTTGGTTTAGACATAGCAATAGAATGAGTCACGTCAGTAAACTTGTTCAACCATTTACTGAAGTCTGGAGCCTCGTATGTGTTTGCAATATACCTATGCTTGAGAGGAGCCTTGCTTGATGGCTGGCCTAACAAAGACATTCTTCTGGGTCCCTCTCCACTTGTGACTTATTTTTGCTATTGCTGAGCACTTGTGACATTTCTATGGTTTTTGGCAGCCACTGCACCTTGGTGAAAAAGCACAAGGCAAAGGCTTGGTTTGGGAAGGAGGGATAAAGAACCACACCCAAGTTGCCCTTTGTGCCCTTGAAGCAGGAGTCAAGATGGAGAAAAATATCATTAGCCTTCTGGCTATCAGGTCAGACAAATAAATACATTTACACTTTCATGAAAGAAATTCAAGTCTTAGGAGCTGTATTGATTCCCCATGGGAAGCCACATTTGTTTGTTATGATGCCAGAGATGAAGATGCCAAACTTGCACTGTATCATGCATTATTCCACCATGGGTTGTTTTTTTTTCAAATTAAGAAAAAGACATGCTTAGAAATTATCTTATGTTAATTTAACTAAAATCCTAGTAACTGGTGACAAGGTGAAATATAGTTCTTTCAGACAAACAGAAGACAAACTGTATCATCTGAGTATCTGTGTTATGGTTGCTACAAATGACTCTTGCTCAGATATACTGTCAAAAGATTCAAGAACACAAAAATATATTTTTAGTACTGCAGAGGCACAGGTAGGGTAGTTATAGTTGTTCTGGAAAGCATGCATGTGAACTTCATGAATCTTGTGCATTCAACTATACTTTTCTAGGAAAAAGACACTGTCGCTGCCCAGGTTTTTTTGAGCCCGTTTATCCTAACTACATGTACAAAGAACTGCAAACAGACTACAAGTCAGCTCTAGCAGTATTTTTAATTTGGTGGTCAGTAAATTATAGGAAATGCTCTTTCACTAATCTTGCCAATACATTTCCACAAACTTTCTCCCCGTAACCACATTGCTTCTGCTACCCAAATCACTGTAGTTTCTTGGACTGCTTTTCCAAGTGGCTAACTGGTAGCTGTTGAAGAATCTTTCAAAATGTAGAGTAGCTGAACTGATGGGTGGGTGTCAGCAATTCTTGGAAGTCCACTGAAGTGCTTGAACTTACAGATGTGCACAAATAAGTAATGGGAAAACACCATTATGCTGTCTTTTTCTAGTGAGACTGCTACAATGAAAGCATATAGAAAGTGTGGCTTTCATCTTTCTGTTGAATGGTAAAAATAATTATTGTTGCTACTTTTGAACGAAGGAGTACCTATAAAATTGTATTCACTGGTGCTTCCAGAGGACATGGAAGTTTTGAGTGACTTGAAGAGCACCCGAGATGTCACTTACAAGTATGCTGATATCATGGAGAACAAGAAGCCTTATGAGTCTTACACATGGATCTAGTAAGTAACTTTGAACTCTCATAACCCTTTCAGCAGAAATGGAATGCAGCAACATATATTATCTGAGGCAAATTATTTTCTTGTAATGTGTCTGTCACAAAGACAGCATAGCTGAGCTTCTGAATACAAATAGTAGGCATTAAAAGCCAGGCTTCAGGGGTCTGCAGATTTGTTTTGGCTATCATCTCAGAATCTGAAGCTTGAAGAAGATACCAATGCAATCTGATGCAAAATGAAACAGTTGAGTTTTGCACACTACTTCTTAAGTGTCTGTGGGGACCTGTTGAAGCAATGGTAGCTGTGGTGAAACACTTTTAAAAGCAGCCTTGAGCTAGTCTAGCTACTTTTCAGTGTGTGGCACATGTAAAAAACTGTCTTTGTACAGGTTCAGTAGTATTCTTTGGCACACTGACATTTTTATAAATAATGTCTTTTGCATTTAATAT
The DNA here is from genome assembly GCA_013399695.1 of Formicarius rufipectus. Classification (NCBI taxonomy): domain Eukaryota; kingdom Metazoa; phylum Chordata; class Aves; order Passeriformes; family Formicariidae; genus Formicarius; species Formicarius rufipectus. Next base: position 141,079 of record VXAU01004217.1, on the reverse strand, counting down.
TTATATGGAATCTGTTTGTATGTTAGTGTTTGTCATGGGCCAGCTTCAAAAGGTTTGGAATTCCAGATTCAGCTAAGCATTTAAAAGGTCAGAAGCTTGTCCAAGGCTTATCCAACCTCTCAAATATGAAAACCCGAAGTGGAAATAGTCTGATGGGAATAACACATTGCTCTCAAATGGAGCCTGTCTTATAACCTTTTTTGTTTCTTTTTTTTCCTTGCCTCCATTTCTTCCTTTCTGTGCCATTCCTGTATTAGGATCATCCCTTAGACCAGGCCTTAATGCCCTCTTCATTCATACATTTCCTAAGGACTGACTACTTCTACAAATCCCACAAGTGCTAAGTCAGATCTACTGTACTCAAGTTTTTATCCTTCTCCCAAAGACTGTTTTATATCTACTGCATCATGTGTTTTCTGTGCTGGTTTATTTTTTCTTAGGTCAATGTGTGATTAAAGGAATACATCTTATTCCAGGATTATAAAGCCAATAAGGCTGGTGGCTCCAAATCCAGCAGAGCATTTTTGTAATTCTGTAGAAGCAGCAAAGGAAATTGTGTCTTCTGTCCAGGAAGTTTGCCCTTACCACAGGTAACTCAATTGTTCCACTGGGAATACTCTGGGAAAGCACTCCTCACTCTCCAGTGTTATTTTGATGTGGATGTGAGAAAGAGCAAAAGAACAAGATTAAAGAAAAATTAACTAAATATTTCTTTTCTCATGATATCTATTTGGCCCTTTTTTGGTATTTTCTACTAAAAAATTAAGGTGGAAATAATGGCAAGAGAAATTCCCTGGTGACATTTTGATGCTTTCACCTGAAGCCACTTGTAATAGAGGAAAAGACAACTTTTTTAAGTCTCCATTAGGTTCAATTCAAGATTTATACAAGTTTTGGATGAATTTTATGTCCAGATCTAAATACACTCAGTCTTTGGTGAACTGGAATTCTCTCTCTGAAATCCAAATTATTGGCTGATTATTTTTAAGTTATTTTGGGTTTTTGTCCAAGTTGTTCTTTTTTGTCAGCCTAAAACTCCATGTGAATCCAGACTTTGCCTGCCATGGAAAGTCAGCAAAGAAAGCAGAGGGAAACTACGAGCATAATGAGGAAACAGCGCCCAAGTGGAAACAACCACCATGTCTATTTTCTTTACTGAAACACTTTATCCTATGACAACATATGAAAAAGTAGAGTGCCACAAGTTTCATGAATAAGTTCTCACAAGAAAGTGTAAACAATTAGGAAAATTGTTCTGTTGCATATATTTGTTATTCTCTTTCTGCCTGAGTTGTGACCTTAAGCCTATATGAATTGCCATGACAGGGAAGGTGTGCCAAGCTCTCTTTCTGAATAGTACTAAAATGTCTCTGGAATCCAGTCTGTGTGAGGAAAGCACAGACATTACTGTTCCTCCAACTCTCACAAACTAGTTTGGTAAATAAAATATGTGACCACAAAAGAGCTGAGGGGGTAAAAAGTAGAGGAAAAAGGGATGCAGCCATCAGTAAGACTAATTTAAGGAATGGACACACACCATTGAGTCCATGGTCATCCACAAATGATACCATATTTTTAAAAGGTTACTTCACTAAATTATTTGTGACAGAAATGTGGATGCCCATAATAAGTGTGGTATGCTGCCCAAAGAATGCTTATTTTTAAAAAATGTACCAACTAGTAGGAAATTTGTGGTCATTTATCTTATAAATGTGTTTCCTGTTTCAGACTCAGTGGGTCAGAAACTCACTGCTGTAAACTGAATTGAAAACAGTGTCTAGAAAGAGTCTAAGCAGGATTCAAAACCCTTATTTCCAACTGCATTATTTTCACCTTTCTATTCAGAGCAAATAACAAAACTGTATCTGAAACGTGAATTGATCTAGGCTACTTTACTCCCTTACACATGTATGTTCTGGAAAGGATGTTTTGAAAGGTTTTTTTTGGTTTTGGACTTGTTGGGTAGGTTTTTTGTTTTGGTTTGGTTTGTTTGAGTTTTTGTTTTTTTGCTTTTGGTTTTTTGTTTGGATTTTGTTTGGGTTTTGTTTGGTTGTTTGGTTTGGTTTGTTTGGTTTTTTGTTTTGTTTGGTTTTTGTTTTGTTTTGGTTTTGTTGGGGTTTTTTGTTTGTTTGTTTTGTTTGGGGGTTTTTTTGTTGTTTTTTTTTTTTTTTTTTTGAGATTATAGAGGTGTTTCCAGATTCAACAGTCCGTGCTTTAGTCTCAGGTGGAAGAGTTTTCCATTTCCATTTCACCTTATATTAAATTACTTTGCTTTCTTGTCATAGGAGTAATCCTTTGATGAGAAAACCTTGATGGCAATTCAGAAGAGGAAGAAAACCTGCTTCTGGAAAGTCACCAGAGACTTTGGCTATTACTAATTGATTCTACATGGAGAGCACATAGTGGTGACAGCCATCAGTCTGAAATAGTGAGACAGATTTTTTTACCTTCTTTGAAGTGCTGTGTGCAGGAGCTCTTGGAAATGTAAAAGTTTCCCTTTGCCTGCTGAGGTCTTCTGTGCCACAGGTCATGTCAGGGCTATTTGTTCTGTGCATGTTGGGATGGAGGGATAAGGATCATGGGGGGACAACCTTTGAGTGTAGCACTAAACTCACTGCTTAGGTAGGTGGGAGGTGGTGAGGCCGCTCGACCCTAAGATTTTTCTCATTTTTAGAGCAATTCATGCAATGTCCCTATCTAGGGTTTTGATTTCACTTAGTTCCAGTGGAACAGTTGGCTGCAAGTGCAAAATCATCATTTGTGTTGCCTGGTGCTGATGAGTGAGATTCCCAGCGAGGAACAGGGCTATGCTCTTAATTCAGCCTATGTCCTAGGCATTGGCGTCATAGAGGTGGTGGGAGAAGAGTAACTTCTGGCAGCAGCGAATGCATAGAGACAGAGGCAGAGGAGCCAAGCACACCAGCAAGGCTGTTGAGGCAACTTCTCCCCAGCGCCAGCAGTCTTGGCTACAGATGAATCCTGCTTTCTCAAGCCAAGTCCAGCTCTCAGCTGGAATTTGTGGGTGAATTCTGAGCTGCCCTCTTCTGCAGCTGTGATAGAAAAGGTTTCCCCAGCCTGGTGCAGAGCATGCAAGGTCCTTTTGGTCTGCTCCTGTCCTCTTTGCATTGTACTTTTTTACTAGGCAATGAAATCATCCTCTGGGAAGGATGTTGCCAGCCTACCTGCTGTCTGGTGCAGTACGTAGCCATTTATTTGCCCTTGGGCAGTACTTTTGCAGAATGGGCACCATGGATGGCAGCAGATGAAACCTACAAATGCCACGGAGAGTTGTACTCTATCTTCCCTGCTCTTCTCTGAGTGATCCAGCCATGCAACACCAGCAGTGCCTACGTGAGGGTGCAGGAGATGGGGGAGGTCTGAGCATCTTGCTGCTCCAGTAGGCCTGTGTGCTGGTGTAATCCAATGTGCTGTGACAGCCCTTTGCTGGGCTAGCAAAGCAAATACTTTTAAGAAATTGCTGCTGATACAAGAGAGGAAACTGAGAAGCTGATAATAGTGAGAGGTTATGAAAGGCATATGATGGTAAGGCAGTACCTTGGCAGCCTCCTCTCAAAAGAAAACAGGACATTCCTGGCACACCAGGTAACTCTTTGCTTTTGAGTTACTGCCACAAAAGGCTGATTAACTTCCAAAATACAAACAAAACTCCCAGGCCCCATCATGAGGACCAGATAGCAAAAAATTCAGACGCCCTGTTCATGGTAACAGGGGTTCCTGTAAGTATGGAGAGTGATATGTTTGATGGGTGTTTCTGATTTGGCTGACCCGGGGTCTGACCTTTAGTTTTGAGGTTTGCATTTGTTCATTGTACATTAATTACTCTGTATAGTTAATCTTGAATGAAGCTATAAATCCCATGCTTGTCTTCATATGACCTGAGCATATATTTTGAGAGAAATGACATTGAATATTGGAAGGCTTATAAAATGGACTTATGCTTGAAAATGGAGTTTGTGATGAAGGAATAACTGATTGGACTTAACAGTCTTGCATGATTTCAAAATCTAGATTTGAGCCTATATATAAAAAACATTTGTCTTGGACTCATTTCAAGTAGATTTTTATTTCTTATGAATGGCATGATTTAAGTTCTTTCCCAATCAGTAAACTTGAAATTAACCACAGCAGTCACATCTCAGGAGTTTCAGAGTTCAACTGAAAGGTGTTTTCAACAGCAGTATTTCAAATTATCCTTGTTTGGTGATTGCCTCTTCTGAGTTTTGCTAGCATTATTAAAAATAGCCCAGGCTGTGGGAGCTGTGTCAATACTCAAAGTTTTCAATTAATAGGAAATTTTGATGTTTTGTAGTTTGATCTGCTGAAAATAAGTGCAACAAACAAATTAGTGAGTGGATTTAGCAAGACTGAAAATTAATTTTTATTTTTTTTCCTACTAATCTTTTCATTTGACTTCTCCTCCAAAAAATTCAATAATTTACACAGATCTGAATGTGATGATGTGAGATTTCTTTTACAAAAGTATTTGTTTTTTATGGTGTTTTATTTATTTATGTTAGTAGAAAAGCTAAAATGCCTTGCCTGAAAGGGAAAATATTTGGATTGGAACTGAAGTTCTTTGCTACTCTAGGCATGAGAGTTGTGACTGTTGGTAAAGCTCTGCAGCCAGATGGCATTCAATGCACTCTTTAGCCAGAGCTTTTCCAAAGCACCCCTCTGAAAATGAGGAGTCTTTTGTACAAGAAATTCTCAGGTGAGAGTCCATAAGTATTAAGGAATTGTATTTTTCTTGTCTGTTAAACTTTGCCTGACTATTGGAATCAGTTCTGAAATATTTAGGATTTTTTCTAAAACAACCGTTTTGGAAAGATAACATTTTTTTCTAACAAGCTGTAAGGGAAAACTTCCAACATTCTGTTTGAATTATTTGCAGTAAAGTAGGAAAGGACAATGTGATGTTTTTAATAAACCCATAAAATATGTTGATAGTAAAGATAGATATCTCAGGAGTAAAACACAAGGAGTAAAAGTTGGCATGTGTAAAGATCTGTCTCAGCTAATCAAGTGTGGTTTTAAACAATGCATTTTGCTTCCTTAATTTTTCCACTGCAGAAAGCAACTCTTCTTTAATGTAAATGAAAATGCACTTCGTATTGCGACCTCCACATGTTTCTGAAAATAACTCCACTTCAAAAATTTAGTAGTAATTTTTGAGAGCAGGGTTCTCCACAGTCCTTGCAGAGCACTTGCAACTGGTTCAGTATAAGCTTTTGAGCTTCATCTGTTATAGCACTTATACATGCCAGCATCATTGTACCTGGTTTCTCCATAGTGTCAATAAAAAATGTCTTTCTGACTCTGGAGAGCCTTTGCCTTTTGGAGCTTGCTGACTACAGGCTTTAGTTACCCTTCCACAGGGGATGGGTGGGTGGACTGCTCAATGCTTTAGAGAGGTCACATTCAACTTTCGGCCGTGTGGCGAGCTTCCTGGTCCAGCCCATGCCATGCAAACGTGGGAGGTGGGATCTCACCTCTGATGTATGTGTTTTGACGAGTGCTTCAGGTAGGCTGGGGGGCGATGGAGAACCCACCACCTCACCTGACAAGGTGGGAGCTGTCATTCGCCTAAGGGCTGGGGTGGGAAATAGCTTGGAGATCTGCCCCTTTCTCCTCAACTCATTTTATATCCTTGTGCAATTTGTGCAGTCTCTTGGGAAAACAGGTGGAGTGAAGAAGGCTGATAAAACACCCCCTTAAAAACTCCCTGTATTTCCTGTTGGTTCTATTGTTGCTGGGGACTTTGACACCAGGGACATGTCATTCTCTGGCTTTTTTTTTTTTTTTGCCCAGCAGGAGAGTATGAACAAACAATTGAAAAAAAAAATTGTAAAAAAATATTACTGTTGGCCTAATTTTATGAAGGATTACATTGCTGTGGCATGTTTCTTGTGCTCCCTCTGGGAAACTAGAAAGAAATCAGTATTATTGAGTGTTTTAGCTGGAAATAGAGCATAAGGTACTGCCAGTGACGTGAAAATTGTCCATGTTGGACTCAAGATACCTTTGCCTTTACCTAAATCAATAAAACATGGCAAATGCTGGAGAACCATTGATGTAGTTCCTGGTTTGGAAGACTGTAGTGGCTGGTAGTTGTTAGAATGGGGAAACTGCTATTTTCACCACTAAAAGCTGGGTCCCTGAGCAGATCCAAGAGCAGCAACATACAAAGGGATTACAGGGAGGGAAACACTGGAGCTGGGGTTCTGGCCTTCATTTCTTTGATTGAATTACACTCTATTGCTTCCTGAAGTCCAGCCTGGGTCTGTCTCCATCTTCCATTTCTGATTCACTGATTTAATTCACACACACTTTTGGCTCCCCAGCAAATGCCTGCTGATATTAAAGGAAATCCTCCTCTTGACTTAAATGGGCTTTGTGTTAGTTTCCTGAGGCACATGGGCTAAAATGTTTTTTGTCGCCCTCAAGAGAAAATGCACTGGGGGGAAAGTTTTCTCCATCCCACCTGCCTAGCCTCAGTAACTTGGTTTTCTGAGGGGCTTAAAGAATAAAAAAAGCTTTTGGACATGTATTGTTTTCTCTATTAGAAGCTTTTCTACCATCTTGGAGACATCAGCTTCTTTATATCTCATGTGGAACTCACACTTCTGTCAATTTGTGTATTATAAATTGAGTTTGATTATGAGCTACAGTTTGTCAGGATACTGAACCAGACCTTATAGGGCAGAAGTTTTCACTAAGCAATTATCAAAACCCGAAGTTGTAGATAATTTTACAGTAAGTAAACTTTCCTGAACAATTCATTATTAAGATAATAATATAACAGTATTTAAATGATACTGGCTTATCTGTAACGTAAGTTTCCTTTCCTAAAATATTAATCATCAATACACTACAGAAAAAAAACTTGCATATTTTTGTGATGTATCAACTAATTTGAACTGACTTTCTTGACACTTTGTTATTAGAAATTTCTAAATGATCAGTAGCTGCTTCCTCATTCCTTACACATATTTTTGAAACCCTCTGAAATAACCCCAGAAGGTGTGCAGCCAAAGCCTCATTTATGCATGTGATTGATGGTGAAATTATCCAGAATGGCAAGTTTCACTCTAGATTTTTTTGGTAAAGGAAGAAAAGTATGAAGACCAGGTTAGTTTGCAAATCTGAGCACTTAAACCGCCTTAATGCTGTGCAAGTCTTACTTTACCCAAATCTCAACTGACATGCTTTTGATTTCTACCTGTAGGCTACCAACAGTTTCTTAGGGTAAAAACTAGCAAGTCAGTTCTGTTCTAGTCACTTTCACAAAGCCAGAGGCATTTGTACCTGTGAATGCAGGAGAAAGACTGAACTAGAGTTAAGAATCTGGGAACGAAGGCAATTGCACTGATGATGAATTTTTAAGTTCTGCTGTGATCTTCAGCACAATAATTACACTGGATCATTGCTCCCTTGTTAACGTTTCAAATAGCAGAACTCCTGAGCTCTGTCGCTCTCACTCCCACATCTCTTCTGCATAAAACAATAATCCCTTTAAAGCAGTGATTTTAGAGGAGTGACCTTGCTCCTCCTCGGCTTGCGATTTGACATAGACATGTGGGGTTTCTGTCTGCAATAAGCAATGGGAAATTGCTCCTGTCAGACCTCAGCTGACCTCTTTGGGAAGTAGGTTTCTGTCCTCTCCCATCTCTCCCTGACTTTTGTTTTATTTGGGGATCACCAATAGACTCAGTGGTGTCCAAGAGGGGTTTACCTCTGCTGCCTCTCAGCCCTGACCACTGGATGATGGGGGAGGTGGGACTCCATATGCCACAGCTGGCATTCACTCCAAGAGCCCCTCAGAGCAACCACCTGTGGTTGCTGGCTCTGTGCCTGGGCTGCCCCTTTGTGGAGACAATCTCCAGCTAGGGACAGGAGGAAAGTGGAGGAACACTAGGACCACATAAGTTTCTTTGTCTTGGAGTTAAGTTTTGTAGTTTCAGATCTCCAACTATTCCTCAGTTTCCTTCAGATTCAGACCTCTGTCCCTTGTGCACTGGCCGATATGGAGAGATGATTTGATGACAACACCACAATGAACTGGCACAGAACCTAAGCCTCAAACCAGCCACTTGTCTTCTCTGTCCAATGGGCTAATATTGCTTCTGCTGATCTCAGTTTTTGTTTTAGTTTTTATTCTATTTTAGCAGAAAGAAAAATCCAGAAAGCACTCTCAAATTGTCCATCCCTTGCCCATTATCATGCCTGTGTCTTTGCAATTTGCAAAGCCAAACCAAGGCTTTTGAAACTACTCGTTAGGACTGTCTGTGCCATATTGCACAGCAGCTGCAGTATTTGTGGTGAAGTGGTTAACTGGCTTTTGGAGCTTGGTAATGGGATGCAGTCTTGGTCAGCTGTAACCAGAAGTTAGTGATTAATATACATCATTGTCCAGTTAAAACAGAGAGTCAGTAACAGCTCTATTCCCAATGGTTCAACTGTCTGTCTCATCTAAAGAGCTCAGTTATTCAGGCAAGTAGTATTCTTGTGCCCCTTTCAGTAGAGCCTTAAAATACACTGGAGTCCTATTGTTTATGATTTTGGTTGTGCCAGGGAACAGAAGTCCCGAGAAAAATAAATGAACCAAAATAGGCTACATGGAATGGAAGCTTTTGGGGGCTATTTTGTTAGTTTTTGGGATGTTTGTTTTGTTTGTCTGTGGGTTTTTTGTGGGGTTTTTTTGTTTGTTTGTTGGTTTGTTTTGTTTTGTTTTTGTTTTTTTCAAATGAATGTAAAAAAATTCCTTCTGTTTGTCTTTAGGGCTCATTTATTATTAGAGTTCACAAAGGAGTCTCCTCAAGCAGTCTGAGCTAGGCAGAGCTGCTAAATGGAAGAGTCTTTGGCACTAGGGGGTGGACTGCTTATCTGTCCTTCCAGGTTTGGCCCACAAAACAAACCGGTTTCAGGAGATGAAGCAGCGATTTTAAGTAGTAAAACAAGAAGAGCCACTTTGTAGGACTGGTACTGATGTGCTTCCCAATGTTTCGATATACCACACTGCAGGGGGACAAGAGGATACACAAACAGGGTTGGACTTGGCCTCAGCATAGGGGCCATGCCAGGGTCTTAGGCTTATGCAGACTTAATGCTGGAAGTCATTCCAAAAGGTTTTCTGTAGAAAAGGGCAGTGAGTAGGTGATTTAGTGTGACTTTAAGGTCAGCCCTTGTTCTAAATGTGCCCTTCAAATATGTTTGAGTACCTAACCATTTTTGAAAAATTTGAGCATCGTTAATGTCCTTTACTGAGTTTGCCATGCAAAAGATTGGCGGATGCCTGAGTGCTACCTAAAATCACCAGCTCTAAGGGATCTGTGGCTAGACTGACTTCACTCAAATGCAAGTCTTCCAGCCTCAAATATAGTTTTTCATGGTCAGGGCTGATCTAGACTGACAGAGTTTTGTCCTTCAGCAGATAAACAGAGACTGGCAGGCTTAAATTTGACAGTGTAACTCTTTAAATCAATGCAAAATTTAGTCAAAAGTTTTAGAATGAGGAAAATAATCCAAGGAGAACAAATATTAACAATTTATTCTAGGTGGTTAAGATGTCGTTCTCTTTCAATCAGCTACATCTGGAATATTGTGTTCAATTGCAGGACCCAATTTGCCTGAAATATATTGAAATGCTAGCCAGACCTCAGAAAACAGTGTTGCAATTAATCACAGGGAGGCGAGGTAAGACAACTGTAGACAGATAACTGCAAATGGACAGAGGGAAAGGACTTAATCTATGAGAAGTAAATTTTTTTAAAAAAAGAAAACATTTTAGGCTGAGCAGCAGAATATCACAGAAACAACTTCCAAGAGCAAAAACATTGCAAAGAATACCATCGGACTGAAAACTACAAATTTCAATAGCTCTTCCTACTTTGTATTCTCTCTGATTTCCATCAAACATCTAGCCCAGTAATAACAGTATCTTCCCCTCTGGAAAGTCCAAGATGAAGTAAGAATGGATTTTCAAACTTGAAAATATTGAAGCCTGTCAAACAGACTAGTTGAATGTGCCCTTATTCAATCTGAATAGAATTTCACAGGCCTCTAATCAAGTAACAGGATCACAGGGACAAATCTGGGACTTGGTAAATCTTGCACTGGAAAACCACACATCAATGTGTTTCAACAGCTGATGAATAAAGAAGTGTAAGAATCTGGAATCCAGGTGTTAGGAGCAAGCATATAGAAATGAGTGATTGGCTCTGTGTGTTTAGTCATTTGGGGATCTCAGTCTGTATTCACCAGAGATGGTCCTGAGGCTGAGATCACCAATCTGATTTCATTTATCTCCTCACCAGTCTGGAAGGAAGTATGGTCCCTGATGTAAAGACCACTGCTTTATTTAGTAAGCCATTTAATCCTCTTGTGTAACACAAGCAATAATATCGCGTTACATACACTGTAACTAACAAATTACCAAGATTGATATTGTAAATCCATAGAGAGAATGAAAATTTACTACCCCCCTGTAAAGCAGTTGTATAATCCAAGCTCCAGTTCCTAGCACAGAAGCAGAAAATAACATCATTATGCAATTATCGCAAACATAATTTCCATTTCTGCAGAGGTTGTTCTTTCTTAACCTAGTTTTTCAGTCACAATTTAGCCAAAGACCATTAATAAATGCAAACAGCCTCTCAGAAAAACTGAAGTGTTAACTTGTTATACAGCTGCTAGGAAGAAAAATACTTTGTGATTTCCAATACATGATTTAAACTTAACATCCACTTATTTCAAATGGGCAATAGTGCCTCACAGCCTATAAGGAAGAGTGATGAACAAAAACAAATATATTTTTTGTTGTATATTAAAAAGGAATGTGTTTCTGACTCATATGGTGGAAAGATGATTCAGGTTTTATGTTTTTCCTATTCATAGGGTAGAAGCCAATGTTACGACAACAGTGTTTGGGAAGACATGCTCTAGTAGTTCCAAGCTGAGGCCAAAATCAAGATCAAAACAGAATATACTGTGGGTAAGAGAGAAACTTTAGCAACAAAAATAAGTCTCTTAGAGATGCGTACAAATGTATGTGCAGCTTCACAGCCCTTGGATTACCACAACCCAACCCTTAACTGTATCACCAACCAGCAGCATTTGCAACAAGAAAATGTGGGCTGTTGAGTAAGAATCAACTGAAGTCATCATGCTGCTTCCTCTGAGTGTTCAATTCCATTATTTCTTCTCATTCACAGGCATTGAAGTGAATTTCTCTGCATTTGAAGGCAAAACATTCCAGAGCTGAGCACTGCAGAAGTGGATTTAGAGTATTTGGACAATGAAAGATATATACAAGCTATTAAAACCACAGGTTGTCTTGCCTGGATTGTTCCATTTGTCCCAGACAAACCTAAACTGAGATGTTACTGTATATGCCCTGTTCTTGTCCCATATATCTGTGTGTTGTCAGCCAGGGCTGGTGATAGAAACAACATGCTCCCTGCATTTCTGCAGGAAACAGTGGGTCTTTGGGATAAAAATGTACAAATTTCATTTTAGTCTTTCCTTATGGAAAACAGTGGCTGATCTTTGTTATTTCCCAGCAGTAATTTTGCAGGTACATAGGTAAGTATAAACTCAAATGTTATTTAAATTATTATAAAAGCTACCAATTTTTTTTTATAGCAGACTGAACTCTAAAGCAGTAATTTTGTCCATGGTTAAATTCTAAATTTTTCCCTTTTCTCTGACTAAGGGACAGCTCCTGTGCACAGTTCAGTGACAGCCCTCAAACAGTACTGTATTGGGAGAATAATGTATTTCAGAAGAATGAATGCTGGTAAAGAGAAATATGGGGGTTTTTTCCTGACTCTACAGTTGAATTCAAGATAATTAATTTACCTCTCTGTGTCTTGATTCTTTCCCTATCTTTTTTCTTTTAAAACATTCTTTAGGAGATGGGATTCTGTCTTACTATGCATTAATAGAGATCCCAGTGCAATAGTTTCTCACGTCAAAGAGTAATATGCAAGTAGGAGTAAATACAAATGCTATTGCAGCCAAATTGCCTGTGGTATGAAGAGGCCACTTTCTTTGCCCTCCTCCTCATTCCCTGCTGTTTTGAGCTCTGTACCTATGCCTCAGTGTGGAGGTGGCAAGTGGTTTATGTTCTTGCAAGACACAGTGCATTTTCTAATCTTATACTTGCTCTTCTGGAATTACTGAAACAGGTAAAACTTTACAAACCTCAAGTGAAATATGTCTAGTATGAAAAAAAAATGTAGAAGAAGAAGAAGAAATTGCTCTTAATAGAATAGTGGAACAGTTCAGATAGAAAATGCTGATTTGACAAGTCAAATCTGCGTGTGAATTTACTGTCTAACACTGTCCTAGCAACATTGTCACTCCTGTCACTGATAATATAACCAAGGACAAGATCTGGGGAGGGAAGGCATGCATTTCCTAGGTCTTTAGGCTTAGGTAGTTTGTTGGCAGCTGTGTGATCCTGTTAAACTCTGAGATGGAAAATACAGTTGTTTTCAAAATTCATTGCCAGTGGCGGTGACAGATGCTTTTTGGAATGACACCCAGTGAGCTGTGAAACTCATGTAGTCAAGTACTTGTCCACTTGTCCCTACTTCATGTGTTATGGGAATATGTTTGCACTCACACTTTCTTTTTTTCGTTTGTTTGTTGGGGTTTTGTTGGGGTTTTTTGTTTGTTTGGTTGGGTTTTTTTTCCTTTTTTTCAGCTGGATGAAGTATTTTACAGATGCAGTTTTGCACTTATTGCAGAAGGTGGTACACTGAAGTTCGTATCCACACGGTGGGCAGCTCTTCCTTGTTTTGTCTGGCAAACTCTTCACCAAGGTTAACTTTTGGTAGAGCATAGTGGCTTTAGCTCTTAAGTTTATTTTGTCCTACACTAGAGAGGTAAACATTAATGAGTTCAGATCCCTGACCTTGATCTTGAGACAGGTCAAAGTGAACATTTTAACCACACATAAATTGAAGCTGAGGATGCAGATACCTCACCACAGTTTGATAGTCTTCTGCATCTGCTGTTGGGTATCTGCCAGTTCTGGAAGCCTGTTCCCTGAGATGGTCTGCTGTGGTAATGTTGACTTCTTTTAAGCAGGGTAGGAAGCTGCTCTTAAGTGCACGTGGGGCTTCTGTGAAGGCACAGGAGGCTGTGGGTGGTATCTGTAAAGAATCAGAATCACGACAGTCTGTCTTCCTGGTAGCATTTTCCTTGAATGCTGAAAGAGGACTTGGTTTTGCTGCCATGGTAATTTTTCATATATTTCTACTCTACATTAAGAATTATTATTATTGTGTTTTACTCTTTAAGAAATAAAGAGAAAACAGACTACTTTTCTTCAGGCTGAAGAATTAGGTCCTAAGGTGTCCTGTTACTGTAGACATGTGCACAGATCTCAGACAGATATAACCCTAATGGTAACACTAACCATAACCCTAAAGATAAACTTCACCCTAGCCCTAACCATAATCCTAACCCTCTTCACTCTTCCAGATTTAGGAAAAATATAATCCTAATCACTAACCCTAAACCCTAACTCTAACCCCTAAATCTAACCCTAACCTTAGTTCTAACTCTAAGCCTCTTTTAGTCTTCCAGACTGGGGTAAAGCATAACCCTAACACTAACCCCTAAACTTAACCCTTACCCTAAATCTCTTTAGTCTTCCTGTTCTGGGAGAAATAAAACCCTGACTCTAACTTCTAACCCTAACTCTAAACATAACCCTAACCCTTCACCTGGAGCTGCCCGCTCTGTGCTCACTCCACAAGGGAGAGAAGAGGAAAGAGAAGAAAGAGGAACCTCCCTCTCTGTTTTTATACACCTGATTATGAAAGGGAATGATGTGGAATACCTCCTTAGTTATGCCCCCAGTTTCTAGGGAAGGCCTACAGACAAACTACCACATCTGTAATACAAATATAAGATTCCACCATCTCAGAGGGGTACCCTAAGTTTCTGTGAGAACATTCAGAACCTAGAAATATAAAATTTGTAAATTCTTAAAACAGGCAGATGTTTGTGCCTAGGAATAGTAGGAGACGAATGTAAACTAAAAAAGGAAAGCTTCTGTTCCTTCTCACTGTAGAGATATCTAGCAAAGGGTTTGTCTAGAGAAGATTTTATTTGGAATGGTTCAGAAAAAGTTAAATTGGAGAGTTCCTAAGAAGCTGGGGACTGGACTAAACTGCTCCATTACAGAGAAATTATTTTGTGTTAATGATGCATGGTCCAGTTATTCTACAACTGTGTTTCGTCTTACACTTCCAGGAGAGCATTTTGTAAGTTTGAAAACCTCAAATAGTCCACGAAGGTGAAACCTATGCAGGTGATGATTCCCCACAGAAGGGGCATTTGTTTTGATTTTGGGTTTCTATTTTGCAGCTCTCCTTTGTAGCATTTTGTACTAGTCTCCTTTTCACCTGCCTTTCAAGTCAGTATTTAAACACCTCTCGGAAACTTTTTATGCTGAAGTACAGAAAAAAACCAAACCCCAGTACAACTGTCACAGTAGGATGTTCTCAGGGACTACCAAATGGGTGAGCTGAGCCTCTCCCTGGTCATGGACCCAAGGGAAGAAGGAGAGTGATGTTGGCAGGCAATTTTATGAAGTGAGGTGGAATGCCTCAGCACAGCTCCAACATACAGCACGTTTCCTAATCTCTAGGGAAGATTGCTGAGGTAAGCTGGCACTGGGTTTCCCTTATCCTCTGCATATCTTTTGACAGACTTCCTGTTGGCTCCCTTGCAAATAGATTTCAACTCAGAAACTAAACTCGAGGGTGGGTTGGTTCAAACTTTTTTTGTGGGCTTTTTTCTTCCACTCTGATATATATGTTTATGGTAAGAGGACAGAAGTGCAAGTCTAAGATTTCTTAGGTTTTGGGACTATTTTGTGTGCCAACTCTCTTGGAGAACTGGGGAGAGAAAACTTATTAACAAATGTTAAATCCAGGTACAAATAATAACCTAATTTAGACACAAAATATCCCTCTTGGAGTGTGTTGGGCTCTTACCTGCTCAGTACTTTGTGCCCAGTTGTGTGTGAATGGGTGCAGTGTCTGCTTCATCACAGAGCTTTCCTAAATACAGATGTAGAAGCAATACATACATCTGCTTGGAGCATCAGTGGCTCCAGCACCTTCCCTCTGCCATGCTGTGAGGCAGGGCCAGGTGGGAAAGTATTAGAGGAGGTCTCTCTGTTGAAAGGAACCAGTCCCTGTTCGGGCAGGGCTGACAATGTTCCTGCCACACTGTTTACTCCAGGATGATCTCTGGTGCTGCAGT